>MJHO01000004.1:897586-1387586 GCA_002076135.1 Xerophyta viscosa | reverse complement strand
TGGCTGTGGATATCGACCTTGAAGGTAGCTTCAGCTTATTCTTCAGCAAAGCTTATACAGTGCTAGTCCTACCTGGATAATAATTTTAGACTTTTCAAATTGTTGATATATGTGAGCCTCTTCTTAAGGCACACTCTTTATCCTTTGCCTGCTCAACTGAATGAGATAAAATACAGTATGTAAGTCATATTTGTCGCAAAAGTTATACAATACAACCTTCATGGCTATAAATTTCTTTTTCTACTAAATTTGGAGAATTAAATAGCATGAAGAAGACTAGTTTGTCAAAAGCATGCCTTAGGCACTACCGCCTTGCGTCTGAATACATGCCTGGCGCCTGCTGGCGGCCGCATGGCTCCTGCCGGCGGCCGCATGACTAATCGCTTGGCAACGGCCATAACTGCTTTAGGTACAAGCCTGGTGTTGGCCAGGCTTGCCCTAGTTCCAGTCCTCATGTTTTGTCACTAAATCCATCGAATTCTGTTTCTAAGAAAAAACTTGTTGCTCGGTATAACTTCAAAGTTAATTAGTTTAAACTTATGTCTTTTTGTTTATATTGTTCTAAATCAGTGATGTTTATGTAATGATATATTATAACTTAAACAATGAAGTTTGTATTATAAACTTATTATGTCTTGCCTTCATTAGAACTCTCTTTCTTTTTGCACCTAGACCAAAGAATGTATACTGTGCCGCGTTGCACCTTATGCAAGATATGACTTCAAAGATAATTAGTTTAAACTTATGTTTTTTTGTTTATATAATGATATATTATAACTAAATAAATGAAATTTATATTTTAAACTTACTATGTCTCACCTTCATCAGAAGTGTTTTCGTTTTTGCACCTAGACCAAAGAAATTATCCTGTGCCTCGGTGCGCCTCATGCTTTTGCAGCCTTGATAAGACTATCAAATTTACTGTTTCTGAAACAGTTATAGTAATTATTCGATGTCTTCGAAATATTAAGTTCATCAATCATTGTTCAAAATGACCATTTACATGATAATCAAGAAAATTGGGTCATGCAACTAACAAAAGGGCAATACTCATCCTTGCAATGTAAAAGCTGTATGTTCCATTCAAAAAGTCAAGAGCTTAGTCGTTTAGTAAAACAGATATGTTTTTAATGTCTTTGGATTTATTTTTTCTTCTTGTTTGGTCTTGTTTACTGTTTAACAGTCTGAAGCAAATGCTAAGTCTATATTCAGTTTGGTGACCATTCTCGATTTCGTGCACTTGGGATGAGCTCGAGTCTTCCTGTGCATTGTTAAAATGAAAAAGTTACAGAGTCTGATTATTTTCTTATTGAGTCTGAAGTTTAAGAGAGATATAAATACATTTGCAAGTGGCATATCGATCCTTCTTGATTCAACTCACAACACATGGTTTGATAATCTTACCAGGCATTACATACTCATTTCATGTAAAAGTCGTTGCTGCTAGAGATGTTTTCCGTGCTTCAAACACTTGTGTATATCTTCTTTTGTTTATCCCCCATCTATTTCCACTTATTCATTGGAAGTTTATGATATTTTTGCTCAGTTGCGTGCGGCTGCGGAAGCTGTTGGAGAGTCTGGTTTAGTGAAGAAGTTCGATGATGCCAGCAGCAGCCTGAGAAGAGGTATAATGTTTGCCAACTCGTTATACCTATGATCACAAGCCATGTTTTGGATAAGCAAGCTACAAACTTACGAGGTGATATCAAGCAAGTAAAATTTACTGACCGTGCCCGGGGTCAAGTTGTAGTTCTCGCCCAGGCCATCGTTAATTGACATTCTTGTTAGCGGTCATAGCGCCTCCTCCTAAACAGTTCAGTTTTCTTTTTGTAGCAGATTGTAAATATGTTGTTCGTCTTTAGTCGGAAATTTGTTGTATTTGATAGTTAACAATTTGATGGATAATTTGTTTTTCTATCTATTGAATCTAACAGTAGAACTTTTAAGTACTTTGATCATCACTTTGGATAGATCTATATGTAAAATCAACAATATGTGAAATATCTCTCCGCTCTTGCTTAAAAGATACCAGCTTAGGCAACGTCTTGGACACCGACAAGAAGAACGTAGCCTTCTTTGGGCCTTTGTTGCTAGCTGTGGCATGCTGCCTTGGCCTCTCTTTAGATCAGGCACGTATATTTTCATCTTCTCATCTCAGATCGCAATGCCTCGTTTTCCCTGAGAAGTTCCACGTCCACCATGGTGCCTGGACGGCCGTTGAAACCACCGGCTCCTCGGTGTCATTTATAATTTTTTTTATTACCAAGTTGTATGAAATTAGGCACAAATTTTTATAATAATCTAATAAAATATTATTGACATATTTGCTTATTGAAAATTTTTTATTTACAATTCATTATGTGATGGTTGAGATTAAAAGTGGACTTACAGATATAGTAAATTTACAAATAAATTCATTATTATCCATCATTGACACATACTTTTCCACCGGCATTGATTTTCTCCATTTTAGATTTTTTTTTTCAATACAAATTAAACCGAGCTGTAGGTTTCTGCTATCCCTGATAAAAGAGCAACAGACTGCATTAGCTGTATGGACGCATCAAAGAAGAAAGATTGTGAACTTTGCCTATACAACTGTTGCGTCTTAATTGATCTATGTTCACTATCCATTTTGAGTATGGTTTTGCCCTGTTTTTACGGATGTAGTTGGCTACCTATGTTGCTTTATTTGACTTATTATATTAGAATGTTCTAGGTTATAGTCTGGATGTTGTTTTAATAAAAATATAATGAGTAACTTTTTATAGTACCTGCAATTTCCTTACAACAGGTATTGCGGTATTATGGCGATTCGTTGTGTTGCCTGCTTGTAGGTGGATGGTGACGTTATTCACAGTTTGGAGTTATTTGACAATCTTCTCTGTTGTCTTACTATTTGTTCTTTTCTTTTTCGCTAAAAAAAATCGAATATTTTTATGTGCTCTATAGCTATATTTGTAGTTTGGTGTAAGGCATAGATTGTTTATGTGAAAAATGGAGTGAGAAAGTGATGTTTTATTGTGAAAAATGGAATGAGAAAGTGGTGCCCTTCTTTGTAGGTTACAAGGCATCAAGTAGCTTGCTTATTCAATATTAACTTAAACAGTAAATCCTTGAAATATGTGAAAAAAGCCTCAATTACTGCGTGGTTAGTGTTGTGGATGCGAGTGCATAGGTGATATTTTTATCCAGAAAAGGTGGGAAGACCAGGGAGAAGTCTTGTTGGGGCGATTGTCCCCATTGAGTTTGAAAACAAAGTAGGCATATATATACTGAGTTAACAATAAGCAAAATGGAACATTGGGGCCCATCTCATGAATCTTAAAAACATAATAATAGAAAAAGAAAAAAAAAACTAGGCGTATCACAACGATACATACAACCAGTTGATATATTACACCATCATCATCGACAGCGATAAATTCAACCATCAATGTGTTACACCATCACATATCATCAGTTATGGAGTTAACAAGTATCAGGCACTACATAATACCAAAACTGCCTGGTGCTTGATTCAGAGTAATCTTGCTAAAAATTTAGCTGTTGCTACTTCCCCCTGCACGTTTTGAAGACCTGGTGATTCTGGTCTTCTGCGCAGTAGATTCTGACGACTTTGTTGGTCCAATACTAGGTTTTATATCTTCGTCCTCAGCACTCCTAATATCATCTTGTACCAGCTCCTGTTCTGGTTCCTCGCACGCTTTCATGATATAAATCTGCAAGGGTCACGGCAAATGAGGAGCAGGTTATTTTTCAAAGTACATATTCTGTTAAAGTTTGAACTTCTAAATTATCGCTTCTCTAGAGGTGCTAATTTAAAGAAAAGCTTACTCGTAATGCCACTACAGAGAAGTATGCATTTGTGCTAGTGCCGAGAAAAAAATGAACCAAATTCATATTGGTGGAGAAGCAAATAAGCAAATTCAGGTAATTTGTTCATTTGCTTGGTAAAGACAAGAAAATTTTGGTGCATTTCTTGCTAAGCACTGAATTCACCATGGTCAATTTTCTTGGTTACGAATTCTAGGTCCCTGTTGTTACCAAGAAAACAACAGATGAAGCGTGCATTCGTGCTGTGACCAAGTAAATGATACATGGTCAGTACCATATCAGGTAAGCAATAAGCAATGAACGCATGTTACTAAGGTCATTGTTGTTACAGCATATGCTATACATCCCATTAGTTATACGACAAAATCACCCACTAGCTCATGTGATGATTGGGTGGGATCAGTAGAACCATCTTTTCCACCGAAAAAGAATTTGAAATTGAGCAAACACAAGTTCAAGTGCAACAGAGGTGAAGTTCAAGTATGCAGAAGGTGCCGAGCACGGCTAGCTTGACCGGATGGAGGGCACCTCAGAACGCGTCACCATTCAAGTTCGAGGCCGCGTGGGGTGAAATCCTCTCCCCCCCCCGGGGATTTTCTGATACTCCGTGACTGGAGTCCCCGTTCATGAAATGCCTATACTTGGATCTCAAAGCGTCGGTCGGGACTGGACGTGGGAATTTTTTCGCGAGTTTGGAGTTTCTATGGGGGCGTGACTCGTATTACGGGCTCCACCACAATAATCTCAAACAAAATTTGTGCTCCAAAGTATTATTTTTGTTTTTATATAGGCATAAGCTCAGTAACTGTAATAAGAAAGACCAAAGGACAATAAGTCACAGAAGTAGAACAGAAAGGAAGAATATGGTTTACCTTAAATCTGTTTGGTTCAACGAGTTCAAATACCAATGCATCTCCATCTTCCAAAGAATGGTCCATTGCAAAGCCTCTCCAACCACCGCTAAGACCAGTTCGGCTTCCTATGTAGATGGCATCATACTCTGTGCCATCCTCATCTTCTAAAACCATACTTAGTTCATTTGGAGGAAGATACTCTTTGCAGAACTTCGATGGGAGACCCTTGCGCGCAAAATAGTAGTTCCTTTAGTCCACATTTTTCCTTCTTCTTTAGATTGTCACAAATTTCTGGAATTACGTAAACAAACTTACAAGCCAGAAGCAGCTAGACACGTGTGACCGGACCATGGCCTTCACAAATGACGGATGATTAGAATCCAGATCACTTTGAAGTTTCTCTGCTCTGCGAATTGCACGGAGTTCTTGATCATAAGAAGCAATTCTTCCAGTATAGGATCTTCCGTCGTTGCCTCTTGAATATCTGGCAAGTGAATGGTGATGGAACAACATAACGGAATTAAGGATGACATTTCTCTCACCAAAGTAGTAAGATTGATTGATCTGGTAGTCATACCTTTTACGATGAGATGGAAAGCCAATAACATCAACCTGCTCATATCACCAATTGCTTCATAAGGTAAGAGAACTATGAAAACTGCCAAAGTGCCTGATTATGTTTACGCATAAATCTTATGTATGGGAGTAATTGAATTCTTCAGCAGACTGATGAGTGGTGACTAGCATACATAGAAGTAATCACAGAGGTCGATTTTATGAGACTGGCAAAAAGTTCATCAGTTGGTCGCATCCATTTAATATCCTACACATTATAAAAAAGCAAACCAACATCGAGATGTAAGCATAATGGAAGGTTGTTCAGAAGTTCAAGCCAGATCCCAGCCTTGTGAGCTTAAAAAACTCCATTCAAATCGCTAATCCTGATATCTGCCTACCACCCTGGGATTACTTGATGCTGATCCATTCTTAAATCTCTAGATTTATATGCTTGATCCAGTCTAGTAAACTGTACACTGAAAAGATGATATCAGCATAAAAGGGCTAGGTTGCAGCAAGTCAGGTTATTTTTTATTTAATTTTCTCTTTTTGGGTTATCTTTACCCGTCTGACCTGGTCCGGTACAGGACTAAGGGGTTTCGGGACTGGTCTGGCTCCCCACAAAAGCACAGCCCAAGAACATAATTTAAACCCTATACTCTCTCAAAAAGTCTACCACCTTTCTAGTATAATAGCATGCAGTATAGTTGTAGCAATTTTCTATTGACGCCAAGAACCCGCATGGGAGCCTCTCTCTCCCTCTCCCATTCTCGCCTCCTCCCGCTCTGCTCTTCACCCGCTTTAAGCGCGTGACAACCTAAATATCTTACCAGGCACTGTTGCTCTTTAATATATTTCTTTAAAAGTCATGTGAAGAGTGACTGGACCGCAAATATTTCATATATCACGTACTCACAACGCGATCTTACTTTCGTTTATGTTAAATTAAATTTTAATATATATAGCCGCTCCCACTCCCTAGGCTTTCTACAAGATGCCCGCTTCTCTGCTCCCGCTCCTGCCTCAGTACCCGCACCTGTATCCGCTTCGTGCAACTTAGGTTTCAAGATCCTGTCTACCACTCATAGTCCTTAACTCTTGTTCTTATTAATCAATAGTTGGCTCTCCTAGTTAGACATGTGGATAAAAAATGTCACCTTTATTGACAAAATAATGGATAGTCACCATAACATATGAACCTGAATAGACGGCCAAAACTGGAAATACTAAACATTCTAAAGCAAGCATCTTCCCTAAAAGCTTCTCAACAATACTTACTACTTATTTATGTTCACATTATTCTATGATCGAACTAGGAAAAGGTACATACATCCTCACGGTATGAAGAAACCTGATTCCGAGCTCTTGAAGACCGCCTTAGCTCTGATGGTTCAATGCTTTTTCTTGGACTCGGACGAGATTTCTGCAATTTGATAAACAACCTCAACATCCCAAATATCGGTATTTTATAACACATTACGATAATCTAAATCTCATTAAAAGATGTGAAGCAGCTTGTCTGCAGTGAACTTATTCAAAACCCACTACCATCAGATAAAAGTATATGACCTGCTCGTAATAGGATTCAAAAAGGAAACAGTTAGAAAAAGAAACAGTATATGTAAGCTTACCAGTAGTTTGTTTTCGGTCTTTGCAACTTCGATGAGGCTCTTTGAAATCTTTGAGATCCCTAAATCCTATTCTCAGACACACAAGTGACCGAGTAAGAAACAATTTGAAGACATACAAAACACTGAACACATTTGAAAGTAAGCTGTATAAGTACAAAGTTAAGAACCAGCACAATGAGCTCAACGAACATGTTATATGGTGTAAAGTATCTTGGAGAAATATAGATGGCTAGAGAAAGATGCTAGAAAAGTTGTGCGTGAAGCTAAACTTTTAGCTAATGAGAATCTATAAAGTCATTTGGATAGCAAAGATGGGATGATAACGACATCTACAAACTTCTTAAGAAGAGGAAAAGGAAGACAAGAGATTTGATCAAGTTAAGTGTATCAACAGACAATAATGACAATACTTACCCTTGAGGGCTATTAGTGAAAACTAGAAGAATAAGATTTCTTTTTTTATTTGGTTTAAGAAAAGGTTGTAATTTTGGAAAGAAATTAATATTTGTGTTTTTGAGAACAAATTAGAAGTGGCTGGAACTCAATATGCGACAACCTAACCTCTTCCAAATGTATTCCCACATCTGAGATCATGCAAGCTATTAGAAGATGGAAATAGTAAGGCAATAAGGCATGATAGAATCCCTATTGAAGCTTGTGAATATTATCAGAAAGGAACCCATATCTTGGTTTTGAGTAGTTCACTAAGATTTTGAAAACTAGACAAATGCTAGATGAGTGAAAAATGATGACTTTAGAACCCATTTAAACTTAAAGGAGAGTGTCTGAACAAAGTAACTGTTTCGCATGGAAGCTATCCATCGTTTGAGATACCTAATGAAGACTTATATGGAAAAAAAAGGGATTTAATTTGGGTTTTATCGATCATTAGAAGGTGTATGATAGGATTCAGATTATTCAAAATATGTAATAGATTAACAAGAAGTGTTTGAACAAAGATTTAAGGTGCCGGACGGCACGCGTCTTGCCGCCCCGTACGTGCCGGATCCGGCACAAATACGGCCGTGCCTGCCATCTATTTTTTTTTAAAAGAAAATCAAAATTATAAAATAGTATTGTCCACAAGGAGGAAGCTGAACAGTAACAGGTCACGTTCTGCAACTCGTTTTAGGTTGCATCATCGCCACCTAGTTAGGTCGCGCCAGCGAGACCTTTTTTTTTAGTTTTAATTATAAATCATAAACATCATATTCTATAATTTATAAAAATATTTTTTTTTAAAAAAAATTGTATGGACCAGCACGACATGTTCATCACGCTCAGCACGCCTTCTGTTTGGGATTTAAATGCGGCTTGTAACGGCACTTAAAACTTGTTTTGGACTGCTACAGGAATCACATACCTTTCCCTCTATGATGGGACTGCATCCAATGTTAGTGCTAAGTCCATACATTTTTGCTATGTGATGAATGAACTTATGAGAATATTCAAATTAATATAACTTGGTCTATGTTTTTTGACTATGATATTGCACTAATAGATGAAACAAGAGTATGGAAAAATGCAAACTTGACTTATGGAGATTTGTGAGGTGATAGAGATAGCTCAGATAGTGGAAAGCCCAAAAAAGTGAGAACCATAAAAATGTTATTATTTCTTAACTTGAAGATATGGTTGATAATAAAGCATGGGTGCGTACAAGAATTCATATAGTTTAAGTGGCATAAAGATTCTGGTGGTGTTGTTGTCGTCGAATTACACTCCAATACGACCATCGTTTCTGTATAATTTATATACCATTTCGAAGATATAAAATGCAAAATAGGAACAAGGTATAACATACATTAGTTAAAAGACATACATAAGGATAAGGTTTAAACTCCTGTAAGTACTTTAGAAAATATGCAAACTGGTGAGAAATTACAAAAGACAAAGAAAAAAAAAATGGAGAGAAGCAGTTAAAGTTTTTGTTCTTTTCAACACTTTATATGCTCTCTTGATAATAGGATGACAATTCAATTCACATCCACATAAAGTTCAGTTTGGTTTTGTATGTAGGCATTGATTATATATGTGACGACCTTGCAGACTGGTTGGGTTACTCTGCTGTGTCCTTGAAAATCAAAGACTTTTCATGTACAAAAAAATGCCAAAGCTACGGCTGTGTACATATGTGACACCTGTTTCCCGATTATAGCATAATGGAAGCCTTGGGTCGCCCCAATCCCTCTCCAGCTTATGCCTTATTGCCTTAGAAGTGGTTGAAAGTTGAAACTCAATATATTATGAAAACCTGACCTTTTGCAGATGTATTCCAACATCTGAGATCACACAAGCTATTAGAAGATGGAAATAGTAAGGCAATAAGGCATGATAGAATCTCTATTGAAGCTTGTTAATAAATTAGAGAGGAAGCCATAGCTTGGTTTTGTTTGTAGTTCAATAAGATTTTGAAAACTAGACAAATGCTAGATGAATGGAGAAAGATGACTCTGGTACCCATTTAAAATTAAAGGAGAGAGTGTCTGAACAAAGCTAACTGTTCGCATGGAAGCCATCCATCGTTTGAGACACTTAATGAAGAATTATAAAGTAAAAAGGGATTTCATTTCAGTTTTATCGATCTTGAGAAGGTGTATGATTCAGATTATTCCAAATATGTAATAGATTAACAACAAGTATGTGAACTGTTGGAGAAATCACATACCTTTCCCTCTATGATAGGACTGCATCCAGTGTTATTGCTAAGTCCACACATTTTTGCTTTCGTGATGAATGAACTTATGAGAATGTTCACATTAATATAACTTGGTCTATGTTTTTTGACTATGATATTGCACTAATAGATGAAACAAGATATGGAAAAATGCAAACTTGAGTTATGGAGATTTATGAGGTGATAGGATAGCTCAGATAGAAAAGCCCATAAAGTGGAAACCATAAAAATGATATTATTTCTTAAGTTTGAGGAAATAGTTCAAAGAGAAGTTTTATGTGGAATTAGGGGATGGAAGGAACACATCTTTCTGGTATGATATTTGGCTGAAATCTGGTGCTCTTTCTGATCTGGTACCAGATGACACTATTAAAGCTACTGGAATGAGGAAAAATGTTAGTGTGGCTGACGTGTTTAGAAGAGGTTCATGGAGAATTCCTAGCTTCCTCTACAATACTATTCCTGATTTGGCTGCAAAGCTCAGTAAAAAAGAACTACTGCACATGCTGATAAAGTTATATAGAAAAGGAAAAAAGGATTTAGTGTCCAGGATGCTTATAAATTCCTCAAAAGGTGCAAGAAATAAGGTGAAATGGGGAAACCTTATATGGAATAGATACATACAACCTAGACACAGATTTATCTTATGGCTATTATGTAAGAATAAACTTCAAACAAAAGATTCATTGATCAGGAAAGGTGTTAGGGTGGATCCTAAATACCACCTGTGTGGGGGATATAAGAATCTAGAGCATACTCTATTCACCTGTAAAAGATCATGTGAGGTCTGGGAGGATACTCTTCATTGGCTGGAAATGAGAGTTATCCCCAGGTCTTGGCATTAATATGCAGATGGGCTTGGTTTAAGATTAAAGGAAAATCTGCCTCAGTTATATTGAAGATGAATACTTATGCTGCTATAATCTATCACATCTGGAGCAGCAGGATTATGGAAATTTTCAGAATGTTAGATGCAGTGTGGATCAGATAAAAGGAAAAATCAAAGATGACGTGTGTAGTAGGCTGGTACATTTTGATGCTGTTGCAAAAAAGGGATGGTTTAAACAGCTTATAACTAATGGCTATGGTTAATGGAAGGTTGCTGACTAGAATGCAGTTTTCTGGAGCTATGTTCCTTACTGCTCTGGATTAATGAAAGCTCAGGTTTGACCCTACTAATGCTGTGCCTTGGTCTGCTAAGTTGTTAGCAACCATACATATGCATAAGGATGCTCCAGCTCAGTCAGTGAGGTATAATTATTGATATATTCTACTGAGGTAATTGTTGCCAATAATGTGATTGCTTGCTTGCTTTAATTCCAATTCAGTATTGGATGCTATATGTGTGTATAGAGCTGATAAATGAGTTCCAGGGACGGATGGGATTAGTATTGCTGGCTCACTCCTACTAGTTGCTATCATGATTCCTTACCAGAGTTATGCAGATGATTCCTTACCCAGCTTTATGGACTGATTTTGGTGATAGTTGATTTTGGTGGTATTTGATAGTTTGGTGTGGAGTAAATGGTTCAGTTCAACATTGAAGAGTACTTCCAAGATGAGTTGTGGATAGACATTTGCATAGCTTAGTTAAAATGAGTCTGTCTTCTTTTGTTAACATAATGTCGTCACGATATTTGGTCGGAATATCTCTTTAGTGTCGTGATGTCTGTAATTCACAGCATTAGAGGTTCAAATTGACCAGAGGATCCTCAACCTTTGGGGTTTGGGGCCAGGTTCGTTTGACTCTGATGACTGATCTGATGTATTAAAGTTTTGTGATAATACAAATTAATTACTTACCAAAAAAAAAAATATTATTTCTTAATTGATGATATGGTTCATCATAAAACACTGGTGCATAGAAGACTTCATACAGTTGAAGAGGCAGAAAGGCTCTGGTGTTGTTCTTGTCATACATAAGGAGAAGTTTTAAACTCCTGTAAGTACTTTAGGGAGTATGTAAACTGGTGAGAAATTACATAAGACAAAGAAAAACAAATGGTTTTGTATATAGTTAAAAGACATACAAAATAGGAACGAGGTATAAAATTGTATAAGTTAAAAGACATACGTAAGGAGAACGTTTAAGCACCTTGTAGCATCCATAAGGTTTAAAACTCCTGAAAGTCATAGGCTCGTCTTATAGAAACAACCTCTTTGAAAAAATATGCCAAAGTTAAGGCCGCGTACATATGAGACGCCGCTCTCCAGATTATAGCAGTACTTGGAGCCTCAGACCTCCCATCCACCCAAAGGAAAAAAATCTACTGTTTTCTTTTCGTTACAGCTTTGACCATCCTACACCCTTTTACACTGTAAACCTAATCAAATCCTCAGAAGCTCCAAATTAGTGCATCTCTAACGAAAAGACTATCCGTAATGCACTTTCTACCAATCATCTATCACATTGTCGTAGTAGTTAGAGTTGGATTAAGATATAAAATACAATGAGCCTCAGAGATTTGTTTACCTCGAGATGCTTGAGATTCTCCTGGACTCTTTGCCGACGGATCTCCTCGTAAGAATTTGCAGCGCTCTCCGCCGCGGCAGTGGCGGAGGGCGGGCTGGTTTTCCGTCTAACGGATACCATTTTCGGAACTCGCTAGGGAAATCAAGGATCCAGCGGGCTAATGTCGAATGTTGAAACTTCTGCTCTCTTATTCCTGGGAGTATTTACTCATGGTGTGTTGTGTAGAAAATTTAGAATAATTGCATATTAGCTTCCATTTCAAAGTATATTTCAATCCCTCAAAATATAATAATACATCATATGATTGTGCGTGAACGAAGTCACGTCGGTGCAGAAACGTATTTTGTAGGGCTGATTCACAAATTATTTAAACAGAGGGTTGATATACAATTATTCTGAAATTTTTTCTTAAAGAAAAAGAAAAAAGCTACTTTATAAATTTTTCAAATAAATTAAATTTTCTTTTTTTGTTTAACGTATACGTGCACCGACAATTTTTTTCATAAAATTACAACAACAATTTATTAGTTGTAATTTGTAAACCTTTTAGTTAAAAATTAGTTAAAATAATAATGATATAGTCAAAATATTATGTATTGTCATAATAATAGTTTAACTACTTAGTATTTAGTATTTTAAAATATATATTGATACATAGAGGCTAAACTTTTATTTATAAAACTTTGTGTATTTTCAAAGTGCTATATAAGTTGAGAGATTGGCATTGTGTAGTATATGCCTATATAATCAATAATACTGAAGCATAAAGGTTTAGTGATTTTTTAATATAATTATTTAATAATATATAATTTAATTTATATATAATAGTTATTATCAATATTATGTGTTTTATAATTTCAAAGAAGTTATAAAGTCATTCGCCGGGCTTTTATTCATTCTAGATAATGCCAAATGAGCCGTAATTATCCCAAAACTATTTTCTTGTGGAAAAAGGAGAGCCAGGACAAGAGGGATTCGTAGTCACCGGCCCTTTGTTCATTCTAGATAATTCAAGCCGATCCTTGAAATTCTATCCAGTCTAGCTATGTGATTATAATAAAAATATATTTTTTAAAAAATATTATAAATCCCCTGCAGGTTATAATTCAAATTTTTTGGGTGAAATCTTTCAATCTTTCATAAGGTTTTTTAAAGGAGCCTCTATTAATAAAAGCTTTGTATACTATCTGATTGACTTGTATACGATCTGATCGAGAAGGAATTGCCCGAGTTCTTCTATGGTACACAAAAAATTTGGATCAATTTTGGATCGCTTACCCTACCATACACTTAAGCATATAAATATATATAGGATTATTTTTTAAAAGTATTTTAAATAAAAATTATAAATTTTAATGAGATATATAACGTTTATATTTAAAAAAATTTAAAATATTTTTCTAAATAATATTTGGAACTTAAAGTTTTAGCAGGTTTAAAAATAACTTTTAAATCTGCTAAGATTTTAAAGTCCTGAGATATCTATTATAACTATTTTTTTAAAAAAATTATTAAAATAAAAATTATAGATTTTATTAAAATATATAAATTTTATGTTGAAAGTTTTTTTTAAAAATAACTATATACATGTGTTTCATACGCTCGAACGTAGTCTAGTCCATTATGCTCGATCTATGGATCAAAATTTATGGAGAAGAGCATAAGGTTAGAACAATTATTATCACGAGCTGGAGGTTCAGCGGTTGAAACACTCGCTTTCGGACACGCAGTTCCTCCTACATTGAAATGCGCAACATATCATTGCTATCTACAGAAGGTCCTAACTATTATGAACAATGGAGTCAAGATGTCGGTCTTACAACGAAGGCGAGGAAGCGTCGTCACTCTGAATATAATAGATTGGCAAATTCAAAAAATAGGTTTTGTAAACTTCCCCAAAAAAAACACATAAAGTAACCCAAATATGTACTAGTACTGTTAGTTTTGTTGAACCCCTTCTCAAATGAACAGACTAATAGGAATGTCTGATTTTAGAGTTTACATGGACTAGTCCTATTACTTAATAGTAGATATTTATTAGATTTATGCATACAACTACAACCATACTTGAACATGCACATGATAATTTATAAATACAAAACTCCATTGAGAAAAGTATTAATAAATCAGAGTATTTCCTAATAAGATTCATTAAATACGTGGATTATGAATTGGATTGTATGGTATATTTCCTTTGAATAACACTGCTATGAGAATGCTAGAATGATCTTCTCATGTCACTGTAACAAAAGAATATAATGCTCCAATTTGATGTTAAATTAGGTTATAAGTCAAAAACTCTATCTCTGATCAACGTGAAAAAGAACAAACACTTTTGAAAACTTAAGGTAATTATACTAACAACTACACTATCATTAATATATGACTATTGCAAAAAGCAAAAGGAACCAGTAAGACAACATCTTAAAAGACAAAAAATAATAAAATTAATAATTGTTTTTTGACTTACAGCTACAGGTCAATAGAGAAAAGACGGGTTGAAAAATGAAGCCTCTTAACTCAATTTTGTCATGGAATATTAGAAATTTTCAAGTGATAAATCAATCTTGCAAGTTGATCCCACTGCAATAGCAGATAAATATATTAGAAAACATGCAGGTTTTGTGATATATTTATCTGTCTATACACTTGGGGTCAATGCCCTAGCCCCTGGTTGATCTCCAACCCAAATAAAATAAAATAAAATAGAATAAAATAAAAATAAAGCAAAGGCGGACAAATATCCCCGGAGAAACACTCATTCAGCAGACGGATGAAACTTCAGTTAATCTTATAATCCAAATTATGACTCACTGTCAGCACACCTTTTTTATTAAAGGTCAACTCTAGGATTGAATTTAATTAATGAATGTGCTAGGTTACAAACATAGCTTCACACCATCACTACTCCATGAGCTGATGCAGTTTGTTCGAGTAGTATCTGCATGATGTCTTTTTCATTCTGTATCGAAAAAGAATACCAAATATACCGGCTACTGCAGATTTCTTCGCTCCTTGATCAAGATTTATATCGCCTTTCAGAGTGATATGGTTGTAGGAAAAGGCATCTCAAAACTACCTTGGAAGCAAGATGAGTTTTACCGTCCCGTTTTCGGTCTTTTCATTCCACTGCTGTTAAATGGAGAGACACTACCGGGGGGATGCGGACTCTCCTCTCTTAAAGTTGAATTTAACATGGCTAGTTCGCGAAGCTGTTGCCTCTTGTAGTAGTCCTGAGACTCATCCTATATATATGGTATGATGTTCATGTAAGTATACACAAAAAGAATCAAATTACGCTAAATGGCAACTTACAAATGACTAGAGCTCCCAAAATTTCTCCCAAAGTTTCACCAAACATCGATGAAGTTCACATAGTTTGGTTTTTGGCAGAAGAAAGCTCAACTTACTTCAAGTTATGCATGTTTTTTGAAAGAAAATTTTGAATATAGTTCGCAGAGTTCAAGTTATGCATTACTTTTGACAGAAATTTTGGACAAATTTAAGAGTTCTAGCATTTTTTATGTTTTTGTATGAAAAATGATATCATTACTTTGTCTAAGTTCTGATAGTCAATTTCATCAATTACTTTTCTGTAAAAGAAGAAAAAACAAAGATATGAATGTTTAGTAGAAAGGACAGACCACTGGTTTAAGCAGCTCTTCAAGGATTTCTTGTGCTTGTCTCAGTCTTACATCTACAATGTTAGCAGGTAACTCAGCCTCGATCAGGATATGCAATGGTTCGGTCAAGTGCTCGTATCCCGGTCTTCCTCTTAATTTTTCCTCCTTTAAGACAAGTCTAGATTAGTACTTTGATGCATAAAAAGATGAAAGAAAGTACATCACATTCTGCTTTTAACATAAGAAACATCTGATACTTTGAATCATATAATTGTTACTTTTCAGATTTCATTAACCATAAATATTTATATTTAAGTAAAGACAGATACAGTTTGACACTATGATTACAAGATCTGATATAGTTGATGCTGCGCTCCGGCTTCAAATTTATTATGCAAAATTCAGAATTAAAAGTTGCATTATTCAAACAAATTGCTCAACAAGTTGAAATCAGTGAGGAGGATGCTGCAACAGCTTGAAAAACATACAGCTAAACCTATTTCTCAAAAAAAAATAAAAAATACAGCTAACCTTATTTGATTGATGAAAGAAGGGAAAAAATTTAATAAGTTACCTTGCCAGGATCCTTAATGGAACCTTTTCCTCTTATGTAGACACGACAGCCTGTGGATGCTTCCACCCGTTTTAGCGAATTGCCTCTAGGTCCAAGTAGACGCCCGACAAAGTTGAACTAATTCCAACGAAAAGAAGGTTAAAACACAGAAGAAAAAACAAATTTTGAAAACATTATGTAGGGAAAAGTACGTACACTAGGATAAGTATCAGTAGGGATATCTAAACGCAATATCTTCTTCACAAAATAAGAACTTGGGCTTGCAGGTGCTCCTTGCCAGTCCATTGCCATCCCCTGTGGGAAAGGAAGTCTCTGCTGGGACATTATAACTCCAAAGTTACTACAACATTTTGCATGTTAAAACGAGAAGAGCAACTTTGTTAAGCCCCCCAAAGAGACATAATGAATTAAAACAAGACTACCAAGAAGCCTTATCGAACTTGAGTGTGTATATTCTTTTTTCTTTGCCCTTTTTAAACAAAAGAAATAATTTGCTGTAAATGCTTACATGCATTTGCCCAAGCTATTTCGCCATAGTGATACATACATTAACATCACGCGGAAAGAGAAGTAAAGCATATATTGTTTTTTGTCATAATGATCAGTAAATTTTGGTGTTGACATTCTCTAGTCTTGGAATTCGTCCCGATTAGTTCTACTTGGCGAGTTGACATATTTTATGGACCTATAATTTCTTCCTTAGAATTTTAGTGTCTCAACCATGGACTACTCTTTTAATCTTTTAGTTTAGGCATTGATTGCATATGAAGAGATCAACTCCAATCAAATTCCTTCCACTCCGAGTCGCAAATTGGCCAGCGTGTCAATACGCTGAGCACAATCAAGAAGTATGCTAACGTTGAAGAGTTTGTTACATTGTCTTCTCTGAAAATATGCTTCTTAAATTTAAGAATTAGTTTAACGATAAAGTTCAAGAAATCGCTTTGTGAATGAAGCGCTGTAGTAGTGTTACGCCACCTCAGTTTCTCAAAAAAAAAAAAAAAAAGAACAAAAAGAAAAGATTATCTAAATTAGAAAGAAAAAAAGATAAGCATTTGCATGTACATTATTCTTTGTGTTGCAAAGTTTGACGGCCGGGCAGGTACCTTGTCATAATAGTTAAAAATACTGTCACATACTCAGTTAATATCTTTTTCAGTGCTGTTACTGCTTTGAAATTGGAACTCAGTTCTTATTCACACATCCACATACTTCGAGCCTCCCTTTTTCTTTTGAAAGGATTGAATACTGGGATTTTCATTATCAATAATAGCATTGAAAAGGGGATGTGATTATGTACCTCCTGTTGGAGTCCAGTCCAGCCAGTTAAATTTGTTCCTCCACTATTGGTTATAATGTTTGGAGAAGCCATGGGACTGGGACTTCGATATTGCAACTTGTCGTAATCTCCATATCCTTGGTTTGGAGCCATCCCAGAGACACGCATAATCTCTATCAAGAGAATTACAAAGACATCACATAAGTTATCATGTTGCATATCACCACTATGAAAGTTTTAAAAGAGTTTAAACATTAAGTGAAAAATCTAGCAGATATCATCCGTCATCAATTATGTAACCCTCCGTAAATGCGAACTTAGCTCAAGTTTCAGCAAACTATCAAACATCCAATATCTTTCATAGAGAAAGACCAGTAGAGAACTAATCCTTATGAACCAACTTAACATAAACTGCAGTAAGATGATGCTTATGTTTATGTTTCCAAATGTTGGTTAAATTTTTGTTTTTTCTAATCGCAAAATATTTTAAGCATAAATTTATTATTTTTTTTTAATAATTAGGTAGAAAAGGTTTTGGTTTCCTGTTAGACCACATGTGGAAAGTATGTCTTAGCTCTGTACAGGAGAATGCACAGTTGATCTTAGCAACACCTAAATGAAGTCACTCTTTAGCCTTCATTGTAGTAAAATGCAAAATATGTCGTTCCATCCATGCCAACATATTAATTTTTAGACAGATTTAGAAATCGATGGAAGCAAGCAGAAGTCTTTCTATTCTTTGTTTCTTTTTATTCTCATTTTAACAAATGAAAGGCTAGAGAAGGAATCAATACCACATACTAATAAATAAATAAGGCAACCAAGACTATTTCGGCTTTAGATTAATGATAAATAGAAATATTTCCAGCTGAAGAAACGGGGCACATACTATATAGAACTCTATGCAATATGAAGCATAACCTGCCATCAGATGAATGATTGAGCAAATTAAAGCTTGTCGATCAATATATGCATATGAAACTCATTGCAGCAATCAATGAAATCCATTAATGAAATACAGATACAAGCACAAGTCTATATTCTGACTTGTTGAAATATCATTCAGTAGCAAAAGTGTATTAGGCAGTTAAAGATGATAAATAAGGGATCTCAAAACACCAAAAGGAAATTTAAATTAAAAAAAAAAAGGATTCACCTTGGCTTAGTAGTTTGCTGCATATGGGCAGGACCTGCACGAAAGGCCCAAGCTTCTGATGCTCTTGCAACAGCTCTGCCAAGTACTGACTATATAAATAACAAAGGAAAAAGGAGAGAAAAACAAACAGATTACTTAACAATCTAATATCAGAAAATTCAACAAAAAGAAGTAATAAAACATGGAAAGTCAAAATCAATACAGAGATCATACATCAATAATCGTATAAAACTTTCCATCAAAAAACAAATCAAGTTGTATTTATACCTATCCATCTCTGGTGTGGTTCTTATTTGAGGTGATGGAGCTCTAGCAGGAGAAAAGTTGTGAGAATATAGACCTGACATCTTTGCTGAAGCAAAACTAAAAGGTCTGTTGCTCTCTACAGGAGAGAAAAGCAGTGAGACAGGAAGAGAAAAGGGAAAGAGAGAGGGAGAAGGGGCAAAAGGAGGTGGGATTCACCTCTGCTCCTTAATATGGGCAACACCTGCAAGCCATAAATATTAAGTAATTATTTACAAAAAAACAAAACAAAATGATGTAGGTAAACAAATATTTACAAAAGCAAGAAATAGTTTTCAGAAAAACAATTATATAAAGTGTGTGAAGGCATGAGTGGCTCATTTTGGGTCGTTCTTTGGAAGGTTTAAGAGAGCCACTACCTTGGTATGTTTTTACATTAAAAACGTTTTTACATGTTATTATTACTGCAAGAGAGAGAAGGGAGGTTGGTGTGTGAATGAGAATATAGAAAGAGACAGAGAAGCAGGAGAGGTTGGATTTTACCTCCATTGTTGTGAGTTCTTTTTGGTGCAAAAACAAAAATCTTGTGGAGTCCCTTCAGAACCTGTCCAAGCTGATATTTAAAAGGAAGGTAGCAATGTCACCATCAGCTTACAGCAGGAAAGAAAGCAACAAAGCAGACTTTAGCACAAGCTAAAACATATCTTGCCCCTCATTGAATTCTTTGATTAATACAAAGAAAATTGTTGAAATTAAAAAAAAATAAATAAATATGAGGTGATAGAAGTGTTGTATACTTATTAGTTATTAATATTAAATTAACTAAGAAAATAACTCATGTGGGCCATTCATTAATCTGATCAAAATGTATACGGTCTACATCGCTCCTTCCTACATCGTCGGATCGTTGCGTGATACATACGCGATTTATGATCTATGACATATAACATATGTAATTGAGATTATTATACGGATAATCATCAGATGATGCGAAGCTGTAAAATTCTGTATTCTGCCAAGAAAATGGTATGTGTAAGAAGACTTAAAAAATATCACATGAAAGGGTTGGTAGCAGAACACAGCCAACCAAATAACACACATGAAGCAATAAAACTGTCCCTTTTTCTTCATTTCCTTTTCTTGTGAATGGAGTGTACCTATAATGGGATCCATGACTCTACTGACCAACTAGATTAAAGAAAAAATCATTTTTTTCCTATAATTTTTGCACTAATAGTCTGAAAATCATGCAATATATGCTTCAAATCTTGCAAAATTAATAAGTTCATTGTGAAAGTGACCCTTGCCATACTTTTTTCTTTACTTGTATGGTAGGAATAAATGCAATTCAGGTATTGCATGGTCGAAAGCAAATGAATGTATTATACACATTGAGGATGTTATATAAGACGACAAATAAGCTATTTTCTAGCATTTTTTTGCATATGTTATTTAAAAATAAATTGTTTATGATACAATTATCTTCCTTATTCTGTTCTTTCCATCTTTTAAAGTTAAAAAAAAAAGGACTCAAAAGTGTCCGGCTAAAGCTTTTCTTTATTTCCTGTTTGGCCAACCAATATTTATAACCTTCCTAATCTTTATGATATTGGTTTTTCTATTTAATTATTTTCATGAATGTATATATAGTAAATAATGCAATCATGAAAAAGCTTGGTAGTACAATAATTACTGTCAAATTTAATTGTATATTAATTTGGCACCACCAACTAGCATTATTGGTCAAATTAAGGCTGACCTAATTTTCCCTCGCATTCCTATATTAGATTAATACACTAATATGGACAACATGCATTAGGGGAAAAAGAGTTATTTTTTTTTTAAACCTTTCTAATTGCTACTTCGTTTCCAAAAATTTCTAGAAAAGGGGTTGTTTACTTCACTCAGAATGACTATTACTTGTATGCCACTTCTAACTTTCGATGTATTACTCACCTCTTTTGGCGAGATGAGGATGAAATTTGATGTATTACCTACCAAGCAATACTTTAAAATTTTCACTTATACATCTCTGCGTATTGCTCCGCATTGATTCATTGGTGACTCAATTTTGGATTTTCTAACTTCAAACAAATTGATAGCTCGAGTTGGATAATTTGAAGTTACTCAATAATACATCGATGCGGCCGGCATTGTGCTTTGTATTAGTCAAACAAGTGAGGTTAGTGGTGAGGGTTAAGGTTTGGTCATGCAAGGGACTCTTGGACATGTATTACATGAAGTTTTTTTGGAATGAAGAAATTATGATGAAATATAATTTGGATTTTTGAGGGCTGCAAAAGAATGTGCGTGAATCATTGTAAAGCAAGTCATGAAAAGGGAAAAAAAAATCCAAAAAAATGAAGGTTGTGCAATCATTTATAGGGAGTTGGTGATGAACTATAATTAGAAGAATAACATCATTTGATTACTTGACCAATTCATGGCTGCTTCATAATCACAAATTAATTTGTTCATTAAAAGCAGGCAATTCTTGAAAAACATCAAGCGAAATTTCCTTGTCTTTTCCATTAGAGCTCATTAATTCGATCCATCAATTGTGTCGTATGTGGTGAATTTTTTTAAGTTTGTGACCACCGAGTTCTATTTCTCTTCTATATCTCAACCGAAAATTGAACAGAATGTTAATCCCTCTCAATTAACGGTTACTAGAATTCGAACTCCATCATAATCCTTATGAGGGAGAAATCGCGTTACAGCACCAAGTCATGTTAACTAATTAAATTAACGCATGTTAGTGTGGTGAAGCTAGCTGTAATTGACTTGTAGGAGTTCTTTCTACCGTGTTATCTCCCGGTGAACTCAATTTTATTTCATATATTTTTTTTTCTGTTTTTTATTTGAGAGAAACTCATATTTCAACTCGATGTTTGGATAATAAATGTTAGGTCTCCAAATATTCGTAAAAAAGTTTTACACGCTAGTCTTAAAAAGAGTGAAGTGTATGATTTTCAAAAGAGAATTGGTGTTCAAGGTAAATTAGTATTTTTTGGGGGGTTAAATTAGCAACACAGTTCGGTATCTCTAGCATCGCTCTTGCATAAATACTGACAGACGTACCATTATGCACTAGACGTACAATTATACACGAGTGCGATACGCCTAATAATGATTCTATAATTAAGAATACTGTAATAGTATAAATAGAAAAATAACGGCATTCATTATTTATAATTAAAATTGTACTAGTATATTATGTACTAATAAGTAAATAATAAATAGAACGATAAGTAGCATACTAACAACGGGTCGGCGGAAGCATCCTAAAAAACAGTCTTTAATTCGCTTTCTAGACCTCACAAATAATTTTAAATGCTGTAAAAAAAAGAAGTAGGAAAAATACCAAATCAGCCCTCCCTTTCTTCCCGCATTTACCAGTATCAGCCCCTTCCTCTATCCAAAACAGCCCAAATCGAGCCCTCCCATTCACTTGTTTACCCTTTTTTTTGGACACTTTCCCTTTTTGTTGCGACACGCGAGATCACCTAACGTAAAGGGCCTATTTTTCTGAAAGAATGGTGGTACAAATATGATTAAGTTGTCAAAGTCTCGGCGAGATCTACACTTTTCATGTTCAGAAATGTTGTCCAACACAAATGCTTTAGCTAGGTGGTTTTCGGATGTGCCGCAACTATTTTGTAGCCTTTCGGTCGGGTCGGGGTCGACCGTTATCCGCTTCCGACCTCAAAACATAACTTGGGTTGAAGTTATTTTTTTGAAAAAATGGTCTCACACTAAAGTTGTAGTTTCTTTCAAGTATAGAGACCAATTTCGTCCAAAAAAGAAACGCCAAACGGTAACCAGGGGCTGATCCGACCTAAATTTGAAATGGAGGACTGATTTGGGATATTTTCAACAATTGAGAGGCTGATATGGTAGTATCCCAAAGAAGTAAATTATGACTTGAAAAGGCTGCCAGAAAGTACGATCTGTTAGAAGATCCACACGTGCAAAACTCTTCATTCACCTCGTGCAGCAAAAATTCTAAAAATAACAGTTCCCATGCAGTAGAAAATGAAATGGAGACTGAATTTAATGTTTTTAGTAAGAAAACTACATAAAGATCACAATAATTTTGATAAAAGCTTTGCAAACTGTATTAGAACGAAGTAACTAATCCTCACGAGTATGTATCTGCCGCATCTATTTAACACATCAACTGTGTACTGCAATAAGATTATGAGAAGCATATTTTTTAAAAAAATTTCAAAGAACATAAAAAGCGTTCAGAAATAGAGATTTTCTCCATTTTTAAGAAAATATTTCCATAAAGATGGATTAGAGTTTTGTGTTTAAATGCCAAAATTTTCATGTGGAATTTGGAAATCACGTTTTCCAATTCTCGAATTAACTTAAACTTAAAAACTTTAATTTCCTAATTCTTTATTTAGCGATTTAGTCTTTTTTTATCCAGTTGGACATGGTGGCTAACCCAACCACACTAATCTACCCCCCTAAACCCCCACCCGTCGAACCCGGGTGACCCCTCCTACGGGAGAAGCTTTGGTGCCACTGGCACGCAACTTTAGTCTTTATATCCAAACTACCTCTCCATTACTTTCCAATAATGAAACAAAGCAACCATACTAACACCTCACCAATAAAATTAACTTTCTCATATTATAATGAATAAAAATATTTTAATTTCTAAATTGGAGATAATTTTGTTTTCTTCGTTAGGATATGAATTTTTTTAATATTTTTCAATTCATAAAATAAGAAGATTGGAAATGAAAAACTAAAAAATATTCTTTCATTCAGAACACAAAGTTGCCTTAATACATGTCCTTATACTATATACAACGCACGAATCTATGGATCGAACAAGTGGAGAAAATTCACGTTCTGCACTTATATTGGATCATAAGTGCTATAGAGTAACCCGACCCGTTTACAACCCAGAATGAGTACGATTTATGAATAATAAACTTGAATAAAGGAATGTAAATAAGAGCATAGGATTCCGACCGATGGAGAAACGTTTGTATAAATAGTGATACGAGTGCACGTTGTAGGGCAGAAGTGTGTCTCTTTCTTGCCTACAAGTACCTATAAAATTAATATAAATCAACCATTTCAATCATCATTCCACTTATGCGCACATCGACCCCCTCTTTAATTCTAAGGAAAATTACTGTTCAGCCCCCCTAATTTTGAGGTATCTCGATTCAGTCTCCCGAAACGCCACGTGGCGGCACGCATGCGCCGCGCCCGCCACGTCGGCGGAATAACGTATTTGGGGGGTTCTCCCGTGAACAGTTCAAAAACGAAAAAACCGGGAGGCTGAACATAATTTTTCCTTTAATGTCTACTTATCTATTATTGCACTATAACATGCTTAATATTTGATCGATCGATATTTTTCTTTATATATATATTACTTTAGTAATATATATATATATATATAAATTCTATTATAATAATAAGTTTTTGATATGGCACTAGATCCAGATGTAACATGTAACAGTAAACGAGATGTGGATCGTTCATATGGAACGGATTAAAACCATCGCCATAGACCTCGGTGCAGTCTGAGGCTCCTGGTCAAGACGAAGTAACGAAACAAACAATTGATCGGAAAGAAAAAAAACGTGTCAAGAATGACTACAATAGGGCATGTTGTAGGCTATGGATACATTGACCGGATCATCTGAATCTCCACTAGATCCGATTTTTTCTACATTCCTTATAGGTGCAAGCAACACCTGTAAGTATTGTGTACATTCATCTGTGCAAAGGATTTAACTTTTTTTGTTTTTTGTTTTCAATAGAGCTAGAGATAACTAGTCCGATGCCCCGTATAAGCTATGACTTTAGCCATTGAGAGATCGTGAGGAAATGTTCTATCTTATCCATTTCTCATTCTTAGTGCATTTCTCTCAATCGCATATGATCCGTTATTTATCTTGGTCCAAACAAGAGATTATCACGTAAAAATAATGTATTTGGTGCAATAGTTTGTCTCTTTTTAGCCAATATCTGCCTCCGAGAATTTAGTACATCAGAAATATGAACTCGATCAGTTTTAAAATAGTCTCTTCTCTTAGTTCGCACCTATTGTGGTCCTTCCATTTTACCCAGAGAGAGAACTCATACTCTTCTACTTTCATTTTCAATATGAACAGAATGAAGTTTATTACTTCCTTTTAAATTTCTGATGATTTTTTTCTTTTTCTTTTTTTTTGAAAAAAGAAATTTCTGATGAATTTCATTCACAGTCATGGTTGTCACAGCGAGGTTAGCAAGCCCACTTGTTGCCCCGCTGTGTGGTCCATTCTCAGCCCACTCGGCAGGATATGGGCCATACTTTATTCTCCAGGTTTGAATATCTGGTTACTATAAGTGCAGAAATTACAGGAATTACTGAAGCTTACCGGATACTTTTTTGAGAAAATTTGAGGAAAGGGAAGACAGCCACAGACTTTCATTGTTAGGAAGATGAAGCATACGATAAGGCAAAGAGCCGTAAGCTCAATACGTCAAAAAATAAGAAAAATAAAATAAAATATAGTAAAACACATACAAAAAATTTGAAAAGATGCGGTTGAATGAATGAAAGAAAAAACTCAACGTATCTTCTTGCTTGAGCTGCAATCCATCAAAGCTTGTAAATATTGGCTATCTTTTTAATAAGCCCTGCAAGTTATCATAGTAATGTTTGCAAAAAGCTTATGGATACTACTAAATGTGCAATTTATTGTATAATAGTTACAATAGTTTATATGTTCATGTTGTCATTTTAGAGATTTGGCACCTCTCTGTTTGCATTCTTCTTATTATAGTAAACATAGATTTTATAACACCTCATTTTTATGTGTAGTAAACATAATATTTGTTCACCACCAAAAAATTCATTAAGCTACATAATTAATAGAAGTATTTACTAGAAAAAATTTTCATATAAAAATTAAAAATTTTGATAAGATTCATATTTTATATTAACTTTTTTAAAAAAAAATACTTCTAAATAAATTTGTTTAAATTCTAAATTTAATGAATTTAAAAAATAATTTTAAAATTTACTCAAACTAGCTAAATTATTTAATCTAAACAAATATATTTTAAAAAAAAATTAAATCTAAAAATTATTAAAATTTATAATTTTTATAGTTATTTTTTTTTAAAAATACTTATTTTTTTTTAATCTGCTGATTCACTATTTTTTTTTCTGCGCCAGCGCTCATAATTTAAATTTGGTAAGAGAAAAATAAGTGCTGTAGTTGGAGGTTTGAACAAGTGGACACAGGCAACACGGCAGCACTAGTACGGAGGTACCCAGTCCCCACCGCCCACGTTCATGTTTACATTGGAGGAAAGTGAGGAAAGTGGTTAAGTCACTATTCTTCACTTTCTCTATTTTTCTTAGTTACTTAGAAGAATAAAACGTGGACAAGTGAATAATAATCTCACGTCCCTATCTCACTATTTTTATATAGAATTGTTACCTTCCTCACTCTCTCTAAAGTTGGAGGAAGTGTAAAAGTTTTTAGTATATATATATACTTATATATTATACTTATACCCTACTATATAATATATATATACTTATTAATATATATATATATATATATAATATATTCAGATTACATATGATATTTATGATATTACTAATAATAATTTATCTATATAATAAAAAATACTATTTAATTGATAGTTTTAAAATATGCTTATATTATTAATACTTAGTAACTTATATAAATATTGATTCAACTTATATTATTTAATATATACATAATAAGTACTCATTATTATACAGACATGTTGATATTTTATATAAATATTAATTGTTTTTTATATATTGTCCTCGACTGTATTCTATTTTAAGTATTTATACTATTATTTTATTTAGTATCATTGTATGTTATGTAACATATTTATTATATATTATGCAACCTACGGTTTAATGATTATTTCTAATGTTAATATTAATACGCTATTATTTTTTACCAATATTTTCGATATACTGTCTGTTTAAATTGAATATGTTATATTACTTGAATTATAATAATAGATAATTGTAATAAAATTAATTAAATAATTAAATATATATTGTACTTATTTATAATGGACCTTGGTAAATGAGAGTATTTTAATAATTTAGTTATACTATTTTAATTATTATAAACATCTTTTATTCTGATATTATTAATTATCTTAAAATTATTATCATATAATATTAAAATATAATATTATAATTATTATTTTTAAATAGATTATTTTTACTATTTTAATATGATCTATACAATGTATAATTGTATAATAGTATAGTATTATTATTAGCTAATTATTAAATTATTCTTCATATGTATATATTTTATAATATTATTTTAATTCATCGGCTTAGATGGTTCTTTCCTCTCTTGCCAATCCCAAGTAAACAATAAAAGGTCAATCATAGCTTTTTACCACTTCCTCCCAGCTTCATCTCCCACTTTCCTCTCACTTTTGCTCCCCACTACTTGCCTCACTTGCTCCACTTTCTCCAAAGTAAACAGTCGTCCTTCCAATTTGACAACCCCCGGTCACATGAGCGCATGAGTTGCGCACCCTTCAACTCACCGTAAACAACCGCGGCAAGCAGCGCAACTCTCCACCGGCGCCGCGTCGGAGATTCGCTGCGCGTATGTGGAGCCGGCGACGAAGGTCATGGCTGTTGGAAGCGCGTGCTCGGCGGAATCTGCTCGCCAACAGTGCCGCAGGTGCACGGTGGGGACGTCATGCCGCAAGCATCAACAAAATGTTGTTCGGAGACTCTTGTCGTTGGAATGTTAGTGCACCAAGGAGTGATCCTAGTAGCTACCAGTGGTCCAGTGGGGCGACACGTATTATGAAATATATGAATTATACAAAAGAAAATGATAAATCAGCCTATATCTGATGAGTTTCCATTCCATTAAGGGGCTGTTTACTTCCCGCGCGAAACTGTGAGTATCCGTGAAATTCGGAACTCAGAACACAGTTTCGCTGTTTACTTCGCCGCGGGAACTCGCGGAACTCAATTCTGAGTTCCGCGAGTATATGATAAATTGAGTTCGCCCCTTCGCCGCTTTTAGCTGCGAAGTGGGCGAACTCGTTTGTCTTCGCGCGTTCGAGTTCCTGTTGTGTCTCTCGATTTCTTCTCCTTCCCTGGCGACACTGTGTCAATGTTTTGAAAATCTGACATATATATATTTTATATATTTTTTTTTTTTTAAATTTATTTTTATGGATACATTATATGTAATAATAAACCTTTGTAAGTTTATTCAATACAAAGTTCTTTGTATTTAATATTTTTATGTTCAAATTTGTAGAACTTATCTCTTTATAATTTTAGTATTTAAGAATATTAAAATTTATTGATATATATCTAATACATAAAAATAAAAAATTATATTATAATATAACATATCCTGTGTAAGTATTAATATTATATGTATAATATAAAATTTAAGATATTAAATGAGAGAACTACGAAAAAATAATAGGATATAATTATATGTAATTTCTATAATTAATTCTAAAATAATTTTAAAATAATTTATTAATATTTTTTATTTCTCATTTTAATTCTAATTCCAAGTAAACAAAAAAAATTATCTTTCAGCCCTCACTTCCAACCCCAAGTAAACAAAGAAACTATTTTTCAGCCTCTACTTTACAATCCCAAGTAAACAAAGAAACTCAAAACACCACTTCTCACCCACTTTTCAGTTCTCACAGTTCACCCACTTCTCACTTCTCACTTCTCACTTTTCAGGCTTCCGCGCGAAGTAAACAGCCCCTAAGTGTACCGGATCGGCAGCCAGTAAACGTTAGTTTTGTGATAATGGTTATGTTAGTATTGAAGAAGCCCAAATAGAGGCCCAAAGAACTGAGAAGCCCAAATTTGTGACGACCTCCCTTGGTATTTTATTTATTATTTATTTACGATTTTCCTTAAAATACACCATTACGGCATTACCCCTGCACCGAAGCACAAAAGGAGTTTCTTTTCATTTTTCGTTTTCTAGCCACTTTAGAAGGTAGCAAGCAAGCTCCGCATTATCGAATTAATGGCGAAGTGGATATTTCTTGAGGCGATGCTTCCGCTCGGTATCATCGCTGGGATGCTCTGCGTCATGGGAAACGCCCAGTACTACATCCACAAGGCCGCTCACGGCCGGGTAGTTAATCATCTTCTTTTTTTTCTTTTTTTCCTTTTTCTTTTTTAATTGGTTAGCGTTACTTCATGATTCGTGATGTTTATGGTCATTAATCGTTGGATCTGATTGATTTCAGCCGAAGCATATTGGGAATGATGTGTGGGATGTCGCCATGGAGAGGAGGGACAGGCAGATCATTGAGCAGTACAGTGCTGCTCACAACTAAAAAGGTATTTGTCAATTTCTAACTGTTTAATTCGTTTTCTCTGTTACCGTTTCAGTTGTTTGGCTTCTAGCGTTTAGTAATTGTTAGGATTTAATTTGATCTTCATAACCGTTTTGAACCATGTTACGGCTTTAAACCATGGGATCGATGGAGTTTGGTGATGCCTCGTACACGTTCTTATCTATGATGAAGATGATTATGCTGGCGATAGTGCCTGTTAGGTAGCTGCAGCCCTAAATGGCGAATACGGCATAAATGAAGGCACCGCGAGTGCACGTGTTGGTATACTTGCACATAAGGAGAGCGGGTAGTCACCGATGATGCCGAACCCAATCCAAAAGTGGAAGAAGCAGAGCGTGTCTGTGACTCTCTTGTCTGTGCGACCGAAAGAGAGACCCATGACCAGTGGAAGATCGAGAATTTTCAAACAAGTGTCAAGTTTTTAATATACATACAAGAGAAACAAACAACTAAATTTGTAAAATAAATATGTCAGAGCCATATGAACCATCAAACCATGAAGAATCGAATATTACTTCATAGTTTTTGTTTGGTAAAGATCATGATTTTTGGATTGGTAAGGACCTTCTTGAATATCATATCTCCTTTGCTCATCATATTTATATAGGGAGCAACTCTAAAGGTCGTCCCAGAAACAAACAAAGAGAAAGTGAGAGATTAGAGGAATTTGATCCTATATGTCAGAAGTTTTGGATGTTTAGAAGAGAGTAAAGATTAGGGAAAAAAAGGGAGGAAGATTTGGAAGGAGGTAGCGAGCATGCAGAAAAGGGAGGAATGAAACGGGCTTAAACTAGTTGCACGTCAAGTGTGAAGGGGAAATTAGGTGTTTATATGCATAAGGCCCTAGGCTACAAATAACTTTGAGCTCATCCTTTTAAAAGCATTAACGTGATCTGGCCAAGAGTTGTTAGAACAATTAGCTGCTGAGGCCTGAGGGCAGGATGCTATAAATAATATCAAAGGAAACAATAGCCAAAGTGTGACAATCTAACAGGTTATAAGATCTCACGTAGCGTGAGGGAGCTTGGGACTGAACTCAACCTATAAATGCGACAAGGAAGTCACATATGTCAGGTAAGGATGTAATTCTAGGGTCCACGGACTTATCCCAATAGAAAAGAGCTAGCAGGTTGCTAGCTTGGATTAGTCCTACATCAAGTGTGGGAGAGGGAGTTAAGGAGCTTATATGCCTAAGGACTTAGACTACTATAACATCGAGCTCACCCATCTTAAGGCAACCACCTGGTTCAGACAAGAGTTATCGGGACAATAAGGTGCTGATGGTGGGATGTAATAAACGATATCAAAGCAAATCCCAACTAGCATGTGACATTCTAGCAGGAGTTTAGATTTCATGTAATTTGGGAGAGCTTGGGATTAATTCCAACTATACATGTGACAAGGACGCCATATATATAAGGTGGAAAGAACATACTAGGGTCTATAGACCTAGCATAGTAAGGTGCTAGCTTGGATTAGTTTCACGTCATTTATTTGGGGTTCCATGCCAAAGGTCCTAGACTACTAATAACTTCGAGGTCATTTGTTCGGGACGACTATGTGGTCTGACTAGGAGTTATTGAGACAATTAAATGTCGAGAGCGGAGAGCAAGATGTTACTTTTGATATTTTGCTTTATATATATTTTTGACCCATATTACTTTTATAATGGGAAAGCACCTGTTTTGTTCCTCCCTTAGGATGGGCTCACGGACCTCATATTGTTGCATAAAAAGTATCCAAACAAGTGATCATAAATTTTGACTCATGGCTTCCTGTTAGGAAAATACATAACTGTCGTTGTACCAATTACGTTATGCTAATATATATAGTGTTTGCGTATAAGGATAAAAGAAAATTTTTTAATTGTGCATATACACATACACTACTGAAGTTTGGTAGCAGGGCAGGGATGTTATTTGACACACATGTCTATGTAGTGGATCTGGCACTTCCCGAGGCGATGGTGCAGATGACCAGCATCAGTGTTATTCATATGCCTTCTTGGCGGCCCATTTTAACATCCAGCCAACCGAAATAGACTTACCAGAAAGTGTTCCACAAAGAACATGCCATTGATTGCAGCAGAGAATTCAGCGGAGTGTACTTGGAATGTTAGATCCCGGCGTATGGCAGTACATTCTTCCTAGGAGCTTCATCACGTGAGAAATAAAGAAGAGATCATAGGCGTCCATAACAAATCAACGCCAGCGAGGATGATCGCCATAAAAGTTGTGCCATTGTGTCTTCACAGCAACTAGAGCATAAAACCTTGTGGTCTCCAGCCATGGTGAGATGTTTATTCGTCGAAGAGATAAATTTGCTGGTCAATTTCTTGGGGAGGTTAGATATATATAATGGAGATGGGGTTGCACATGTGGAGGCAAATATGTATCGGGTTTTAATAGTTTGCATGTTTTATGGTGTATTCGCTTAACAAAACATAATACTTCGTTATGAATTGACTGGTTCAGCTACCATTGGCGGCCGGGACGCGGCGAGGATAAACATCGGTGGCCCAGTGGTGGCTCTAAAATCTACTTCTACAACTAAAGTATCTAAAACTATTTTTTCATTATCTAAAATAAATAGTACATAGTATATTTATAAAGGCTTCTCCTTTAGACTTCTGCCATATATTCTCTTATTATAATCTCCAAATAAAGCGTTTTCTAATACAAATATTTTTAATTAGATACTCCAAATAATACTCCTAACATAAGTCTAATTCAATACTCAACTTTGGACGCGACCTCTTATCCGTGTCTTCCTATGGCTCGAACCCATTCCACCTGATGCCTAACATATTTCTTGTTTATTTACTCTCGCGTTCAACTCAGTAGTAGTAGACTAATGACTTGGTATTAGCTAATGTACTAGGTTACTGGCTTGGTTTAGCCTCATCTCTTGTAGACGATGGGAGGTGAATGGTTAGCAGCCTAGGACCTAGCTGCCTTATAACTTAGAGCTTACTTCTCTTCAGGACAACCATGTGCTTTTGGCCTTGGGTTACAAGGGACAGCTAGATGTTGGACTATGTTTGTTGCATAATGTCACGACCCGTTAGTTTTATACTGCCCGAAATGGTGGTGTCGGAAATATTTATAACTTAAAGAGGGTCGCACCAGGGCACTTTCATATGGTTTTGTTAAGGCGCCTGTCTGGTTATGACATGATGCTGGATTCTGCTTGAATTGATTTATGGACGAGTATTTTTCTCTGTTTTTTTTATGTTTGATTCTGCTTGAATTGATAAATTGACTAGTACTTGTTTATTTTTAAATGATTTTTTAGATTATATTTGAGTTAAGATGGTTGTTAAACAAGGAACTAATTGTTAAATGTTGGAGAGCTTTATGATTTTCCAACCTCATTGCATTTTGTTTTTCTTGCAAGTGATTAATAGCCAGCAGATATGTGGACTAATTACGACTTAAAATGATGCATATTGCAACCTAAATGTCTAGGTTGGGTGCTTTGGAGAAAAACTTGGGATCAAGAAGAACATTAAAAACCAGATATGCTACTTAAAGTCTCTAACATGTATATCTTTCTTCTTCAAAAGCTTGTGGTGGTTATTTTAAACTGGCGATAAATCAAGATGAAGCTTTAGCTTTACATAATGTTGCTTTGAGTAACTACTTGTTGTTTTGTTGGGCTTCATGATGGCAAAAGGGGGAAGTCAATAGAATAAGGGATCACTATTTACTTAGAAGCTAATATAAATTTTAGAATGGAAATAATCATCAATATACCCATCACATGATTTTCCCAAGATTTGGCGGAGACAGGTACACAAATAAGATATGCTTGGAAAAAGATCCATGGAATGTGCTTGTTTGTTATTTGTATCGACTGAATGTTCTTTGCTTACTTAGAGAAAAAGAAAATAAAGTAAGGTAAAACGAATAGAAAGGATGTGATTAGTTGGTCTTTTAGAGATGCATGGTGTTTTGGAGCTGTGTAGAAAGGTCTAGCAGTAATTTTACTAACTTGTCACAATTCTTTAGAAATGACTACAAATTCTTTTTATGCAGTTTTTTTTTCTCTTAAATGAATTCTTTGACATCAATTTTTTTTTTTTTTTTTGCAATAAGGTGAAGCTGTTGCAACTATATTTGTATAAAATGAAATGATTTCCCATTGTGAGGAAGTGCTTGATATGAATATAAAACGAGATGACACAAAACTAAATGGAGTAGCCTTAGGATGGGAATACCTAGTATGCCTTTTATGTAGTATGATTCTGAAATAGCAAGCATATGCATATTTGTGTATGTGATGAAAGTTCAACTACAAAGTTCTTGATAGAAAAAAAGGGTTTTGGTAAGGGCATCTAATTTCAGTCTCCTCTTTTTTGAGCAAGTCATGAATATTTTAATGGAACTAACTGAATTAGATTTTTCAATAAGGTATTTCATAGTATATCTTTCATTGAACCACCAAAGATGTTTTCCATAATTTATTAGAATCACCTCTTAGATATATTACTGCAATCATAAAGTTGTTATATCGATAACCTAAAGTTTAGATAGATGAGATGCAATATTCTGGGGCTAGGGCGCACTAGGTTACGTTTTCATAAAGCTTTTTAAATTACGAGAAGGGGGTTACTTTTTAGGGGAAATTGCAAAGCATATACCGCAAAAATGGTCGAGACTTCAAGCTGGTCTAAGCAAAGTTTCACATTTCAAAATAGTCCATGTAACATTGTGTTAAATATGTTTGCAACACCTTCATTTATGTAGTACAATTTTTCCAACAATGTGTTCTCAATGCTGTTATTTGATTCTCAGAGCACTGTCATTAAGCCCAAAAGTGTGATACATTATAGCAACAATTTATACATATACCACAACACTGTCTTGGCAGGGCATACGTGAAAAGGCGAAACATTGAGGGGTTGTCTTTGTATAACATTTTGCTCTGGGGATTGAACTGAAATTTCCTCTATTTCTTATGGGGGGAGTGTGTTTGTGCAGATATTCTTCTGAGGGGGCTTTATATTGTGCTTGAGATAATATCCTGAGTTAAAAGTACTTTGCCATGTACTAATGGTGCCCCCACTTGCATCGCAGCTGCTGTATGGAACAATTGGATTAGAAAGCAAACGCGTGATAATTATAAGTTTTGGTATTCTATTATGTCAAGTTTGATTGAAGCTAAGTGGCCTTAAAAGGAGCTACAACGACTTGGTTTAGTTTAGTAACTACAGAATAGAATTATATGTAAGTTCCCACCTTCTGGTTTCTAAGCACCCTTATCAAGTATCACCATATGTAGAGTCTCTATTTCCAGCTTTCTGTTCCTTCAAATGTCTTTAAGCTCATTCTTTAGTAATATTTTGCTGTGGGTCATACTTCGCCTAACAAGCCTTGCTTTGCCTAAGAGGTACTAAGAGGTTTTTTGTTATGATCAATCTACCTTTACTTTTCCTTGTCTGGAGACTGGCACTCCTCCGAACCATGCCTTCTTTCTTAAAAAAAAATAAAAATAAAAAATAAAAAAATCATCCGTAATATTGATAATGGCTAGCTGATGAATTAAATGTATATGCCACATTTTGGGTAACAAACAATAAATAGGTATTGAGTGAGTCTATCTGGTATTAAGTGGCTCATAAGCAATAGGTAGACAAAGAGGATGGGAATGCATTATGCGTAAAGGTATCCATTTAACATGACAGACTATTATCGCAGGCTGGAAAGTCCCGTAGTTGTAGCTTTTGGAAGATCATATCTCCTGTGCTTTTGTGATGGTCTTACCTCTTACAGGAAAGAAAAATGCAAGATGAATATTATGGGTTGCTATGCAGCTTTCTTGGCGCTTCCATCTAGAGGAATTTGTGTTGGCTGTAGTAGTAGTACTACACACTATATGTTGCTATTTATTTATTTATTTTATGAGAGTGGCATTGAGCAAAAGAACATCCCTTGAAGCTTAGATATAGATTATAGACATTATATAATTTAGTAGAATGAGATGCTGGTATGCTATAGAGTCTCACCCATTAGGTGCGAGACTAATAGGTAGGGTGCAAGGTTCATAACATATGCTCATTCTCATCTTTTTGTAGCAGTAGTCTGCTCCTTGAATTTACTATGAATTGCTTATAATTGACTACCGTTTGAGTCTTTGACAATGTTTAATTGAGGAAAATTGCTGTTGGGGAGGGGGTGTTATTATAAGACTACTATATCTTGCCAAATCTGGGCCTCCAGTCTGCAGTGACAATAGAAATTAACAGCAAAATAGGTTAATGGTAGATAAGTTTTCAGAGTGTAACAAAGGGGAAAACATGTAAGCATTCTAGCAGATTAGATGTTAACAAAGAAAGGTTGAGGGCACAATGCCAGGAGACAAGGGTAATACTACAAAATCGAAGCTCGTGATTTATGTGAATTTTATATTTACACTGTGATGTGCAAAGACCACTCACATATGAAGAAGGGAAGCGATGTCATTCATTAATCTAAGGGAGTTTTAGTACTTCGAATTTGTTGTTGCAATTGAATGGAGTCATTTGACTTGGTTGCTCCAACATTTAGTACTCAGTCTCCGATATGAGTGGGATGATTTGATAAGGCAAGGTGTTGTGCCTGGATGTTTTAAAACTTAACAATCTCTGAACAGAAAAATGTAACCTGTCAGCTTAGATATTGTGAGAAGCAGATTTCTTATTCTTTTCTAAAAATTGATACTTGTTTTATAGTTGGAGGAAGAGGAAGAGATCCCTTCTTGATTTTCTTTATGCTCAATAAATATTTCTCTTAATACTTCACATTCAAATTATGTTTTTATTTGTATGCATAGGTTCTGTTCATCAAGCATACTTGCAAGGCTAGCCATTCATTTATATTCCCATAGATGGTATTAAATATATAAGTTATTCTTAGATCCGTAACACTAACAAATAACTTCATTTTGATGCTTATAACAGGATCTACGCTTATGTGGTTATTGCTTCATCAGTTTCTCTGGATCCGAAGAATGTTCGCTTATATGAACCAGACAGTGTCTCCAAGTTCTCAAGCCTGTTGGTCATTAATTACCATTAACGTTTCTGTATACTTTTTTTGAAGTTCCTTTGCTCCAACTTTAAAATCTGTGATGCTTGTGATTAAACAAAATAATAATAAGAAAATCGTGCTGCTTGCTGGAATGTATGTGTTAGAACATATGGACCGCCGATGTTTTATGTCCAGCACAGATATACCTCGATGTCGTGCCCCAATGGTTTTTGAAGGTTGAAAGTGTAGTTGATGACCTGTATAAGTGGTTTGGAATGGTTTCATGAAAAATGTCATGTTTTGAGAATATATATAAGATAATAATATTATGAGTTATTTGTTCTCACCCAAGTCAACGGTGGTCATTTTAACTTAAATATTCTTTTTAAGAGCAGAAAATGACAACTCACATCATCTAATCCTTCAAGAAAGCAACTTTCAATCTAACAAATCTTGATACAATGTTGCTTCAGCAGTCAAATTGATTATATACAAAAACAAAATTACTTATTATAAAAGAAAATAAAAAATGAACGTAGCCCTGTGGCTTGTCAGCCGTCCATTGGCTCGAGAAGGTGGCGTCGGTTAAGGTTCGAATGTCCATGCCCCCTCCGCAAAATCTCAGAAACAAAACAATAGTTACAAGAAAGAAGTCCAACTCTTAAAATAGGTTTTTTTTTTTATTTTTTTTTTTTAATACTTTTGAAGATGCATACATGCTCAAAACATTTCCTAGTCAGACAGCAACAATGATTATTGATGATTATTAAACAATAAAATATTGGTACATTATGAAGTAACAATTAAAAAATTACAATATATACTCACTCCTGCGCTTTGCGTCTGGCTTTATTAACATAAAATAATGCTGTAGCTTATACACACTCATCATAGCATAGAGGACATCATTAGTATATCATTAAAATGCTTATCATAGACAATGGTAAGTGGGAAATAATAACCAACATAACTTGATTCTTACATATATGCCTGCTGAAACGTTTTTCTTCGCTGATCTAGTATCTGCTGCAAAATGCACGTAACCACAGACGCACACAAAGTCGATCTCTGTTGGTTACCCAGCCCGAAGGTCCTTCAGAAACGACTTTTGTTTTTGTTGTTGTTACGCCAAGTCAATCTGTTACATTATGTAGTTGACAATGACAGCACTGAGGAGTAACTTTTACAGTTACATCAGTTCGACGTTCCCGCATGCTAAAATAATCGGATTAACAGATAAGGCATACTCCACTTGCCATCGTTAGTTTTGCACACTTCACAGAATAAGTTAAAGCAATACCACCTGATAAATAGAAATATATCTGGTGTTCACGTAACACATACACATTGAACGTAACTAACCATCCCCGCGATACGGTAAAATTGACAACGACCATAACAATGCAGGTATCAGATAACATGTAAATCTTCTCTGCTATTGACATAAAACACATTCAATTCTGGAGTAATGATAAGTACATGAATGAATTTACTTACAAAGATCGCTTGACGTTTTTGCTTTTGTATCTACAACCACGACGAGGACTCACTTGCAGAGAAAATCAACTGGATTAGAATTTCCGCATGCGCAGAGCATTACATCATAAATCAAATATAGCTATTTACGCATATACATAATGTGCATGGGAACAGCTTAACACCAATTCATAATAATTTTTCAAGAAATAAGGCCTCCAATAATGGTGCATGCATCTATACTTAACAGTTGATACATAGATCACCTAAAGTCTTGTAAATGGACTTGATACACACACTAGATGGACCATGCAAAATTGGCGATCTTACATCGTGACACTTCTGTAATGACATAAACTAGACATAAGCATGCATCATAACATGCAAATAGGAATCTGAAGAGACAAAAATGATAATCTCTTATCATTATTTGCATGCCATATGAATACAGCATCTAAATAAAATAATTGAAACAATTCTAGACAATAACACGGCAGGAAGTGCCTTCCCTATCAAATGAATACATGACAGTCAGAATTCCTCATAACAATGAGAAAGTCGAAGGCATAGGCATAAGGAACTTCTCAGCGTAAGAATATCTGGTCCATTACGGAAAAAAAATGCATCATACTCCAACTCAAAATTTTACATATTCATTCCAAATGACGCTTGATCAAGGACGGGCAGCAAGGGCTGTCTATTGCTTCTGTACACTATGAAACAATTGAAGATAGACACCACAAGCTTGTTCTTTAGAAGGGGAGGCACCAATATGTTCCTCCGTTTCACCAATTACCTAAGAAGTATACTCGTTCTCAAGTACTGGCGGTGTGCGTGTCCCCATCGCCACAGGCGCCTTAGTATTTCCTACACGTGCCATATGCAGCACTTCTCCAACCTCTGCCTGTTGCTCCATCTTCGCCATCTTCTTTCTGCTTCTGAATCTTATACAGCAAGTAGCAAGAAAGGCGAGCAAGATCAATCCAAGAAAACCACCTACAGCACCAACTACAATCTTCCATGTCTTTGAGTTGTTTTTATGCTCGTTCTCAAATCTAGGAGGAGCTGGTGCAGAACCTGGTGAGGGCGACGGCCCCAAGCTTGCTGAATTCACCACTAGAGAAAAATGCCCCTGGCGGAAAGTGGAACAAATATTTCCTGGCCTCAAATCATCGAAAACCATTGATCCATTCAAGTTAATCCACATACATTTGGGGGATGCCCCAGTTAACACAGGCCTCAAATTGTTGAAAGTAATAGATATAGCATCTCCAGATGCCAAGATATCAAGCTCCGGCAATTTAGTAGCGGTTAAATTAGATGCATTGTAAGCTAGAAGACCAAGGACAGGGGTGAGGTAAGTAAACCCAGCAGGTAACGGATAATAAACAGATGACCAATTGCCAAGATTCTGATACACCAATGCAAGTCTCCTCACATAAGGCTGGACTACAACGCCTTTCGGGATCGTAAACTGCTTGAATTCCTTGACTCCTTTGCGCTTGAGGCTACCACTACGCAATCGAACAACCGAAATAGCAATGCCAGTAAGATTACTCGGTAAAATGCCATTGTAAAAGGTTCCAGTTTTAGGGCGATCATCAAAAGCCCGGTATGCGTAGTCTTGTAGCAGTGCGTCTAGCGATCTTGCAGAGCTTGTATTAGGAGAATTTTGAGCATTACATTGGTAAGCTAAGAGGCTTCCCAGCAGTGCGAGCAGAATAATGAAGCAATCAGCAGATTCCATGGTCACATGCGAACCAAAAATCACAACTCTCATAAATGTACCTGAGCGGGCGCTAGATCGTCGCACAATGCTCGCGTTTGCAGCACTTCTGGTACCCGTTAAGTCGCAGAAATTGGGGAAAATAATCACATAATTGAGCAAAACGAGCAATCTTATTTACTGAAACAAGAGATTTTGTTTCGGTTCAGCGAGAGCTCGAATCCAGCTCGCAGATCTCGCAGGATTCAATGGAAGTGGAATCGGAATGATAAGATTTGGGATCAGGAAGCAATCACGACAACACGAAACTGTTGAGGAAAAAATGAATTAATAAATGGAGAATAATATGTGGGCTTTTGAAGAAATAAAATATGAAAAAAAAAATGAGTGAGAGTTCACGAGGGTGTTGCAGAATAAAAACACCGATAAACCCTGCTGCCCTTCGTATAAGGACACCAGCTTTAACGGCCGTCGTTCTTTTTACTTTGCAAGATCAGCCTCCTTAAACTGATCACACATCACAAGCCATAACCTTAAAGTTACAAAATATTTTTCATCTCAAAAATAGAAAAAGAAATGGTATGAATATTTCTTATTAGAGTGAGTGAAGCCGTGTGGATGCACTACAAGAAAATAATTTTAATAATAAAAATCTAACGACTAAATACTACTTAATTTAACCATTAAAAACTTTTATAATTAAAATTTATACTAAATGACTAATAACAATAATTGTTTAGTTATTATTAGATGTTTTTTTTTTCTGTAATGATGCTTGCTCACCTTAATCGCTCATAGAACAACATAAGAATGCTTGCTTAAATATACAACATGAATTCCTTTACAAGCAATCATTTAAACCTCAAAAAATGCAGAAATAATTAGATTTAACATGTCCATGTTTAACAAGAAACTGTTCTATAATCAATGTTTAATTGATCAAGGTATAGAGTAGAAACAAAATAAGCAAAGCTCGTAGCAGCATTAGCAAAGCTACTCGAAGAGGTCTGCAAATGCTCGACAGCTCTATAAAAAGCATGAAAGAAAGGAGGATACTGCTTCTAATCAGAAATAACAATAAACAAATACATAGAGTGAATCTTCAAGTGAACGTGAAAGAAGTTCATTCTCTCAGGATAACATAATCCTTTGAAACAAGGTCGGTTAGCAAAATATCCTCTTTCTCATATAGCGAGAGAATAAAAAATTAAATAGCAGAATATACATATACATGTCAAAGATTATAGTGGCTCTTATATGTCTAACGAAAAACTTATGAGCGTGCGTTTTTTTTGGCGTTCTCAACATTCAAAGGACCCTATTAGAGATCAGAGAGAGAAATGAAAACCAATATCCAAAGTGGTGAAAAGTACGACCGCCCGATTCCCTCGCGTAACACCCTTTGGCTATTATAGATAAATTTCGTTCTAATGCAGACATACCTATATCCCCAAAGTTCTTAGGTATCAAGTATCATTGAATGGAACTCAATCAGCCGGATACATGTACTAACCAACAATTTATTGAGGCAACATACTGTACACAATATATGAGCAGAAAAAAATCTTATATCGGAGTCTCATTTGGTGGTGAAGATTCGATACTGACCACTTACAATAATGACTACTTACAATACATTAGTGTGAGCAGATTACTTTTACTTGGCTAACCAAGTACTCAGAATTCACCTACCACGGCATTATAATACATTGATAATCCTGGAGTCGTAGCGTATCTCGAGAGGCACTCAATCCGGCCCATGAATAATACTTTTAGTGGAGTAGAAACAGATTATGGGTTATACGCAGACTACCGAATCAATTAGATATTAAAAAATATGTATATTTAATGGAAGTAACATAAACTAGCGAAGAAACATATATGAGATAATAATGATTGAGCGCTACCATATATAATTTGATTGCTCCATCCGTTCAATGTTTCTTTAAATACAGTGTCTTTCTCTTCATTTGGCTTCTTACCGTATGCTCAGAATCGTAGTTTTTATAGACATTATGTCTAGCGCTATTTGTAAGGAATTGTGTGATGCGCGTAAAAAAGCATAGTAAATTATGTCGTCCTAACTCTAGCAGTAGTAAAATATAAGATTTACATTTAGGGATCTATGACATGCGCGTAGTGGTTAATTACTTCGGTTCTCGACTCATTGAGAAGATTTGTGCTTAGGATGAGTCTAAAAATCACAAACAAAATAAATTTAGATTTTTATTATAAATCTCGCGGAGCAACCAAATAAAAGTTAATACATTTTTGTATCATAATCACTCTATTCTGAGTACTCATACATATTGGAGTTAATTTTTGATAAAACAATATGGTGATTTCTTCTCTCTATGTAAAATACAATTACCTGAGTGGTTATCAGAGAGATATAAATGTACTAACGAACCGATAATTACTCCTAAGAGTATAAAATGAATTACATTATAACTTCCGATTTGGTAAGTATACGTAAGTGTTATCAATAATCAAAATACTTTAACCATATGTCTAGAGACCATGTTATGAGGTTTTGACATGTCTCTCTTATTAACCCAAATTTAATGCTCCGAAGAATATTGGTACACGCAAAGATCGCCTATGATAACATTTAGATAGAATAGTTTATTGCTATTTCTTTTTTGTGGTGAGTTATTATTACATTAATATTTATAAGAAATTATTTTTCATTTATTCACTATACTTCCTTACATAATCCCTAAAAAAAGTAACGAAAAATTATATAATGGGAAAATTTTGATTATGTGTAAAGTTTTTTTATAAATAACAGGTGTGGCCCTAATGTATGGTCTTGATGTGCTATATGTGCTTATTATATTTATACTGTGCCTTGCTAGTTGTAACCTAAGAGTGGATTGTCTTATGCTTATCTTTTCATATCTTAATTTTACTTATTTATGTAGTTTTTGTCGATAATTATAGTAATTATACATGTTTCTCTGTACTGTGTTACAAAAAAAAATATATAATATATAACATAATGAGGCCGCTATAAGCTTTGCTTATATATAAGACTAATAAATATTATATTTTTTAAATGTGATTCGATTTTTTACATTTTTTTCACTTTTCATTAACCGTCTTTTTGTCTAGCGTTTATGATTTTCATAAACGGTTCATTTCGTTATAGTCTATTGTTGTATTCTTTATGATGTGCATTAAGGTCTCTTTAGTAGCCTCGGCCTTGTTGTATATTCTCTTCACTGCCAGCCATACGTGCTTTGGGCGAGCTATCGCCGGGCGTTATGATCTCAAAGGTTGGTGTTTTTGGAAAACAACAAGTAATTTATCAGGTAGATGCCACTTACTATATGAATAATAAAATTGATATTGTTATTGTATCATTGCAGGATTATGTCACACTAAAAGCAGCCACATTTTGTGACAATTTTGTCGGAAGAGGGCCACTCAGCTGCTGAATGTAATACATAGTTTATTCAGTGTATCCAACTTTCAGTTATAACCCAGAAACACAACAAGCCTTTGATGGAATAAGAGCTGTAGATGTCAGTTTCTGAATTCCTAGGACAACCGTAGAGAAAGAAAAGGGTAAAAAACTGACGAATTGCTTCACACGTTGCGCTTAGGCATTCATTCTCGCCAGCTTATTAATTGACATAGGATGCCATAATTGGGCATCAAAATCACCTGTGAGGAAGCAGCGGCTCTAATACACGGTGAAAGTATGGAAAGCCACAGCTGGGATTCGTGGGACAGAAATATACATGCCATCCTAGGCGATAATGTCAAACCTAGTTAGACACTAATAGCTCAATGAGTGAATATTAATCGGATAAACTAAGTGAGGTGTGCAGCGCAGAAGATGGGATGAAGTTTGGCTCCAAGAACAGGCTAGGCGAATGAACCTGATACGAACGGCATGTAAAACGCATCATGGGTGCTTTTTGATACGTGTACTGCCACTAAATAAATTAAAAGCGAGTATATACGCTGGTTTATCAGATTTCTCCTTCCCAAATTACTTAACTTACACGTCTCACTAAAGGAATGCTAAAATATAAGCTTCCTTACGGTTGTAAATGTTTACAGCACTCTTCTCTCTTTATATTTTTAAGAGAGAAAAAAAGAGTAATTATACATATACCTTATGTAATGTTGAAGTTTCATTTGTATAGTGATTATAAGTTACTTAGTTTTGCATTATTAAATATAATTATTCTCCTCAATAAATTTTCTCCAAGGAAACTGTATATATAGTGAGTCTTAAATATGTATATTTTAGACCTATATATATATGAAAATATATTATAGTCAGGAAATGTACTGTCTAAGCTTGATCAATTAAATGTCAAATCATATTAACGAGTCAATTATGCCGCGTCAATAGTAGATGGGTGAATTTTAGAAGAACGAGCATCCGAGACTTATCGTGACTTATGGCTCAAAACGAAATACTCGAGTGGGAATTCCTGTGTATCGAATTCGATATTAACACTGTGAAAGTCAGCTATTATGAATTGAATATACTGTTAAGATATAAGACCGTTCTTTTTGTAGGATGTATATATCATGAAAACCAATATATTTACTCCTCTTAACCATAATATATTATGTTCATAGTTGTGATCTGCGTGGCAATCATGTGAGTATCTCTGATTTAGAACAATATCTTCGAAGAACCTGTCTACGAGGCAATATACAGAATATATTGAGGAGATGTAATTGGTGGTGCCAATTGATTTTTGTTGGATTGTGTGTTTGAGTTATCTAGAAATGTGGTGTATGCGACGAGGCGCAATAGCGGTTAAAATGAACTGTGTGATTCTGGCGCCCCAACACCCCCCGTTGTTCCGCTCAGCTTTCCTTTCTGATCCTCTTTATAACCTGGTGCCGGATGACATATCAAGATAAAAAACCAATTAAAAACATGACAATAGCATAATAACAAAACATTGTTTCCACCATATGTACCACAAGTTGTCTAATTTGGAAGGTGCAAAATTTTCTCAAAAATCAATGTTTGGAGTTATATTCATGGAATAATTCTTCTTACCATACATATAATGACAACAAATTCCTCAGGTTTTTACATTCTTCACAAATTAAACAGCACCAAGTGACATACTCTACAACGGACAGCTTCGAAGATCCGGTACTACCGCAGCCAACACAAAATATACCTTTAACAATTGCATGTAAGTTAATAATGACGATGGCATGAACGATTAAATTATGACAAGCAGGACCAAGAATGAATAAATTTTACAAAAAGAAACAAACAAACTTGCAAGCCTGGTTGGGACACAAAACTCAAGTAGAGCTTGCTGCAGAATTCTGCCGCGTCAAACCTTCTAAAGGAGTGGATGAGGTACTTCTCGAATCAGTAGGGCCAATTTGATTCATAGGCTTTGATGGAGGGGCAGGAGGAGTGGGAATGATAGGACAAGCTTCTGGAACGACCATGGAATTGAACGGCGGTGGTGGGGACGCACGACTTGGGCTAGGAGATGGGGAGAGAGAGGCCGAAGGGGAAGGTGATCCAGCTAGGCTTTGCTGTGCAGAGGTGCAAAGAGGAAATGGGTAAACTTCGCTGACCTCCTCAATCCCCTCATTGACGTAAACAACGTCCTGCATGGTAAGCTGGTGGTACTCCACAATCTCTCTAAGGAAACGGTTCTCTCGGGCGTACACAGAGTTTTCATGTGCTAATCTTGCCTTCTCTGCTAATAATGTCTCTAATTGTAGACGTATCTGCAACATATAAAGTATAAGCACAGAAAAATCAGAAGCAAAGTTAGTGCTAGCTTATTGAAACTTCTTTTGCAGGAGATGTTCTATAATGGCTACAATAACAGATGTGCTTGTTCTGAGCAAAGTAGCCTCCAGTTTAGGCGCCCAGTTGAGCCCACTATCAATAAACACCCATGCGGTGCGTGCAGACTGCCCACAGACATTTTCTTTCTTAAAGAAAAAAAAAAAAAACAGCCAGTGCTCGTTGGATGTGTAGGCAAATTTCACTTGGAAGGGAAGTTGCTTATCGCACCCTACAGTTATGACAAATCATGGCCCTACACAAATTAATATCACCACAGGCCACATGCATACGTGAGTTCAAGTTGGTGGGCTTATCCGTTGTTATTGTATGGTATAAGCATAAAGCGAATTGCTAATTATACATATTTACTATTGATGCTCAATAAATTAACTTACTAGATCATCATCTTCTGGGTTATCTCCCTTGTCACGACTCTCTCTCAGAATTTTATTTTCCTCTTCAAGTTGCCCACATCGCTCCTTTGCAAATGCTAGATCTGCTTTTACGGTTTTCAATTCACGCAGAAGAAGCTTTGCTTTAGCAGCCATTGCATTTGCAACCTGAAAAAAGACAAACATAAGGCTGTTTTCTATTCTACAAACTTATATGATGCCACATAGTAATAAGAAACTTCAGATATCACAGAATTTGCAGTTTAACCACATACCCATAAAAAAAGTTCACGGGAGACGGCATTTACAGACTTGCATCATGATTTTACAAATATAATTTTCACAGTAGATACTATGAATTGCTACCTTATAGGCAAAAGGTTTCTAACTGATAACTAAAACTGGTGCAATGTGATAACAAATACCAAAATGCACTGAAATTTGGAACTAAAAATTTCCAAAGTGTTCTAAGCATGTTAATGGTCGGGAAAGGTTGCCTAGAAACAGAAACTATCATATCCTAGACAGTTTCTGCTTCCATAAAATCCAGTGCTACACATTTGCCACCTTACGTCTCGAGATGCCTTCAGTTGCATTTCATGATCACTTTGAATCTGCGCAACATTGACAGCCTGACTCTGGGCACCGGGACCAGCTCCTTTTCTCCTGATTTGCAGTTTACGTGTCTCTTGAATAATGTCAGCGGTCTTGTTCTCAACATTTTTTAGACCCTCCTGAGAAAGGGAGAGAACTAATGAGTTCATACACTAAAACCAAAAAAAAAACAAAAAAAAAAACAAAACAAAAAAACACAGCTGGATCAGCTTAAGAAGGTACAGTAAGTCCAATCTGAATCAAGACAAAATTATAAATCAGAAAAACAAAAATTTATCAAAACCAGATTTCAACTGTACCGACAACACCGTTCAAAAACACATTAACATGATGTAATTAATCAATACAGCAGAAAGGGAAACAACTTTGCAGGAAAAGGTGTTTAAGTAAATACTTGTCATGATTACTTACTTCAAGAGCATTCTTTATTGTGCCACCAATGTCTTTAAGGGAGGAGGCAATGGCTTCTGAACCTTTCTGAAATGCAGGATTTTCAGTGTTCCTGTTGCTCTCGGGCAATCTGTAAGGCTGATGGTACTGTAGGATGGAAGAAAAATGCTCTAACATCTAGATATTAGTTTGTAAAAATAAATAAAAAGAAAAAAGCTAAGGCATTATTTCACCTGACTATCTGTTGAGGCATCAATATTTGGCCGGTTCTTCCTGTAAGTGTCAAATTGCTGACCATTAAACTGCTTAGCAGCATTATCATCCTCCAGAATTGACTTAGCCTTTCTAGCCAAAACACCCCAGAATCCATATTTGGATTCATTCAAACTTTTCATTGATGTGTATTCGTAAGCACTTGCCTCCTGTATTGTAATATTTTGGTATTAACAAATACAAGTAAGCAAATAATTAGGTAAAACGGTGACAGTGAAGTGAGTAAAATATTATGAAAAAAAAAAGAAGCTTGTTATGGTAACAATATGCATACATCCCTACCTTAATTCGGACTTATGATGAAGAAATACAGATATTCCAGATCTTACCACTTAGGACAATGTTGTAGGAGTTCTATTCTGGTCCCCCCCCCCAACCCAGTGCCCATGGTAACTCCATATCATAAATTGGAAAGCACCACTTACATAGAGTACTTAGGCCAGAATACGGTTCTATTGCCATTCCACTTATATTACTTTTGCACTTAACAACTTTTGTAGTTGTAGTTTGCTGGCAAATATTATCTAATATTGCAAGTCTAAAGCTCCTTCTCATAGACGAACGATTAACGCATTTCAGCGATTGGAGATGGCTGATTAAGGATTACCCAGACAATGTATAGTCACAGATAAAGTAGAGTTACTGTTAGTGGTATTACTCAGCAGTCAGAAGTAGGGCCAATACCCGAAAGTCTTAATGAAGTTTCTACAAAAAGGAAACAAAAAAAGCAAGCTTAGACAGAACTAAGTACGAGGGAACTTAGCATTAGCTGGAATTTAAATTCTCAAAATAGTCATGGAATGATCACTTCCACCTTGCCCTAATACACTCCATCACTTGTAAATAACAACCTTTTTATACTGGATCCATGAAAAGTTATTTTCCACAATTACATTAAAGATCTAGGAAACCAATTGCTTCTTATGGTTTATTTGCCTTTAAAAGTCTTAGAGAATAAAGGTGAGGTACTACATATACAAAGCCCTTGAACAACATAATCTACAACTCTTCAAAGCTGACGCCCTAGGCCATCATACTGCAAAAATTCTGCTAGCTTGCATTCTGCAATCTTGTAATAATTTCATGACTCCATGCAAAACGAAAAACACCATCCTATTTCCAATCACATTCTTTAAGACCACTTCCGGCAAAATGACCTGCCCGTCTCTTTATCAAAACCAACCTAAACATAAAGTGCTCGAACAGCAGTGACAATATTGTGTTCTAAGAGCAAAAAACATGATTCTGAAATTCAAACCAAACCAAACAATCTAACAATGCAGGCTGCAGCGTTGCACCAATAAGTATCCCTATAAACATCAACTACCATGAAAAATATTTGAGAGCTAATTATCTTTGAATTATACTTCCCTGACTACACTTTCCTTTCAATCAACCACAATCGATCATTATGATTTTTTTTAATTACCAAGGGGAAACCCTGCCCATACGCATCCAACATCGTTGTGATTCTTTGCCCTCAAAGTCACTTTACTCCAAACAATAAAGTAGAACTGTAGAAGAGCCTCTAAAATAATCCCTATCATCACCCAGAACAATGCAAAAACAGGGCAGAATTTTTTCCCCTACATTTCAATCCAGATCCCAAATACTTCAAATCAAATCAGGGAGGTGGCGGAATTATAAATATTAAATACATTACCCGAGGGCAGTAAGCGGATTCACCGTAGGCGGAGGAGAGGGAGGAGTCGCGATGGGCAGCGGAAGCGCGAATTGCCTGAGCTGCAAGCGATGACGATGACGACGACGTCGTCGTTGACGGAGAAGATGACGCCAGCATGACGGTTGTGGGGGCGGGGAACTCCGGCTCCGGCGCCGCCACCGAGCGGAAGTCATCTACTTCGTACATCGTCGACCGCATCGAATGCTTGCGCCGGTACGCCATCAAAATCAACCAAACGATTGATTGATTGGAAAACTCCTGAAAATTGATTGGATTTAATCGAATTAGTTTTAGACCTAAAGAAATATTTGAGTTTTGGATTTTACGGGTGAGCGAAGAGCGCGGAGAGAGAGAGAGAGAGAGAGAGAGAGCGAAGCAGGGATCGATGATGATATGACGACGTCCGATCTGCGCGCGAATGGGTGGAAAATGGCAAGTAGATTATTATTACATGTAGATTCTTGGGTGGAAATTAGTTTTGCAGTACGATGTTTCATTATTTTTTTAAAATTATTGCGGTGGAATGTAAAAGTTGCAGTGCATATTTTTATTTTCTATTTTTATTGTGATCGTAAATTTATAAAAAAATATTTATATTTAACTTCGACCAATGTTCTGAGATCAGACTTTCTATAAATCAGAACTTCTGTCACATATACGATATTTGAATGAATATATATATATATATATATATATATATATATATATATATTGTAGAGAACATCAAATTTGTCTTTTTCATATTTAAATTTATTTTCAATAAATACAAATACAAACATGTTTTGTATTAAATTTGTGATTTTAGGCACTTGTGTAATAGAAATTTTTATAAAGTATGAATTTTTTTTCGCGATATCATAAACTATAAGTTCTCAATATGCAATATACAATCTTAAAAGAAAGAACGGTAAAACCAAAACAAAATCCTCAGTGGTGGATCCACTGTGTAAGCAGTGGTGTCAAGCAACACCACTGCTCTGGCGCCAAATATATATATATATAGTAAAGCACTGCATCTATCTCCATCTCACTCGCGACTCAACTCACCGCCCGCCAGCCCTAATACCCACTCTCGTCGCCTCGCCTCGCTAGTCTCTGTTGCGTCCAGCGTACGCTGACCGGCCATCCGATTGTCCCCGTCGTGGCTCACGCGCCGCCTCCGTCCCAGCTCACTGCCACCACTTTATCCGCACGCGGCTATGTTTGCATGCGGGGCCCGAGCTTCCCGTCCTCTGCGGGTTGCCACCTATCGCCATTTTCGATCCTGCACCGGCCGTAGATCTGCAGCCTCCGAGTCCGACATCAATCCGCAGCCCACCGCCGTCCCCCCATCGCCGCTATCCCTCGTCGTGTGCCTCTCCAAGCCTCCCCTAGGTTCCGTCCCAGAGCTGGACAGCGGACTCCAGTGCCGTGGTCCAACCGCACAAAGCTGCGGCCCACGCCTCCGCCGCCATGCGCAGCCACCGTGACATCGTCCAGCCCCAACGTGTTGCCGCCAAACGTCGTTGCGTCCGAATTGAATTCGGTGTTCCCCTGGCTGCGCCGTACCGCTCAACTTCCACCAATTCGGTATAATGGTTAATTTATTTTAAGTTTTTAATCGGTATGAAAATGATTGTTTTGCTGTTGATAAAATTGATTAACATTAACATTTTTATTTAATTGAGTAGTTAAAGTCGATTAATTCTTTGTATTTTGACACCCCGGCGATGAAATCCTGGATCCGCCACTGAAAATCCTCATAGAAAGATTAATAATAAAAAGGAGACAAGACACACGACTCACCCCGATATTACACGATCTCTAAAGTCTAAAATTCTAACTGTCAAATCGTTGTCTTCGTTCATCTTTTAGTAAAACTGTAAGAGGTCTACATACAGTTAATAAACGGCCAAATTATCAAATACATACCCTGAAAATAGCGAAACGAGCTAGTTCTACCCAGTTAATTTCGCGAAACCTATTTACTACCTTCCGTTAGATTCCGCTAGTTGGCCGTTAGCACTTGCCAAATGGCACCCTGTGATTGGTTGCTGATATCTTTTACAAATAAAACACATTTTTTCGTTTATTATTCTTTTATAAATTTATTTTTATTCATTTGGTTAACACATTTATCGTTTATTATTCTTTTTTATTCTTTTTTTATTCTTTTTTCAATTATTTTCAGTTATTATTTTTGTAATTTATTAAAATAAAACACATTTATTATTCTTTTTTCTTTTATTCATTTATAAAAAAATTAACACATTTATTATTCTTTTTTCAATGTATTCTTTTTTTTTTATTCAAATAGAACACAATTATTATTCTTTTTCATTTTTTTGCAATTTATTTTTGCAATCCTTTTTACAATTTTTGAAAAAAAATACATTTATTCATTTATAAAAAGTTAACACATTTATTCAATTATTAATTCCTTTTTTTTATTCAGTTTGCTATTCTTTTTTATTTCTTTTTGTAATTTTAAATCAATAAAAAAATATTTGTTATTCATAACAAATACATAAAAAAGAAAAATAAATTGCAAGGAGAATAATAAATGTGTTTTATTTGAAAAGAATTACAAAAAGAGTAAAAGAGAATAAATTTAAAAAAGAATAATAAATGAAGGGAAAATAATAATGTGTTTTATTTGAATGAATAAATTACATAAAGAATAAATAAGACAATTGAAAATAAGAATAATAATGTGTAACTTTTTATAGATGAAATAATGATCAAATAAAATGACATAAAAAAGAAAAAATAAAATTGCAAAAAAGATAAAAAAGAATAATAAATATGTTTTTATTTGAATAAATTTAAAAAGAATAAAAAAAATAGAATTGAAAAAGAAATAATAAATGTACTAAATGTGTTAACGTTATAATAAATATTTTTTTTTCAAAACAAATGAATAAAATAATATAACAAAGAAAATAAATGAAAAATGTGTCTTATTTGTAAAAAGAAATCAACAACCAATCATAGAGCGCCATGTGGCAAGTGCTAACGGTAGACAAGCGGAATCTAACGGCAGGTAGTAAATAAGTTTCGCGAAATTAACTAGGTAGGACTAGCTCATTTCGTTATTTTCAGAGTATGTATTCGATAATTTTCAAAATAAACCCTTGAAAGTTCAACGAATCATAATTTTCAAAATATCAAATAGTATACCAATTAATATATAAGAATTTTCATGTTCCTTTTTATATTTCCATCGATTGCCGTGCTGGAAGAAAGACCTTCCAACTTTCAACCTCTTTAATACATATATACTAAGTGTTGGAACATGTTTGATACAGCCCTATATCCTCAGCAAAAGGCCAGTCAAAGCTCAGTATTCCTTCGACTGAGCTTTCCTTCCCAACCTCCTGTCAATATAGAACTACAGATTTTCTCTAAAAAAAAAAAAAAAAGGCTAGACGACTGCGTCTTCTACAGACTCATTAACTTCAGAGATCTTCATGATGTAACATCTCCTCTCACACCTGGCATTAGATTTTGTTCGGTCGTTTTCCTCAGATATATAACTTGCTTTCAAGGGAACTACAATTCGATCTTTCCCAACATCTCCTGCCACTCATGTTTCTTTAAAGTCTACTTCCAAGTTCTTCTTTAATTTACTCCTGTGTCTCTAGCTATATCGATAAAATCAAAGGAGTCTATATCTTTTGTAGGATTTTTTTTTAATTTAGGGTAATGTCTAACTTCTTGAATGTATATTTGTGGTAGATAGATATATACCCAGTTTATCACTTATTATATTTTCGAATTTCTTATATTATCATCCAAATAATTTATGCCTCTTCTTGATCTATTTCTCATACCTAGTCTCGATTTTTTCTCCTGTATCTATCATTCGATTTCTTCAAATTTGTGGTACAGTTGCTAGCTACAGTTGTGTCTTAGAGGTTTTCTCTTTCCTTCCTTGTCAGAAACTAGTTCATATGATAAGACTAGGGCTTGACTTGAAGGGTAGGATTTCACAAGCTTTAATTAGAGTACTGTATATATATATATATATATGCCTACGATCTACAATATCATAATAATTCGTAGCTGTTTCCTCTTTCCCTAACAGTATTTTTTGCAAGCAGCTTCCCCAAATTAGGGTTTGAGAGGAGGGACTCAGACCATCTCCATAAGCATCTGATCTCCGGTATTCTCTCTATTTGTGTGTGAGCCTGTGATTATACTCTTTATTTTTGTGAATTTTCCCTCTTTAATTACCCGATTAAGGTGTCTGCGTTTTAGTTATTTTCTGAGTTATGGGGGGGTAGAGGATTAACTCCTGTATCCATGACAAATTTGGTTCTACTTATTTTTCCATTTTTTTTTTTCTGGACGTATATAAGCAGTGATTGAAGCTATATATATAATTAAAATAATTTGCAATTTCTACAATTTGTACTTACTGTCTTTGGAAAACAAAACTCAGATGGACTAATTTTATGCTATCATTTTGTAATTATTTGAGGACCCTTCTATAAATTTACACATCAAGAGGCTGATGATGTAGATCTGCTTTATTTACTAAATTAAATACTTTTTTGGTTTGTTGAGATATCTAGACATGTATTAATAAGCTATGTTAAACTACAAAAATTTCATATAAAAAATCGTATATATAAACTTTTCAGATCCCATCATAAACTTCAGAAGTTAGTATTAAAGTTAATTATGATCACGTAATATCTTTCTTAGGGTTACGGTAAAAGTAAGTGTTTATACAAACAAGATAAGAACATGAAATCCGAGGGTGATTGGACTGTTCAAATTCTGAGTGACAATGCTGTACTTTAGTTGTTACTAAAAACATTTAATTTTATTTTTCTTTTTTATAACTTGTGCCATTAAATTCTGATTATGCATCCACTTCCTGATGCGGTTCTGTGCTCTATAATCCGTAATAATACTGAGAAAATGAATGAAAACTGGTGGCCTAAACTGCAATCAGATATTATTAGAGAAATTTCTTGTAGTATATCTATTTGTAATGTTATCTTTTCTCCATGATCCAAGTGTTAGAGCCTGCAATACATTGGTTGTCAGATATAGAAGTGTGTTTGAGAGAGCTTCCTTCAGTCCACTCAAGGATGATTATGAGATATGAATTAGCTGCCGACTCATTCATTCAAACGCTCAGTAGAGTATGCATCGATCCCCAAGACCTGAGCCATTGACGATTCCTGATCTGAGTTTTATTAACTACAGCTACTCTGTGAATGAGTGAATGATGCGGGAGATGCTTCGATCACATGTCCTCCCTGCTTGGACTGAAGGGAGCTCCCTCTTTTGCATCTATTTGAGATAATCTTTGCCTCCCAATTGTATATTCTAATATCTTTTTTTGTTTTCCAGAATTCTTTTTCAGAAAGTTTCTCTCTTTCTTTTTAGTCTTTTACATGCAGAAGACTAGAAGAGGGTGGAGTTTAATGCCAAATTAAGTCACAACAAAGTTGACGGATAATAAAAACTCATAAATGTTATGTTTCAGGAATAAATGAGAAAGACATACCAATCAACAGCAAGTTTGGTTGTGTATTACACGTCTGTGTCGGTTTCTGCATGATCTTTTTCTTTTTTCTTTTCTTTTTTTTTTTTTTTTTAACAGGATGATCTATTGGCAGACACTTTTTCCACTCGGGACTTGAGTTGTTTGTTCGCAACTTTTACGAGATCAACACTAATTTGTCTTGTGTTAAAATTATTCGTAGCCTTTCCAGGAAACCCTCAAGCTATGTCATAGACTTTCTCTAATCAAGTGTCTTAGTTTCGTTGCTGTTTTGGCTGATTAATGTTTTCACTTTGTATTATATATTTTTATTTACTTATATTAAACCACAATCATAATTATACTTTTAATATAAATATATAAAAAATAGAGCATTTATAAATATATTATATATTTTATTATTTCTTACATTAATATCACGATTAGTCGGTATAACACTGGTATTAATATAAGTTAATAATATTATTTTTATAATAATATATTATCCTTATAAACTTTTTATTATTTTCATTTTATTAAATTTTTTTTAAATTATTTATAAGATAATAATATTATTAAGTAAATAATATTATTAACTTATATTAATACCAATATTAGTGGGTATAACACCACTAATCGAGTATTATAAAAATAATAAAATACTATTAATACATTATAAATACTCTATTTTTAAATAAATTATATTAAATACAATTATGAATCTAAATAAATAAATAAATATATATAATCGATAGAAGAGGATGTACATAATATTATATGTATTATGAATAGTCATAAATATATGTGCATTTTTTTATTAAATAACAGGTGCAGTTCACATCAGATAAGCTTTTTTTGGGAAGAGGGGGGGGGGGGGGGGGGGGGGGGGGGGGGGGGGGGGGGGGGGGGGGGGGGGGGGGGGGGGGGGGGGGGGGGGCGGGGGGGGGGGGGGGGGGGGGGGGGGGGGGGGGGGCGGGGGGGGGGGGGGGGGGCGGGGGGGGGGGGGAAACTACAGTTAAATTACCCTATTACAAACTCTATTTATCCCAAAAAAAATTTCCTCTTAATTTATAAAAGTCCTTACAATCAGTCCAGTCTAAAATTTATGAAAAAATTGTTAATTATAATTAGTTTTTGAAGAAGAAGATTTGAATTAAAAGAAAATATAGAACTCGAATTGCATCTAATACTTGTTTTTTCAAATACTTTTAAAGGTGTTTCAAATTAAGTCTTTGATGCTTGAAAGGCTTTAGCTGATTTTAAAAATAAACTGCTAAGGCGGCGTGAAGTATTATTGTTTCAATGAACTTTAAAAAAGGTATCTCTAATATTGTTATGTAAATAAAATAGCCGAAACTGTTTATGAATAATAGATCATGTTAATGTTTACCTCGGCGAATTTAAACCAATTAAAAAAAATGTTCCAAATCATCATTGTCCACAGACACAAACGTGACTGAAACTTGCTCAAGTTAAAAGGTTCTTCAAATTAACATTTGCTAAAATTTTTGCTCATAGAAGTCATTTCCTATCTGAAATAATGTAAATGCTTCTATATTAAATGTCAAATATTTTCCATATGCCAATCAAATTAATAAAAAAGTAGTTGATGCAGTTCACTTCAATAACCCTTTTTAATACGCCAAAGATGGCATCTTATTATCTAGCAGCGGATGTTTGCAAGCTCATAAAATTGCACACATTAAAAGGAAGTTATCATTGTCACAAGCACATTTGGTTTGAAACAAAAAAAAAGCCCATTTCAAATGTATATTATCTATATAATATTATATATTAATATAATAATATATAAATATATATATATGATTTGTAAAAAGTAATTTTAGTTTAAAAAATAAATTATTTACATAAAAAATATTATAATATTTAATAAATTTAAAAGGTCTCCAATATCAAAATATATAATATTACACATATAAAAAATTCAATATAAAAAATAGATAATATAAAAAATACATGACACAAAGTTTTATTTGTGCACCGTGACATCTTAAAAATATCTTTCCGATGTGTCATTGGCTATTATTTTTGATTAAATATCATAAAAAAGATTGTGGTTTTATATATTAGTTACATATGAACTATAGAGTTAAATATATTAAAGTTCGTAATTTTTCAAAATAACAACTATTATAATATATATATACTATAATAAGAAATTTTAAAATTATAAAAGTAATATTAATTGTGTCTATCTGTTGCGTTTTGTGTTATGTGACATCTCAAATACTTTGATGTGGCCATTTGTCATTTTATATAATAGAAAAGACAATTATTAATTCATTAAGATAAGAATATATAAGTAAAGATTAAACAATATAATTAATCTACTATAAATAGTATATATAATATATATTATATAATGTGGTTTGTGTGTGTGTGTGTGTGTGTAATATGTATGTTATATGGTATTTATTTTTATTAATATTTTAATTACATAATTATTAATTTATCTATAATTAAAAATATAAAATATTAAAATTAAAAAATTAATTATTTATATTTATTATCTGTATCCGTATATGGTACGGGTGCAAAACTAGTTTTGTAACTTTTGTTTGGATAACTTGATCCTATCGAAGATCTGGTGATGGACTTATGACCCGAGTTTCTAAACATAAACCCGAATCCAATCCAAACCCAACCCAAATAACTCTTTTTTGGATCGGATTTGGTCTGGTTTAAGCCACTAAGTGAACGGGCCATACGAGTTTTAAACCCAGTCAGATCAACGCCCGCGTCAATGCACTCTTGAAGGTGATTAACTTTCCTTGGAGGTTACGTTCCATCTCTCCCATATAAAAGAAGAATGGGCGACTTCTATTTTCTGAGCAAAAATCTCCAGCATCGACGATTCAATAATCAAATTTGTCAAATTTCTTATTTTCAAATCCAGATGGAATCAGCTCGTTAATCTCAGTTAGTCTCTCTAGCTTCTCTCAACACGAAACGAAGATTCGATGAGATCTTAGGTACGCCTTTCTCGTCTTCTTCTAATCGGGCGAATTATCCTTGCAAACTGTTTTTCGGATTGTACATCTGTGGGATTTCGCTGGATTTCTCGATATCTGGTGATCGGTTTTGAAATTTTAAACAGCTAATAAACGGATAATTATTTGGGAGAATTGAAAGGAGTAGTTGTTCATATTGTGTTTGCGTTAGATGATGAAAGTGTTAATCTGTTCGACAAATTGATTTAAGAATGGATGTAGAAGATTTCTCAATTCCGTTAGGTATCCGCTTGTAGATGTGGTTCTGATTTTGTTTTAATTGAGCTTCTGGTAGAGCATCTCCCTTTTTCTTCCAAATTATTCTTGAAGTTTGTCTTTTCTTGTTTCATTTGGATCAAAATTTTCACTGGTCGTACTCGGACTTATCATTTTGCCGGCATTACTAAAGATATTCCAACAAATTTGGAGCAGAAGCTCGTTCACATTGAGGAGACATTTGATATTGGTTTTACACTTTTATTCAATTAGCAATCGGGATTGTCTTGCTTGACCCTTTCTAGTCAATCAGTGGAATTGAAATAGATAAGGAAACTATATCTTTATAAAACCATGTGTGAGAAAATCTGGGCTGGAACCTGCAAGGAGCTTTCTAAGTGAAGTGAGTAGAAGAAATGTACCCAATAGAACCTCCTTCCTCATGTAACTAGGACAAACGTAGTAAGATTTGTAAATCTATTTATCGAACTTGTAGGAATTGATGCAGCAGGTTTTTGTAATTCTTTAGATCTCCAGCTAAAAGTGGGAAGTGCGCATACTTTCTTTATGATTAGGGAAGCTTTGAAACATTACAAATGGCTATTTTACTATTGAGATGTTTTGTCACGTAGCAAGCGATTATACGAAATGACAAAGCGATGGAATAGATCTTTTCTTTGACTTTCATCTGTAGATCGTGGTCAATTTACATGATAGCTTGAGACTCAAACGGGCTTCTACTGTTTATTAAACATTTGGTTGACCCACTTCAGCATGTTTGCAAGGGATTTTGGTTATTGCAAGTGTTGTTCTCTTTTATTGTTAAAAATGGACCTGGTGAGTGTTGATGTATCCATGTTTGGCTATGTAAGAGCTCTGCATACTTCTTTGTTGAGAAAATAAGAGCTCTTCATATTTCCTAAATGAATCCATTCGGAACATTTCCAATCTCTACATTCTTTTCCAGCTTCACATTGAGCCTGCATAGACCCATTTTGACTAGTCAAGGAGCGTAACATATAGATGTCGACTAAATCCAAGAACTTCTGGATGTGGCTTGCAGAATTAACTTTTCTTCAAGTTCAGAAGCTTCTAACATGATGTTGTTTGTCCCATTTTCTGTTTATTTTATCTTGAAATGGTTATTTGTGTGTTCTGAGTAGAATCTCTTATTTTCTATTATATATTTAAGCCTAGATCTATAAGGGGACTAACTAGCTTAGATGGACTTTGGTGCTGCAGGTGTATTCTAATTTTTCCGAGCTAGTCAGCAAACTGTTGTTGGAGACTTCACCTTCAAGTTTTACTTTGGTTTTGGAGATTCTTTAACGAGCGAATGAGCTCCACATTTTCAAGTTCTCGAGGAGTTTTGCCACCTACTAGGCCTGTCTCACTTGACACTCCATATTCACGGCCATCTTCTACTCCTTTTTCTCAACCCAAAACAGACTACAACGACAATGATGAAGCTGAATTATTATTTGTCTCCTGGAATCAGGATTATGGGTGCTTTGCTGCTGGCACAAGTAATGGTTTCCGTATCTACAACTGCGATCCTTTCAAGGAAACCTTTAGAAGGGACTTGAAAAATGGAGGTTTTGGAATAGTTGAAATGCTATTCCGTTGCAATATCCTGGCTCTTGTTGGTGGTGGTGCCAATTCCCAGTACCCACCAAATAAAGTTTTGATTTGGGATGATCATCAAAGTCGTTGTATTGGTGAATTTGCTTTCAGATCGGACGTCCGTGCTGTAAAATTAAGAAGAGATCGTATAGTTGTTGTTCTTGAACATAGGATATATGTGTACAACTTCACAGATCTGAAGTTGCTTCATCAGATTGAGACATTAGCTAATCCAAGGGGACTCTGCTGCCTTTCACATCACATAAACACCTCAGTCTTGGCTTGCCCTGGTTTGCATCGTGGACATGTTCGGGTCGAACATTTTGGATTGAAGGTGACAAAGTTTATTAGTGCACATGATTCTCAAATTGCTTGCATCACCTTGACCATGGATGGACTTCTTCTCGCAACTGCAAGCATAAAGGGTACCTTGATTAGGATCTTTAATACCATGGATGGAGCACTTCTGCAGGAGGTAACTTTGTTTAGATTTTGCACCGAATATGCCTTCCTATTGTTGTACTTTAATGGAAGAAAGTTTCTTTTAGCTCTACAGACGCTTTTGATATTTTCACGCCCCATTATCTCTATTTCGTGGTTTATCTATGACTCCTTATGGAGCCTTTGAGAAAGCTTTGTTTTGAGTTGAAACCTTATCAGAAGAGATAATAGAAATAGCAACGAGCAATTTCGTAGAAAGAGGAGTAAATGATGGGACTTGACTGTGCAATTGGGATGAAGTACTAGAGCAAAGAGCCTTAACAATGGATTGGAGCAAGGGAACCAACCATTGTGTAACTTAAAAGTATTAGTACTATCAGAATATCAGCTGTGCCTCATAACAATCTATTCTTAATATTATAAAACAGAGCCTTCGCCTTTGGTTGAATGCCATGTGATACTAAGAATTGCTCCTACAACACCATGTGGCATTATGAAGAGAAACAACTCTTAAAAAAATGACGCATATTTTCACTTCAAAAGTTACATCTTTCATTTATCAAAAGATGCCATTTTTCATTAACAGTTCATATAAAAGGACCAACAGTTTCATAACCTTATAATTGATACCACAGAATTGACAACGATTATGAGCATGAAAGAGGTGGTGTTAGAATCAGTCGTAACATAAATTCTATATACAAGTGCACTACAAAATGGTAAAATGATATATTTATTGTTTCATAACAGATCTTTTACACTTTTCTCCTATATATAATATCTTAGTTTTTACAACAATAATGCAATTTGTCTGTTTATTTTGGGTTCAGTTTATTATAATTTTAAAAAAAATCTCGCGTTTTGCACTTGTTATATTCTAGTTAACAAGCATGTGAAACTGTTAGCAACTACTCTTTTGGTACATGTATTTATGACGAGCCAGTAAAGTTGTAACTAGGTTAGCTATGAGCTTTTCTAAATGAATCTTAAACATTTTCAATAACCTTGGTTATAGTTTCAATTACTTCAATATAGCTTCATTGCAGTTTCCGGGTTCTATTATAATGCTTTTGAGAATGATTTGAATATAAATGCATTTGATACGCAAAAGCTAAGCTCTAAGACCTTTCAATACGTATTTGTATTTGTCGATATCTGCAACTATGCTCTTTCTCTTAATTACATTTCCTAATATGATTTGTGAATTTGTTTCATAAGTGAATGCAACTTAATAGCTGATTTAGCTTCATATTGAGTACAACAACATGTAGAACAATACAAAGTCTTTTTCCCACTGGGTGGGGTCAAGTCTATGTAACATTTTACTCTATTTCTATTATGAACCAAATTTTCGTTCAAGTTCAGCAAATTCTTTATAGTTTTTTGATGGGTTCTTCTTGGATTTTCTCTTACCTCTCTTTATAGGAGTCATTTTTATCAGCTCACATTTGCTAACCGACGCACTGTTTGGTCTTAATTAACGTCCATACCATCTCAACAATTCTCTCCACATTGTTTCCCTATTTATGTCACATTTCTCTCGAATCAGTTGATTTCTAATTTGATCCTTAATCGTTAAATATCTAACAAATATTCTATCCCTTACATCCTTAATTTATGTGCATGGTATTTCACAACCTAACATGTGGATTCATAGAAGTGAAGATTCAGTTCTTCATTTTTGCCATCCTGACCTATATCCTATTCGGTATATCACATTATTTCTTCATTGTACTGTATGAATGATCCATGGCATTTAAAATCTATTATGAATCTTTTTATCTCCAAGACTCACAGCCTCAATACTATCTTCCATCTCTTATAAACTTTTATTTCATTTACTCAAACTAGATATGCTCAAACTAAGAGATTTTTGTTCCAGTGCATCCTCCATTAGTCAGGCTTGGTTTTACCGTCGCTCTTGTTTTATGCTTAGAAAAATGTCACCTGCAAAAATCATACACTAAGATATATCAAACTGAACGTTTCTAGTAAGTTCATCCATCACCAAAGCAAAAGAGAGGGGCTTAGCACTGAATGTTACTCCACTACTAATGTATTTTAAAGAAAGGATATAGGTCTGCATGTTAGTCCACTACTAATGTAAACAATTTTCAAGACAGGATATAGGTCGTTACACTATGTAAGCAACACACGTAGTTACAATTTTGGGCATTACACTCTGTTTTCATGATGCTTTTCCTACCAAGTAGTTTACTGCCCTTCATGAAAAAGCTGTCCCATATTTTTTTTTGTTTATATCTAGTCACCTTCAATGAATTTTTTTTTTGTTTAAAATTATATTTTAAAATCATTTTAAGTATTTACGAAACTAAAACCGAGTCGCTTGTTAAAGGGGCGACCTTGAGGTTACCTCATATACAGGCGAACTTGAGGTCACCACCTGAAGTCACCTCAGCATGAAAAAAGAAAAAAAAGCAAAAGGAGACTGGTGACGTCCTGGTCATTATATTAAAAATATAATGATAATCTTTTATTTCTTAAACTCTTATAACAATCCTACTTAGCTCCTACTTTGATACTTTATTTTTTTTTTACATCAAATAATGAACTATAATAATGAATATTTTATGGTCTACAACTTTTCAATTCAAAACTTTTAAAAAAATATCAATAAATGTACCAAATGGATTGTCGTAGTAGTTAGAACGATACATGGTATTATTTTCTATGCCTTTGTTATAATATTTAATATTTTAGACCAAATGATAAATGAAATGTGTTACGTTCCATTTTTTATCTAAAACTTTAAACTTCAAATTTTTTTAAAACGATAGTAATAAACTTGCCAAACGAGCTACCGTAATATTCAGAATGATACCTAAATAACAGCTTCTTATCTTTTCTGCCTTTTATAATATTTAATATTTTTTTTAAAACCAAATGAAAACAAAATGTAGAATGTTTGATTTTGCTGTACAACTTTTCAATTCAAACTATTTTCGAAAAAATATCAACAAATGTACCGAATGGTATGCTATAGCAAATAAAAAAAAAACTGTTATTTACGCAACTTTTTGAAAACTACGTCAGTCCATTTGGCATATTTATTGTTTCAAAAAGGTTTTGGACAGGAAAGTTATACATTAAAGTAAAACATACCACATTTTGTTTCTCATTTAGTTTCAAAATATTAAGCATTATAACAACATACGTACAAAAGATAAGAAACTATTATTCAGACATAATTCTTACTATTATGACATTCCATTTGGCATGTTTATTATTTTTTTTTTTCCAAAAATATTTGAACTATAAAGTTCTAGACCAAAATAAAAAATATATATTATTTTAGCTCATTAATGTGATGTAAAAATATTATTAAAAGTATCAAGGAACTATATAGCATTTTAATAAGAGGTAAATAAATAAAAGATAATTATCTTATTTTTACTATATTGATGAGTAGGTCGCCAATCTGACTGGCAAGCTCCTCCTTTTTTTTTTTTTTTTTTTTTTTTGTTTATGTGATGAGGCAACCACAAGGTTGCCCCTTTAACTAGCCACCTATGCAACGTATGCCATGCTAGATTTGGGTTGCTAGTATAACTGACGACGTAGTTTTAGTTTCATAGATACTTAAGAAACGATTTTAAAATAATTAAAAAAAAATCCACTTTAATGGTTGATAAAGGGTGATTAAAATTGTGAAGAATGAAGGGTGATTAGAAGATTTACATAATTTTAAAATAAAAAATTTTAATCATAAAAATAATGATGAATAATGTGAAGAATGAAGTCTGGGATAACAATTAATCTCCTTATTTACCATCTTTCACTTTTCGTTTTTAGAGAAGGCTATCTTTCACTTTTCAATATGGACGGGTACCCGCGGACCCGCGGGTACCGGGTATAATTTTGCCACCTCTACTTGCATTGAGAAAGACATTTGGAGCACTTATCTAAGAATGTTAGCGATGTCCTTGTTGTAAAGGGACTTTTAGCTAGCATTTGTTGTGAACTGACTAGATCGGTGGCCTGGACGTAGTAAAAGTATTACCTGATGGCGGGCTCTAAACTACCTACTACTAAGATTAAATTATCTAAAATAAATTGGCTTATTCCATGACAAAATAACACAAGTATAGTTCTTTTATAGAGGAGACATTTATATCTTGACCAAAATTGTTTTGGTAGATGCTTAAAATAAAAATTGTGTGTGCTTGTAAGTGATTGATTTTCTTTATATCGCGTAGAAATTGAATCCTTTCTTTTAAGACTAATCTTGGTACTTCACCTTTGTGTCTACTTGGAAAGCTGCATTTTATCAAATGCAGCTTGTTATATTTGGCTAGACAGTTGGGAAAGTTCTATGATTTTATACCACATCTAGATTTGATCAGTTGAAGTTGTACTTCTAGAAACAGCAGAATTTCTTCTAGGATTGATATGTTAAATGTAGTTTCATTTAAGGACACCTTATATGATGCTACCAGTTAGAGCTATGAGATAAATTTATCACCATAACAATAAGGATAGACCTTTCAATAAAGTTCTGTAAAGCACATCTTTTCTATGACTCTAGCTATTTGAGCTTCTTATATGTGCTAGTGGTGACCGAATAGAACGAGGGACCGAGCACCGGCAGCCGAAGCCCAATGCTACAAATTTGGAAAGGGGACAATTAATCGAGAGATTTAATTTGAATATTTAGTAGGAATTATGTTTGAGAGATTTTAGGTAGGATATTTAGTATGAAATATGTTTGAGAGTTTACTAGAATATTTAGCAGGAGATATGCTTTTCCATATTTTGTAATATTTAATTTAGGGAAGTTTAGCATTTATAGGAGTAATTGTAGTAGAATTTAATATCATTAAATAATATTCTCTCTATCTTCTATATCTTTCTAAACCCTAATTCTTCCTATTCTCTACATCTCTTTCTTTTTCTATCTTCTCTACCTCTTTTCCTTCACCCTCAACCTCCTTTATCTCCTCTATTACTCTATCAGCTTCTCAGTAATGATGGGACAACTTCCAGTTGACATGCCTCCTGGAGCCAGTATTTTGGAGTTAAGAAGCTTTGATTTAAAGAAATTCCCATTATTTCACAATTGGAGGTGTTGACTTTATTAAGGCATTATTTAAGTGTCTTGCTGTTAAACTTATTTTGTTTTGGTCTTTAACATTATGTAATAAATAACATGTGCTCCTATGCTATCTTATGTGACTTATTTTTACGTGAAGTAGTTGTTTGATAACTAGCAATATTGTAAGTTGTAGGTAAGGCGAGGCGTAGATAGGGCTGAGATATATAGTCTTGCTCTCTCGCCAACTGCACAGTGGCTGGCTGTCTGTAGCGATAAAGGCACCGTTCATGTGTTCAAGTTAAGAGTTCGGGTAGCAGGAGAGGATGCACCCAATCAACATCCATATGGACAGGCTCCAGGGTTGGTTCATCAGAATTCATCAAACTCTTTAGATCCGCTACTTTGTCCAAATGTGGGAGCTAACCCTGGATCTTCATTTTCCTTTATGAGAGGTAAGATCAATGTTGCTTCTTTGGACTTATTTAGGCAAAAAGATGTGTGATTATGGCTAGATCATGGTTAAAGATTTTTTTTGAAACAATACTGTTTCTAATAAATTTTCCTATTCCTTTTTTTTTAAGTATTACTGAGATGAGTTTATGAACTTACTGTCAATCTTGCGGTTATGTTATGGAATCCTTCATCGATTTTAGGTCAGTCTTCCAAGTGGAAGCAATTTTTGGAAAGAAATTATGATTATCCTGTTGGCAGCATTGCTTTGTCTGTCCTTCTAGTTATTGCTTGTTAGTGAATGTTAATTTGCAGAGAATTTTCAAGTTGCTGAATTCAGCGAAAATGAGAAATGTTTAAGGAAAGAACTTATGTTTGTAGATGAAACCAAGAAATGTTTTAAGACTGTTTAACCTAGAATTTTTAATTTGAATGTTAGATGTTTTTTTCTTCATTTGGGTTGGTTTTAAGTAATGTTCTCATATTTTATTCAAAGAAAGTTGGCTGTTTATATTTATCCAGTCTGTTGACCTTAAACTTCAAAAGCATTTACAAGTTCAATGCAGATAGAAAGGACATGTTTGCAAAAGCATTTGTGTTGGCAGAGTTAGTATCGCCTTTAGTAACATTTTTTTTTAACTGTGAAGCAGTTAGTGATTGATTTGTTATGATCCTATATCTTCAAGTCCTACATTTTTCAGGAGTTCTTCCGAGATATTTCAGTTCTGAGTGGTCATTTGCTCAGTTCCATTTGCCAGAGGCAACACGGTTTGTTTCTGCTTTTGGTGCTAGGAATACTGTAATAGTTCTTGGCATGGATGGCAGGTACAAAATTTTTCTTTTCTATCAAATCAGTATATAAGCTTCTGGTTCTTACAATATTGCTGGTCTTATGTAGTTGCTGGTTTATTTTCGCTAGTCATATTTTAATAACTTGTCACTTGCAAATGTATGGCTATATAGGATCCTTTGATAGGCTTTTAGGTATGACAGTATTTTTATTTCAGATAGCATATGTTAATTATAAGCACAACTATTATGAATTGCCTTCACCTGTATCCACTAAAGTTTAAGATTACCCATTACTGTTAAGTCATTATCCTTTTTACTTTTATCTTCTGGTTTTCAAAATGCTCTTTTCCTCCTTTACGCCTTACTTTTGTTAAGTGAGTTGGCAACACGTACCTTATTTGCAGATTAAATTACGTCCTTACAAGTGTTTGATTAGCTTGTGGGATTCATATGTTATAGTGGCATTTTCTTTGGTGTTCTCCCAGTGCTTCTGTCACTAGTATGAGATGTTCAGGTTTCAATCATATGCTGCACTGATATCTGGCATTTGACAATCTACAAGATAAGCTTGCACTTTATCATCTTGGCGCTGTAGAGAATGTTTTTGCTGTTATAGTGGTTTCTGTCCGAGTTCTGTCGATGAATGAATGGTCATTAGATATAGCACATATTGTATTTAGCAGAACATTGAACCTTTGAGAATTCATATCACATGATTTTTGGTTTCTTAACTGCTATGGTTGTGCCGGGGTACTACATCATTCTCATGTTTTTGTGCGACTTCCTTTATTATTTTGTAATTACTATATATTCAGAAGAAATGTTGTCGCGTTTATACCATATTTGTTTTGTTTATTATGGCTATCTATATTTCCTTTTCCTTCTCGCTAACCCAAATCAGGGGAAAAAGGGACTAGTTAGTGGATAGATGATGAATTGTACATGTAATTGTTCCCAGATATGCTCAAGTATAATGGGCTTCAGGAAATCTTGCTAAAACTAATTAAGAGTTTTACGTATGGAACTTAATGGCATCAACTATGATTTTTAAGCAATAATAGTTTCGAATTCTCCCTCCTCCTCTCTCTCCCCAAGCTGCCCACCTCTGCTTCACCCTCCATCTAGTGCTGATATTTGACAACAAAATGGTTCAGTCTATAGCAACAGTTGCTCTTGCGGTCTTCTGGCGTAGTAATTGAGATGGAAGTGAGATTCACTCTCTTAGGATGGGTGTTAGGAGATGGAGGTGAAGTTGCAGAGATTCCAGAAGGATGACCGGCGGAAGGGGGATCAAGTCTTATTAATTTGGGAAAGACGATTCTGCCTGTGTGCATATCATGAAAAAATTCCATTTCTAGTGTTATACATTGTATTTCATTGGATAAGTGACTTCTAGAAATGATTTAGTGATCGCTGCAGGGCCCTAAAATACTACCTGTATCTGATTTATTTTTCTTGTTTCCAGTTTCTATAGGTGCAGCTTTGACCCTGTAAATGGCGGATCGATGGTGCAGCAGGAGTATGTCAGGTTTCTGAAATCTGAAAGGCTGAAAGTCTAGATTTACCCGAAAGCGTGTTCTGGGCTCTGCTTGGAGTTGCTGCATGTACATAGGAGATTCAACTTTTCAAGAAGTCCTCCGCGACTCGTGTACATATGCGACCAGTTGATATTTGTGTATAATTCCGTCCGCTAACTATCACCATCTCCGTATTAACGTATTCATAATTCTGTTACATTATATGCACATAGCCTGCCTAGATTCAACTTCAACAAGGGTTTACTTATCGTGACGTTTTATATATGTCTTTTTGAACTTCCTAGGTGATGCTACAAAAGGTGGTATGAATTTCTTGAGTGGTATAGTTAGTTACATTTCATTGTTTGGCTTATCCAGATGGATCCGCAAGCCTGAAAAGTATATTTTCTAGAGTTACCAACTAATTATAGCATTTTTTTGTTTGACTTTGAATTGAAAACTAAAATCATGGCCATTGATTTTCATTGTTGATATTTGTTTTTGAAGAGGTTTTTATAAATAATCATATAGTTGGAAATCGGTTTCTTATTATTTTTCGTTATGATTACTTTCCCCCTTGTGCAATTAGAACGTACTATCTATTGGTATCTATTTTTTGCTTAATTAAACATTATAAATGTACAATTAGGCATAATGTTACTATTGTTGCGTTGATTTTGGATCTTTTTTTTTATATTAGATCTTGAAACTTATAATGAGACAAACTAAATTTTATATTCACGTGGAATGGTACCATAATGAGTAATAAATTTATAAAATTAAAATTTTATTAGAATAAGATGAACTATAAGCTGTTTAAATGATCAGGAAGAGTGCGACATATTACCTTAGTGAGTTTTAGGAGAGCGTCTAATTTGTCATATTACCTTAGTGAGTTTTAGGAGAGCGTCTAATTTGTTTTGGTATGTGATTGTTAAGTTCAATTTTTATTCTATATTTTGATCAAAAAGAGTATTGTACGGCCGTTTCTTCCGACTTATGTTTGTTGGGATTTGAACATACCAACCTATCTTTATGATAATAAACTGTAGTTATTTTTTTAGCATTTAGTCTTATTAAATAATCGAACCAACGCTGGTTGATTTTATCTCCACTTTGGATTTATTTCTTTTCCGAGTGGAAAGTTATTTAAACATTTGTCTTGTCTTTTCTGTTGTTACCCGATTTATAACTCGTATTCTATACATGATTTTAATAGTGAAAGAGACTCTTGACCAAAAAAAAAGAAAAGAGAGAGAGAATATACACTTATGAAATGGAATAAAACATCAATGTATGATGAGAGTGTGTAGCATATTAATGTTTGCTATAGATACTAGTTTTGCATCAGTGCAATACACGGATGTTAGTCATATAAAATCATATATAAATAATATTACTAAAAAATTTAATTTTTTATAATTTTTATATTATTTATAAATTAATACTTATTTTTATTAACATATTATACTTTACTTGTTATATTATTAGAGTAAGAAAAAAATACAATATACCACACATCAAAATTATTTGAGAAATGGCTTGAAATGATGGTGATATTTATATATATAAATATATATGATCAAATTTTTTATATAAAAATAAAACTTTACTTATAAAAATAAATATTACGTAATATATAATATAATTATTTTATATAAATATTAATATTTTTTAGAAGTTTTTATAAATTATTATTTTTATTAAATATTTATTTTTAATATTAGACTTTTAATATTCTTTATATAAGTTATATGACTTTATAAATTACTATCAATTATTACAATTACATGGCTCTTTTAGAATAACAGCAAATGACATATGACACATCAAAAATTATTTAGAATGTCATAGGGTGCAACCACTTTGATAGTACAGTTTTATATGTGTATATATAGATTCTTACATAGCCACGTGTAATATATGTATGTACGTACATTAAAGTAGAGACGATTTGGATAATTTATAGTGTTATAACTTATAAGAGAAATTTCCCTACTTCTCTCCCAATATATGTAGCTAACTTTAGAATCAAGTGGACTTCTCTCCCAATATATGTAGCTACTTCCTACATTCATCTTTAAATTAGGAAATTATCATAGTGGGCAAATTTACTGGAACAAAGTGTAATACCACCTGATAATTTATTGTTTTACATATTTACGAAATAGGTTTTATTTATTGAAAGAAAAATAAACGAAATTGTCTTATTTTATGAACGAGCTCATTGTATATGTAAATGTGGATTTTCATGAGAAAACTTTAGGAAAAAAAAAAAGTAGAAGTGAGCTCCATTTTTCTTTAACTTTTTCTATATATATTAGGTAATAAGAAAATAGTAAATAGGCATCGCATTCTTATCTTGTAACTGTTATCATCTCTAACCAGATTCCAGCATTCGCTCCGCCGGCGTTCCACTTTCCGGTTGGCGAACTTCTCGCCACCATATTACTTCACTACTAAAATAAATTCAGCTGCCGGAATGGCTCTCGCCTGCGATCACAGGCTCCTCTGCGCCGTCGAGCAATGGCAGAACCACCTGCGCACTCCCCGCCATGACCAAATATTTCCCGCCATGTTTCCTCGTCTCCGCCTACCTCGTTTTCGAACTTCCCAGTTTCTCCTCCGTGCAGCCTCCATCAGTAGCCCCGGTACCGCCGAGTTCCCTGGTAAGTGATTAATTGTTGAACTACTAAAGTGCTTTTTTCGTTAGATATAGAGCACACACTATGGAGGGTGTACACTGTACGGTGAGGTTGGAGGAAATTCGACCTGTTCTAATGTTTCGTAAGGAGATCAAAGAGGTGAAATTTTGGAGTAAGAAATGAAGTGAGCTTTAAATCTTTTTTTTTTCTCCAAGAGTTGGAATCGTTTTGGTTTCTTGATTGAATTGTTTGAATTTACAGATGATTCATCAGGCAATGCTCGAAAAATGCAGAAGAAAAAACGGTCTTTGATTACTGTCGAAGAGGAGTTTCTGGAGCCAGCAGAACTAGCAGACCCAGATAGCTTCTTTTGTGAGTTCAATGGAATTCAGATACACCACAAAATTTGTCAAGTCACAACCGAAGAAGAAGAAGAAGAAGCTTCCAGTAAAGAAATTACGAAAATCGGGTTGCCAATTGTTCTTTTACATGGGTTTGGAGCATCTGTTTTCTCATGGGATCAAGTAATGAGGCCTCTGGCGCGTATTACTGGCTCTAAAGTACTAGCTTTCGACCGCCCCGCTTTCGGGCTTACATCACGTGTCAGCTATTTTACGCAGCCCGGTTTAGGTCCAAACGATGCGGTCCCACCAAATCCTTACTCGATGGCCTTCTCAGTCATGGCCACACTTTCATTCATCGATATCTTGGGTGCACACAAATCCATTATAATCGGGTATGATATGAATGCATGTTTTTTCTTATTGTAGTTGTTATTCCATTGTTGTTTATTTTAATTTGAAGCTATATTAAGTAGGTGGTTGGGATCCCCAGGCACTCAGCTGGTTGCCTTGTGGCAGTTAACACGTACTTTGAGGCCCCAGAGCGTGTTGCCGCTCTCATCTTGGTTGCGCCTGCAATTGTTGCACCATTTGTTCCTCCAAGGAAGGCTTCAAAGGGAAGTACGTTAGAGGAAAAAAACCAAGTAGATGCTGCTGATTCAAGTTCTGCTGCCAAACAGTACCCATCTCTGAGAATATGGAAGGGATTTTTAGGGCTATTCAACAACATTGCTAGTATGGTAGTTGGGATGATTCAAGGGATGAGAGATATGGTTGACTCACTTTATGCTAAAACCTTGTCTGCAATTTTGCGTTCCAGCTTTGCTGCATTACTCGTAAGCACAAATAATGTTCTTAGAAGAGAGGAAATGAAATAAAGATGCTTTCAGTAGCGTGTTTGAACACTGTGTTATCTACCATAGTTTAAAGGAGTTGTTTATCTTCACAGGTAAGAACAATCATTAACAGATTTGGTGTATCAGTTATCCGCAATGCATGGTATGATGCAACCCAAGTTACTGACAATGTTTTGCAAGGTTATACGAAGGTAAGTATCGTAGTAAGAAATCTTGTGGTGGATGTGCTAGACTTCCTAATTGTTAGTTATTGTTTCATGCTTTTGTAATTAAAGTTCTTGCTTCTTATTTTTTGAACCCGGGTGTTTTTCCGGAGCTAAAACTATGCCTGCAACTATCCCCACCTAGGGCTGAAAACGAGCCGAGCTGCTCACGAGCAGTTCGGGCTCGAACTCATTTAAGCTCGGCTCGAACTCGATTAATATCGAGCTCAAATTCAGGCTCAGTTAACTAAACGAGTCGAGCTTGAGCACTGTAATACTCGGCTCGTTAGGCTCGTGAGCCTATATGAGCACAGTTGATAATGAGCTTTTTGAATCTAGCCCGGACTGTTATAAGTTGGTTGAGCCCAACAAATGTATAATTATTTACAATTCAGTCCTAATTTTCATAGAAATTACACTTATTGCCACCGTGCAAATTGTTTTCGAACTAGGTACTCGAGCTCGGCTCGAACTCAAGCAATCAAAGCCGAGCTCAAGCTTAGTTTTTTCTAAAGCGAGCTGAGTTCGAGCTTGGCCGCTGAGTCTCGTCGAGGTTGAGCTCGAACAATGTCAACTGAGCCGAGCTTGAGTTAGATAGTACTCGGCTCGAGCTCGGCTCGTTGTCAGCCCTATCCCCACCTGACTCCTCCATGAGGATACTCCCCTAGATGTACCCCATCATACATGAGGGAGCACATGTGTGCGTAGTTGCCAGCATAGCATTAGTAAATGCGCAATTGGCAGCTCGAACCGAGGGTAGGGAGGCTTTCTGAGGCCTAACCTACCACTACGACACTACGCCACCCTTGATGTCTTGCTTTCTAATCAGAGCTGTCTCAATGCAGCCTTTGAAGACTAAGGGCTGGGAGAAAGCCCTGTTGGAGTACACACTGGCTATGCTTACAGATACTGCATCAGAAACAAAACTACCCCTAACGAAAAGGCTTGCCGAGATATCATGTCCTGGTAAGAGCTTTTGGTGCTTCTCTCATGCAACTAAATAAGGATGCTATTGTGCAGTTTCAACTTTTGAAGTTTTGCATATGGTGAGGGACATAGTCTTGAGATAACTTAGTATGTTTATTACCTTCTGTTATGATGCAACTTGCAGATTTATAAGACGTACTAATTCATGAACTATGGCATCTCATGGAAACAAAATAGAATGCAATTGTTTCTTTCAACTAGGTCATTTAGCAGAATGCAACTACGATGTTTATATTAGATAACAGCAAATCCCTTGTTTCCAACATTTTAATATAATGAAAATTCTGATAGGCATCTCTCCAGATAATGATTTTGCAGAAAGATAGATGTTTCTCTGCATATCTTTCTTAAATTTCTTTATTTACTAGGAGAACATCACCCCAGTTAAAATAGCTGCATCATCCAAGAATTTATCTGTATTTGGTTCTTGGAAGCATGTCTGTAATTTGGCAGTTGTCTAGATACATTAACATGAGTGTTATAAATCTCAATGTAGTGTTGATCATAACTGGCGACACCGATCGGCTTGTACCGTCATGGAATTCGGAACGTTTATCACTTGCCATACCTGGATCTACATTGGAAGTTATCAAGAACTGTGGTCACCTGCCTCATGAAGAGAAGGTAGAAGAATTTCTAGCAGCAGTGGAAAGGTTTCTTAAAAACGTATTTGGAAACCCACACGGACAGTTAGCACAGCCAGCAGCTTCGTAAATACAACTCCACAAAACTGATAGGATTAGCAAGATTCTATTCATATACAAACAACCTGAGGCCTTAAAGTTATAGAGCAGCATCTGATTATGTACATAAGCATTTTCCTATTCATGGAGATGTTGTATATCACATGAAAGATTTCTCAAGTGCTCGCTTATATATGATGTGTTATAATTTTATGGAAATGTGTATATCATTTTCGTTCTAAAATTATGTTATGTGTACAAGTTGATCTATTAACGGTAATATGTGGTTGTCATTATGGATTTATCTATTATGATGGTGGCACGAAATAGACTATCTATGGGTAGAATTTCTCCAAGTTAATCTCCAAAAAAAAAAGTAGAGATGCTAAAAAAGTCCGCGGTCGTACTGCAGCCACGCTCGTTAGGCCGCGGGCAGGTTGGGGCCTGCCTCGTCGGCCGCGAGAGCCGGACTAGGGAAACCAACCGAGCGGGCTGCCGGCCAAGCCGAGACGGCGTAGCTAAGGCGGCCCGCCCCGCCTTAGGCACCGTGCGCCTGTGGCCTGCCGCCGCGGGCTGTCCGCATCAAACAGTGCGGGCCGGCTCGGGTCCGCACGGTTTGCAACACTAAAGAAAAGCCAGAAATATGCGTCCTAGTCCTACCCTGATAACGAAAGTTGGCTCCCGCATGGATTCATCTCTAAATAATATGGCACCAGCAGTTAATTCTGCGGCACCCATCACATGCCTAATCCTGGCTTTGCATTGTGATCTCCATACCCCGAGGACAGCATCTTGGCATGGTTCTGTTGACGTTCTCATGGTCCAGGGAATACTGCTGGCAACAACCCGGTATTGCACGGTCGCGGTGGGGAAGCGGTTGGACGCCATTGGTACTTAACAAGCACATTTTGGCAACTTAATAAGCATGACGCACTCAAAGCAAACAACTTCTAGGAAAGTCTTACATTTCTGAATGATCCTAAAGGGCTCTGACCCTCTTTTATTTCTTCCAAAAATCAGACTATATATGTGTCATACTCTCAGAATTTCAAAAACGTAAAAAATCAAATGTAATTCAGAATTTTGATAGAGATGCTCAAATATAAGCCTGATCCGACAAATTACAGATGGAGCTGGCTGGGAGCATTTATGCGCCTGCTAAAAGCATTGGAAAGCATATTAACATACATGTATATGTAATGTAGAAAGGCATTTTATTAATTCATGATACTATAGAAACTTATTTGGGGTTCTATGAAAAGAATTCTTTGAAAAGTTGAACAAATCAACCCCTCAAATAAAAACATTAAGTTAGCTTCGTGGAACAATTTTTTAGCTAACCGGAACACTTTTTTAGTTCGCGAGAACTCTAATATTGCTCGCTGGAACACTTCAGCGCAAACACCACGACAAAGGTGCTGACAACACTACATTAGCTCTATGGAACACTAGATTAGCCGTCTGAAATAATTTTAAGTTTCTAACCCGAGTTTTTTTACAAAAGTTGAAAAGATAGACTGATTTATACGAGATTTGAACGCACGGACTTTCAACCTTATTCCAACTTATTGGATCTCAGGTGCCTGTCATAACATACAATGTGTTGCATGATCTCTACTCCAGACTTAACAGTCAGAAAGTTGTTTTGCATGGATTCATGGAATACTTACAAGAATCTCATCAATTCACTAACATAATGTTAGTCAAAATCAGCTTCAAAAATCGACATCTTTCCTGTCAACCCAATTCTCGTACTTTAAAGCTATATACTTCATCTATAATTACAGGATACATATGAAGGATTTAGAAAGAAAAAAGCGAGAACCACATATGAAACAGGGTTTTGGTTACTCCAGAATTCTCAGTTGAGGTTCTCTTAGATCATCAACTTTGGCACTGAAACTCCTTTGTAGATAGTGTTCTTTCAAGGGTGGGACTAAAAGCAACATTCTGCCAGCTGGTATTAAGTTGGTATGGTCCTCAAGGAAGTTATCTGCGCTACGAGTATAAATCATTGTAGTGGAACCGAGAGAATCATTCCCAAAGCCGCAAGCTTGAAAAAATAATCTGACGAAGGGAAGGAGCATTAACGGATCAAAACAGTTTGAACTTATTGCAAGATGGCTTAAAGTTGTGAACTGAGAGAAATTTGTTTACGAGCTATTGTATCAAGAGCATTTGTATTGCCCTTGGTTGAAATTCTAGTCACTATTAGCTAATCTTACCATATTATTGATTACTAATTATTCAAAAGCTGAAGTACTAATACATATCCAAAACTAGCCTATAAAAAAAAAGATTAGTTTCTCTTAAAACCTTGACTATTTAATAAAGCTTGAGAAAATCCAATACCTTTCCTTTTCCGAGCACAATGCCGATATATCATATATGCCTTTGTTAGTAAGACGCCTGATGAATAATATCAAACATAAAAAATAAATATCAAGGTTGTTATTATACATATATATATATTCAAGAAAATGGACAGAGTATTAAAGATTGAAAGCATAAACAAAGCTCCTTTGTTTTGGCGGAAAAACAAAACAAAGATGTTATGATCATCAAAGTAAGTTAGTAGCAAATGTGACATAGAGCTCATCAAACTTGACGTGCATTGGCTTAACAAGGAACAAGTACCTTATGATTTTTTGCACAATCTTCTTACCGATCCCTAATCTTTGCAAGTAAGGGAGAACCTGAAAAAAAGAAAAAGTTGCGTACAGATTATGTAACACATTCAAGTTGAACTATTTTAAATTGATCAAGATAGAATGAGAACACAAAATCCTACAAAATTAGAAAAATAACATTTTGACATCCCCAAATATGCCCACGTTAGCTTTTAACAATTTGCCAAGGCAGCAGTATTTCCTTTTGATCTAACAATTCGAATTAAAAGTACCGTTAACATGAACGAACAGAAATGTTTTCCCCCAGAAGTTAGCCACCAAGTTGTGCCCCAAATGCAAAAGAAAACGAACTGAGTCAACAAAAAAAAAGAACTACTATAAAAATTTTGCATTTATATGTAGATTCTATGCTACTTTATATACTATAGCAGCTTGTTAAAGAATTTACTGATACGTTCAAATTCTACGATTCCAAATTAACGAGGACCAATCAAAACATTATCCTGAACAAGCTTCAACAAATAAAGTTAGAAAACAAAAAACAAATCGTACCACAACATCGTGAATTGACGCCGTTAAGCCACCGTCCGAGACAGCGCGGCCGAATCCCACCAGCACGCGCTCCGTCGCCAATGAAGGCAGCAGCGCTCTTTCAATCAACTCGTCGAGCCTCGACGCGACGTATCCCTCACCGGCGGCGATGAACTTGGGCCGACAGAACGCAGTGACGACGACGGAGCTGTGGGCGACGGCGGTGCGGAGTTTCGTTACGTCGACGGCGGCGGCACAGCCGTCGTGGCGGAAGCTAGGGAAGCGGTGGCACGAGTGTCCCGCGGAGGCGAAGAGGTCACGCAGATGAAGGATGTCCACGTCGGATGGGTTGGTGGAGATCGTGATTGGCGGAGCTCGAAGTTTCATGTTACAGGCCGCGGGAGGTGAAGAGAAGAAGCAGAAGTTCCCCGCGGAAAAAGCCATATGATTTATTGATAACAGGTTGGTGCATTAGCGTCTATGATTTCTCGAGTGTCCTCTTAAGACTCTTAACCAAAAAGCCCTTTTTTTAATCTCTAATATTTTAAAATAATTTGGAAACTCTTAGTTCCGGCAGAACCGATTTAGCAGGAGTAATATTAATTATTTTTATTAAATTTAATAATATAATTAGCAATATAATAGTTAAAAAAAAAAGCAATATAATAGTTATTGATACTGTTATTTTTTAATAATGACTAGCGATTGATATTATCTATATAGTAGTAAAATGCAATAGAAAATTTGATAGTATCTTATATTTTTTAAATTTAATTTTTCTTAAAATTATATATGTTAGTTAAGATAAATATTATGTTACTTATATCTGCTTGGATGCAAATATATAAATAGCTGAATTGATATTTGATAAACATATTAAATATATAAACACAAACGTAATATTCAATAATAATAACAACTAATATGAATATTATTAAATATTTCTACCAACGAATTATGGCCAATGCAATACAACTAATACAATTGACCTTTCAACATCTATTTATTAATGTATGTTTAAATATTAACTAAAAGGTTAATAAATATTATTAAAGAAACATATATGGTATTTAACAAAAAACACCACAGATATTATAAAAAAAATTGTAATAACATTTACCAATATTGATGTATCATATATTATCATATAAAATAAATAGAATTATTTATGAGAAAAATATTCGTTTACGTGGATAATGACACTAGTCTCTAACTAAAGATAGGATTTTAAGTGATTTTCTGAACACACTAATTTTCCAACAAGCGAACTCTTACAAGCATAGGCCTCCTACACGAAATGATAAATTAATTCGACAGAAAAGCAAATAAAAAAGTCAAAAAAAATCATATTAATCTCTACTTTTAAAAAGTTGTACAAATTAGTCTCTTATTTTATTTATTTTTGTTTAAATTAATTTATCTCAAAATTTATTATATTTTCACTACTCTATAATTATTTTTAAAAGAAGTATGATTTTTTTTAAAAACAATATTAATATGATCTATAATTTTATTATTCAAAATTATTTAAAAAAAATATTTCTAAAAGATATTTGAAGATTCTAAAATTTTAATAAGTTATTAATAATCTATTAAGATTTTAAATTCTTAAACACCTAAGTATAAGTATTTTTCTAAATAGTATTATATCTGTATATTTTTTTATTTTTAGAGACGAATACATAAATTTGTGAAAAGGAGGCGTATATGCAATTAACTCTATTTATAAAGTTTCAATTAACTCTATTTATTAACTCTATGCAATTAACTCTATTTATAAATTTGAAAAAGTGTAGGAATCCCCCAGTTAAAAAATTGAAAAGAAAAGAAAATTATAGAGTAACAGTGTTGCTTCTTGTGACGATAATGCCCCTCACCCACCGCCCCTCTGAAATCTTAATTCATCTGACCGCACCATATCTTCTTCCCTCTCAACCTTCTCTCGAGATCTCCATTTTCTTTCTTCGGTCATCACAAGGCTCTAAGTCGACTTTGACTTTCTCTCGTTCGTGTTGCTTTCGGAACGAGGGGTTAGGTTCGGCACCGGATCCATGGATGGAAACTACTAAGGCGTGTTAAAGGTGAAATTTTGTTACCACTTGTTTAATCTGAATTATTTAGTTCATGTTTTAAGTTGTTTGATTTAAGGTTGTAAGATTGGTGGCTGTGAGATAATCACAGGATTGTTGGATGTTGAGACAATAATAGCTTTTGATTACCAGAATGTATCATTCATGAAGCTATGTCGGAAGAAGTGTATAGCACCATTCCAAGTGATATGAATTAATATGGTTTATGGAGAAATGTATCATCTTGATTCGCAAAGCAAGTATTGATGTGTGTTACAAAGAGGAAACTAGAAGAATGGGATTGTCTGTTCATGAACAGCTTGCATGAGATTTTTGTTCTTTTGGTAATTTGAGAGTTAAGATTTCTCAGTTTCAGAGGTTTAAAGTAATCGCTAATATGCTGTCATACACTCAATTTATGTGTAAGAGAATTATGCTTGTGTCGTTATTTGGTCGTAGTCTAACTGCTTTAATCATATATTTGGTCCTAGCTCGTTCAGTAACTAGAATGTTATGTAAACTTGTTCTGGACCATGTCCTGACTCCTTTTAAACCAGACCTACTAATTAGAATTGCTCGCCGCCATGCCCCCGTTATGAAATGCACTTCGTTCTTCTTCTCAAGATGAAGTGCATTAATTCTTGGCTTCAGAACGAAACTTTGCAGTTAACACTATCATCTGGAAGTAAATGCACTCTAGTCTTACACCTTCACAATCTGTTGTCACCCAACATGGCTGCCCATATTTATTTTAAGCTGATTTAGGCGTGGTCGTCCAGTTTGCCCAAAAGCAAATCCAAGTTTTCTCGGCTATCCTGAGTTTTTGGCTTCAACTAATTTATCATTACATATTCGCCTTATTGTTCGTTCTGCACTCATCATGCATCTTATAGTTATATAAAAAATCTTACTGCACAAATAGTCAGCCAAGCTCTTTAGTTTTTTTATTTTGATTTTTTTTTCAACCTTCCCATATATTTCCATGTTAGTAGTCTCTTAAATACTTCAGTTTAGTATATGTTATGATCTGCTTGTAAAGTATATTGTTGCTTCAGAACTAATTTTGTGTATAACAACCAATTACTCTCAATGCTCGTCAGATGGATTCTGCATCTAGAGGGCAATGGAGTGGCTCTTCGCAGCCGTCTGAGTATGCTCGGGTTAACACCACTTTTCTCTTAGATTCAGACCAGCTAGTACCACTATGTTCAGTATGCAGGAGAGCTTTTTTCCTGGATAATGAGGTAAATGACGATTTTGAAGATGTGTCTGTATGTAGAGAATGTAAACACATGGTTCTTGACAGTAATGATGCAACTACAAGAAGATCACGTGCGAGGAGAGAACATGGATCAACAGTGAGGTATAGTTCAGATTCATTGGAGGATCTTTTCTCACATCAGTTTTCTCAGCTTATTAATATGGTGAGGCAAAACCAAGAAGTAGAGACAGATGCTGATGGTGCAATTATTGTGCACCAACGTTCAACTTATAACACACCGCAAAGCAGGTACGGTAGATGGAGAAGAGTTATTTCTGATAATGAAAGTGATGGATTCGATTTCACAGACTCTCCTTTTGGTGAGACTGATTCCAATATGAGTTTTGGCGGATACGGGGCGTACTCAGAAGATTCTGTAGATGCACTTAGTATTTTCGATACAGACGCAGATATCTTTCTTGCTCCTGATGGTGAGAGTGATGCAAACTCTGACACGGACATAGACCCTATGCATGCTCGCTTAGAGCGTTGGCACTCTGATGAAGAGGACGAAGAATGGGAAGCAACTGATGTGGGGCAGGTCCAATATGATAATGTCAGCACAATTGTAAATGATGGAAGTGAAGTACATCTTGGTATACCAGAAAACCAACAAGGAGATCATCCTGACATCTACACTAACTTAGAGTTCGAAAGTCATTCTGGTGACTACCTTGATTCAAGAGGATTTGCTGAGCTTCTTGAACTGCTGGCAGCGGAAGCAGATGGCTCGAGAAGTGGGGCCCCACCAGCTGCAGGATCTTACGTGGAGAGTCTCCCCCTTGTGGTGATATCCAAAGATCACGAGAGACATGGCATATTAATTTGTGCCGTCTGCAAGGATGCTTTGCTTATTGGTTGTGAAGCTAAGCAGCTTCCGTGCACGCACTTGTACCATCTTTGCTGCATCTTGCCGTGGTTGAGCAGAAGAAATTCATGCCCGATTTGCCGCTATGAACTCCCAACAGATGATCCGGATTACGAAGAGGGAAAGAGAGCTATAACCAACAGAGCTGAATTTCATAATACCCAGCAAGAGCAGGATATAACTGAGGAGACTTCTTCCGACACATCAAGTGTGATGGGTAACAATGGAGTTCTCATGGAGCTGCGAAGTGGTGTTGAAACAACAAATTCTAGTGTACATGCTTTAAATCGAGAAGCTCACAGGAGAAATTGGGTACGACTTGCTGCTGCACCACTTGTAAGTATTATGGGTCTTGCTCTAATCCTATGGATTGGGAACCCTTCAGCAATAACTAGCAACCGAGTTGGTCTATCTAATCAGGATCGTCGGTGTACTCATAGCTCTGGGAGCACAACTGCAGCAGATAGACACAGGAGATGGTGGATTCCTTTCTAACTTCTTGCATATGACATGGTTAAGTTTGGTTTTGTGAGTTAATAATTTCTGCACAGTTTGTTACATATCTTTTGCTAATTGGCGGTCAGAATTATTTTGCAGCATCATAGGTGTAGTTGTTTATCACCTGATTTTTAAAAAATGGAAGCAGTTGTTATTTAAAAATCATTATATATTTACAATTCAGCATTGAGCTTGTATATTTTGAGGGTGTTAATGGTTGCAAACATTCTAGGTTATGGTCATGCCTGGAAGTGTTTCAGACCTGAAATTTTGCCAAAATTTCAGGACCTTAATAGAATTAAGCAGTGTTTGTGCTTTTATGTGATTGATAGATGTGCTACTAACTAACACTATGCCAGCCATCTGAAGCACTCAAAAAGTTTTATCGTGAATTGTAAGAGGTTTGGCAAGGGCTGATTATCATTACAGAATAATTAAGTTTTGAGTTTAGACTGGCGCTGAAGACGAGCAGTTAAACTGCTAAAAATGGAAGAGGCCTTCGGGGGACTGAATTTGTTTAAATCTGCCAAGATTTTTCTAGAGTATTTTGGGTGTTCTAAATTTTTATTAAGTATCCAAATTTCTATATAACTAATTTATGAAAATAAATATTTTTAATATATTGGATTATTTTATGAGATTTTTAGGTGAAATCCACCCAGTTATAGCGCTCCAACACATTTAAAATATTATATTGAACAAATATACCTAAGAGATGTCAACACTCGTTTACAAGATTTCTATGACGGTCATCCATCATAGACATAATAAAAAGTCTGAAAAAGAGCAAGTTGGCTTAAAAAATAATCTTACGGAAGTCCGTATTACACGTCAATTGTAGCGTCCTCAAACAATCCAATAGTTCCACCTTCACCACAGAACAATAACTCAGAGAGACGAGCTAAATCCACCTAGCCAAGACCCGGGAATCCTGAATGACCACCCCCCCCCTACTATCCAGCAGCTGCCTCCCTGACAAAGACATTGACTTCCCCCAATGTATTAGTCAATGATTAGCAAACTAAACTATTTTATACATAGCATTTTTTACAGTAGGACATGCTTGCTGTTTCAATGTCATAATGCTAACTCCTGAAATTTATCTAATGATATGTGATTGATCGATAGATAAATGCTAAAATAATTGAACTTGTTTGTTCCTCAATTGTGAAGTTCATACGTTTTCAGAGAAATTTTGGTGGGGGAATTTCAGAAAACCTCATTATCCATGAACTTGAAGTTAACAAAATTCCAGGACATTTGGGCTTTTCAGTGCACTTATTATGAAAATGGAAACAAAAACAAAGGATTAAAAGCTCCTACTATGTAGAGCATTTTCTTTAGATCTGTAACGATATCAATATGCTAGAAATGACATACCAATAATAAATTTTCTTATTTTTATATATTTAAGTTTTTTAAAAATAACTCGCTGAGCAGTTTTCATCTCAAACTAATAGTTTAAATCGTTTTAACAATAATTTTGAAACTTTTTGGATTCATCTTAATTTCTTTTTTTTTTGGGGTAAAAAAGGAGCTACAAATTTTGATTTAATAATATTAAAATTTTGTATTAGAACTAAAAAGAAAATAAGAAAAATCTCGCGAAGCGTCTTTATTTTCTTCCAAAAGTGAACAGAATTCACGAAGTTTAGAGTAGTGGCGCAGGCGGAGAGAGGAGAGGAAAAAGTTCGCTGCCGATGGAGAGATCGGACCTAAGTGGATGAAATCATTGTGTTCGTAGGCGGCGTCAGCTTGGCGCCACCGTCGTAGGCAAGCGGAGAGCGTGGAGCTCGCTTGCCTTAGAACCGGCGCCGGCAACCTGACCAATCGCTGCCTCCAACGGCCGACATGCGTGCCGCCGTTCTCCGGCGGTGCTTGTGGGCGTTCACCCATCCCTTACCTCGAAGCAGGGCAACACTTCGAAGAACGGTCAGCCCCTTCATGATTTCTCCTTATGTTTTCCTAATTTGTTCGTAGAATCACATAGTTCTTACTACAATTACTGTTACCATTCAGTGATATTTCCATGTTATAGGTCTGTTTGAAGGTATACACGTAAGATGCAAATTGTAAGGTGTTGTTAGATTTCTTGCGAACTGGATAAACTACTGAATTAGTGAGTTAACTGTGTGTTTAGGTTTGTAATTGTTATAATATTTGATACTTTATTTCATTAGGCTGGTAGGTGTGGTACTTCCTAAGTTGAAGGGGCAACGTTTTATGATAAAATGTAAAGGTTATTGGTGTTTATTTTTATCATGTTTATATCGTTCATTTTTTCACTTGTTTCATGAGGAAGCCATCACAGAAGAAGAGCTCATTATTCTATGTGTTCAATATTGGGATGCTTATTTTACTTAGACAGTGTCACTTGGTCTGCTAAATTGCAAGATAGCAATTTTTTGTGCTGAGGAAACTTTTCTAGTCTAGATTCCCACCAAGACCCCCTTGATAAGCATGGCTGCAAAAAGATGAAAATAATTTTGGAGAGAGAGAAGTTGAGAGATGGATGAGTTTGATCAGGATAAGAAGAAAGAGAGAGGTGTGCTATAAATTGTTGATGTTTGGTACAAAAGGTGTGGTATAAGATGGTTAAAGTTCATAAGAAAGTGTAATTTTACTCTGTGTTGGTTCTAACCACTTGGAAGAGCTCTATTGAGTTATAGAGAAAAACAAGGAAAGTTGAAATAAAAACACATTATTGTGATTCAGTTTGCGAAAAAACAAATATCAAATATCTATGGTGATGGATCACATGATAAAATTAGGAAAGCTCTTCCATTTTCTTTTCTTGACATGAGGGAGTACAGTTTAATAGAAAGGTAGGTAATTCTGGGGAGCTGCAAATATACAACTCCTGATGACAATCTTTGTTTGTTTCTCAAATAGGGAGTAAAGAAAGGGGGAATAAACATTTTGGGTGAGTTGGTGGTACATTGAGAAACAATTGAGCGGGGAGAGAGAGAGAGAGAGAGTTTGAGTTTGTTCGTGCATGAGAATTTTGGTGTAATTATTATACATAATGCCATTCTAGTCTTTCTAGTGTTCATGCATGAGAATTTTAGAAAGTAATAATTATACATAAATTTTTGTTTCCAAGATGTTTCATGCAGATGAAAGTTTGAAATTAACTCTTTAGATTTTTGTGTCGTTAATGTTTTTTGAATAGTTATGTGGAATTAATTAGTCGAAATAGAGCACTCATTCTTTATAAAATTTCTATGGAGTTGTAGCTCTCTAGAACCTACATGGGAAACAAAGCAATCATACCCCAAAGTAAGGCACATGGTATATTCAATATAATAGTTATGTAGAGCCTATCCATTATCCCACCATAGAACTTGCCATTGTTTTGATTCAACTTACTAGCTTTCGTTTGAATGTATAGTTGCTTTCAGTTATTGTTGTTGATCTATACCTTCGACCATAGGAACTGCTAAGCAACTATAAAAATAATCGCAAAGTAGTGGTAAGTTCAATCGGAGCAACGGCAAGTTCAATGGTGGGATAGTGGGTGGGATAGTGAGTGAGCTTAATAGCATTGCAGAATCGAGATAGCTATCAAAGGAAATGTGAAGTGGGATGCATTTTATTGTATTCTTCCTTTGCCTCTTCCATTATCATTTTGTTTGTGTGACATGTTTCGTCGCCATTTTACTTTTTGTGAGATTAGCAGGGATCTTTGAGGGTATACTTGCCTTGACAATCCTATGTAAACCAGTAGAGCATCCAAACTACTAATGGAGATAGTTATCTCACGATTAAAAGAGACATAACTCATACGTAGTATAGACTAGAAGTATACTAGCTTTTTCCTGTTTGATTTCACCTTGACAGACCTTAGAATTAGGTTGTGATTTAGTTATGTAGATCAAATTTCCCAACGTTTTCACTCTTGAGTGCTGTTTAGTCATAATTTGGTAATTTTTTATGTTTTTGCTGTCGTTTACGCGTTGTTCCATGTCTGTAATGAGATGAGAGCTTGTATTTTCTGAGTAGAATTGTGTTCTAGAATTACTATATGCAAACCAAGGTGGCAAGGTTGTCATTGACAGGATGTCTTATTTTTCTTTTCTTTTTTTCATTTGAAAAACACAGCCTCTTAATAAATTTACAATTGCGCCTTGTAAGATGTTAAGTTGCAGTTTTTAGTAAGTTAAATAACATACGATGTTTATTTTGAGTCCCTGAGACAGTACCTCAACACAATAGAGCAGCTTAAGGTTTGGGATGTTATACAAAACAATTTTTGCACATGTTGCCTACCATTCAGGGTATTCAGAAACTGATAACTGTGTATACTCTTTAATTCATATGGTTGAGACGTTGAAAGCTTGGTTAACCTTTTGGAAATATATGAACCAGCTGTAAAGTTTGATGTAAAGATTGCATGCTTACTGACATGAAAATGATTAAGAATATTAATTTTTGCAAATGATGCACTAGTTATATACTGTCAATCAATATTTGTTCTTTAGTTTTTTAAGTGAGATCATTTTAGTAATATTTGCTAGGCAAAATTCTAAAAGTGAAACTGAGTCACCATGCTTATTGCTATTTCTTTTTTTGGTAATCCAATGTCTAAGATCATGGTTATCATAACCTATGTTTCCAGAGCAGGAGTGTGTTATGTGTACCTCATTCATTGGTACTTACCACCGCAAACATGACCGCAGCTATGACTTTGTGCATATCATACATCGAGCACTGACTACGAAGGTTTCTACTGATGAACAAAGGGTCATAGAGGGGTTGGAAGTTTTTCTTTCTTCGGTGAAAGATGAGGCCATTTCAACAAAGGAAAAATATCACATGCATATCCAGCAGCTTACTGGAGCAGGGAATCTGCGGGATTGTTTATATTTATTGAGGCATTTACATGATATTAACATACATCTCAATCTGAAGAGCTACAATGTTGTCTTGGCCGCAGCTGCTGAAGCAAACAATTTCAGTTTCTTCTCCGAGATATTTAAGTGTTTATTGCTTTCAGATATTCCTCCTGATGTAAACTCATACATAATTGTCGCGAAGGTTCTTCAAAAAACGGTTGGGGCAGAATTAAAATTGTTTGTTCAGGACATATCAGAAATAACAGAAGATAAGGATCCCACAGTCATCAACAGGATAATCTTTTTTACTGCTAACTCTGGGCAGCTTGATAAAGCGATCTTGATATACGAGGAATTGAAGACGCTGTCATATAAAATGGACAGAGTTACATTTAATACAATTCTCGCAATGTTGGGTAAGGTAGGTCGGGTGGACAGGATGCTGCTCGAGTTCGGTTTAATGAAAGATTTTGGTCATACTCCTGATGCTGTCACATACAATACCTTGATAAATTGTCTCAGGAGGCTTGGTAAATTGGAACTGTGTATAAAGTTTTCCAGAGAGATGATAGATGCAGGACTCGAAATGGATTTGAGAACTTATACTGCACTTATTGACGCATTTGGAAGGGCAGGGCATGTTCAGTATGCGTTGAAGATTTTTGATGGCTTGAAGAAGTCTTCGCAGATTTCGATCTACATCTATCGTTCGCTAATTAGTACTCTAAAGAAGGCAGGAAAGCATGAAGCTGCTGTCAAGTTAGAAGAAGAGATGAATTCAACAGCTTCTAAGCTTCTTGGTCCAAAGGATTTTAAACACAAGAATATATGCAAAAGAAATCGATAAAAACCCTTTTTTTTTAAAGAAATATGGGGGCGAAATCCATCCCGCTGATGATAGTTATCCATAGTAGAACCTAAAATTTAAGATATGCCACTTGTAAGATGAAATGGGTTGGTTTCAAAAGAGTTGTTTGCTTGTCAAGAATTCTTGCTGATTATAATGAATCTAGTACTAGATTTAATGCTGTAGAAAATCGTAACTTCAGGTGATTCTGAGTGTTAAAAATTGTTATTCCTCTTCTTTATTCAAGAGTTGCAAACTGTAAACTCTTGATCGGCTGACGGCGAATGAATACTCATCTTTTCTTTTCTTTTTCATCTTCTTTTTTTTTTGGGTTTTTTTATTTGAGATGAGAACACTTTACCTAGTCGATCATATTCTGCACTATGGTGAACACTTTACGCTATGATTTGCAAGCCGGCTGCGTGCGTCTTTCAACCTATGCGGTGGATAAATTTTCAGATGGTGTTCATCCTTGTCTCACTATTGGAGGGTCGGACATTTTCAATCCACTTTTGGAGGATGGCATACCGCCTCCAAAGGAGAAGCTCGCATGGACTCTCCGCAGGTGCACGGGATGCTCCCATTTTCAGCCCTTTTGAAAGAAATCAGTAGCTGAAAAAAAAAATCCTGCCTTGCAGGGATTGAACCAATGACCAGCATGAGCACCTTGGCCACTGGACTGCGCGAATACTCCTCTATTTTCCATGATCTTTGTTGATAATTGCAATTTGGGAATAAAACCATCAACTAGCAAACACAGAATTGCATGTTTGCACTTTACTTGATAATGATAATTATAACTCCCTAAAATCATATTTCATTCTCGTCAAACAAAGAAAATTTATGATATTAAAAAATTGGACAAATTCATTCCCAGGTCTATGATTTATTTATTTATTTATTGCCAAAATAGCAAGCTGCCGATAAGCATTTTGGTCGTATATTTGCTGGTCATACAACTTTATCTTTTAATCTTGAATTTGTTTATTTTCATCTTATACAAGTTAGAAGAAGTGTAATGAATATATTATACAAAATGTCCAATGTTGTACATGGTCCTTTCTTTTTCAATCTGTTTGGTAAGGATTAAAAGGTCCATAAAGACTGACTTTTTAGTTCTATACAATTAAGTCACGTATTTTTATTTATTAAAAATACTTCTAAACTTTAAAAACTAATTAGATTAAGTGCAATATGTTAGTCGTTACACGAATGCAATATACAGTACTACGAGACGATCTCCTGTCATGAAATATAGGATGAGTTGGACTCACGATTGCCAAATAAGTAAACTGTTGACATCATATTTTAAACTAATACCGTCAGCTCATGGTATTTAATGCAAATTATTGTTAACATTTAAGTTTAGACCGCTAAAACATTATTAAAAGTTTAGAATTAATTCAACAAAATAAAAAAAATTCATGATTAGTTATATAAAGAAAAAGTTGAAGAACAAATTATACACTAAAGCCTGAACAAAGAATATAAAACAATTTATGTGAAATAGAACTTATACGAAGTGTGTAAAGCGTCAGAATCTCCAGTCTGTAAATGTCTAAGCTCTGTACACTGATGCTGAACATCAGAACATATACCATATGATTTAGGAGAAATTATGGATGGGCCCCTTGACTTGGTAAAAGTAATTTTTTAATCCCCTCCATATTTTAATGTTTTGATAACTACTCCTATTTTTAAAACCTTCTTATTTTAACCATAATACTAACTCAATTAATTTTCTGACAAAAATACCCTTTCGATTTATCTTTTCTAATGAGATTTTAATATTTTGAGTCTTCTTATCCAATGTCTTTTTTTCGCTGCGTCGTCTTCCATAATCACATATAAATCAGATCCGCGCGCGTCTTCTACCCGTCACAGCCATGACAAACGTAATTTTTTTTCATATTTTACTCTTGTTTGTTTGTTAGTCATCGTCCGGCGCGAATTTTTTTATATTTTTATATTTTGTTTTTGTTTTGTTATCTAATCTTCTCTTCCATCGCCATGGTAAATACAGAAACTATACTATATAAATATAACAACAAACCTATCAGATGTTACATTAGAATTATCTTCTTGTATTTTTTTTTTGGTTTTACGTACTACGAAAATGAAGTTAATCAATACAGAGAGAAAAGTCGTACCGGTCATCAGTTGCATCCATAAAATTAAGCAAAATTCAGTAACGGTTTAAGGGTATTGAGATGTCAAGTTATATATAAGAAGCTTAAGATAATAAGTAATGTTGAATTATGTGTTATTATTAAATTAATAAAAATTGAAAGGGCCAAAAATAACTTTTCTAAAAATTAAGCACTTATCCATAATTTCCCGTATGATTTATGAGATAGGTAGAAGCAATTTTTATCTATTGCTGTGCATGAGCGTATCTTAAAAAAAAATATATAATTTTTTTTTTTGAAAAAAATTAATAAAATTATATATTTTGATGAGACTGTATTTTTATATTTATATTTTTTTTAAAAAAATATTTTTAAATAAATATTTTTGAATTTTGAATTTTAACGAATGTGAATAGAATTTTAAAACTGTTTTGAACTCCGTTTCAAACTTCCTTAAATTTTGGAATTTCAAACTACTTATTTAGACATATCATTTAGAAAAATTTTCTATATAAAATTTTTAAATCTAATTAAAATTTATAATTTTTATATTAACTTTTTTTTAAAAAAATTAATCATAATTTTTCTATTTTTTATCATATACTCTTACGTACGGTAATTGCATAGGTACGACCGTTTGGCATCATTACTACTTACTAGGCAGAACTAGGAGGACACAGGGTTTGACTGTGCCAAGTTCGATTATACGATGCCAAAGTAACCAAATTGAATTACCAAAGCTTTTTTTCAATAGTTTTAGTCACTTCTTGAAGCTATTATTCATCATCATACAACAATTGAAGAGATATAATAAAAGAGATGCATAGAGTTGTAACATAATTACAAAAACAAGGATAATAGAAGATAAAGATGATGCTGTTGGGAGCGTTTGCAATATTCTTGTTATTGCTGAGCTCGGGATTCTGTTACTTGTATGTAACTGTGTGGGTGAGGCCACAGAGAATTAGAGAGAAGCTACTGAAACAAGGTATTAATGGTCCTAAACCTTCAATTGTTTACGGAAATATACCAGATATGAGGAAGATTGAATCTGAAGAGAATGCTCGAAGAGAAGACAAAGATGTTCGGTTTGGGGAGGATTACTGTTCGATTATCTTTCCTTATCTCCATCGATGGACAAAGGAGTATGGTAATTTCTTGAAAAAGTTTTCATTTTGATAGAAATCTGCTTCTAGTTTTTCTTGTCTGGGGTTCGGTTCCCTCTCCCTCCATAGGGGCAGCTAAAGGCCCACAACTCAGGTTAGGATTCCACTGCTCGATGTGGGTTCCCGAGGCCGGAATCATCCAATAATTGGTTTAGTGGCGGGGTTTCTATTCGTTATCTCAAAAAAGTAGTTTTTCTTGAATTTTTCTTTTTCATTTTCGATAGAAGTTTTCTTTATTTAAAGGCAGATGATGAAATGCTAAAAATAATGGCGAACCCAGGGCTCGGAGGCCAGTCCCGGTGCCAGATGATGAAATGCTGAAATTTATAAATATTGGACGAATTAAGTTTCAAGGAGAAGGGATAAGCAAAAGTTCTGCTGATTTCCCAGGCCTGTAATTATTTTTGTTATCACATAATTATTATTATTTTTTTTTAAAATTTATGTCGAGTTAGTAATTTATTTATTTTTTGCTTAAGCCAGCTAGTGTAAAGACTATTTTACCTTTTTGCAATTTCTCTTGTGTGTTCTTGTTAAATGGGTTATTTTGTCTCTTATTAAATTAGCATTAATGTAACAACATCTGGTGTCTTAGGCCCGGTGTTTACGTATTCAAGAGGTGGAATTCAGGTGCTGCACGTAAGCCATCCTGATCTGGTAAAAGAAATTGGGCTATACAAATCTTTTGCCATAGGGAAACCGATATTCTTGCAAAAAGAACGAAAAGCACTTCTTGGTCAAGGCATTTCGGTTGCAAATGGTGAACTTTGGGCCCATGAAAGGAAGGTGATAGCTCCAGAGTTATTCATGAACAAGGTTAAGGTAAAGATTATTAATTTTAGCTATTAAAGTGTTTGTATTAGTAATCAAAGTAGAGTTTTTAAGTCTAATTCTGCCTGTGCATTGCATTTGTCTATTACATCCCTAGTGGTCCACTACTATCATGTACTAATGTTAAGGATTATGGAGTTCCATCTTCTTGTAAACAGAGATATACTTGTCTTCGTTATCTTTGAATCAGTTATTATACAAAACTAAATTTTAGTAGAAAATTACAGGCTATGGTGAACTTAACAGTGGAGGCTGCATTACCTTTGGTGGAATCATGGGGAAGGGTAATCGACAGTGGGAGAGGCGTTGGGGAAATAGCAGTGGACGAGGACCTAAGAAGCTTCTCTGCAGATGTAATTTCACGAGTGTGCTTCGGCAGCAGTTATTTGAAGGGAAAAGATATCTTCTTAAAACTTAGGCAGCTTCAGTTTGCAATGTCTAAATATGGGATGGCGATTGGGATTCCTGGAATTCAGTAAGCTAAATATATAGTGCTTTTTTTTTACAATTCACTTCAGTACAGAATAGGTTCCGATGTTTTCTGATACTTTTGGAAGCTACATAAGAATATCGAGACCGGTTTGTGGTAAAACATGCTAAATGAGCGTACTCACGAAACGAATGTCTTACCACAAACGGCTAAGAACAATTAGAACAATATTGTTGTCAAAAGCATGCATTAAGGTATCAATTCGAAGGTGTCTCATAAATTCATCCATCACAAAAAATATAGTGGCTTGGTGCTGAAATTTGGTTGAGTATCGTAACGGAGAACAGTCTGTGATTCCTCTAGGCTCTAGCAGTCTCATGTTTAGTTGCTCCATTACAAATATCTTGAATAACATAACATTAGGTATTCCTTTCTCTAAAACCTCCTAAAGTATGTCTCTTGGTACGCTTCACGAGCTTTATTAAAATCAGTAAAACAATATTTAAACTTCATTCTTTTCTATTTTCTCCATTAAGCATCTCAAAATATGTGTGACTTCGGTAGTTGCTCTTTCCAGCATGAACAAGATTGTGGAAAATCCGAGTTCTATGTCTTAATGTGTGTTCAATACTCCCTCCCACAACTCCATTGTTTGACTTTATTCCTCTATTCCTCTATAATTTCCAATGGTATGTATTTTTCTACAAAAAGCACGCTGTGTATTAATGTAAGTAATCATGTCCGTACTCGGGATACACCACTTTAGATATTTGTTTCACAGAGCTCAAGCAAATGCACAGCAACTTACATAAATTCTGGATATATTTGTTTCCATTTCATTATGTGTAGCATGATACACTACTTGCTTTGTGATTGGGTTTCATGAATCATTTGACAGATTACGCTAGCCTCTGTTTACATTTTGCTAAGACATAAAACAGGAAACCTTTTGAATAATTTACGTTGCAAAATTTTCTTTAACTTGGAGTTCAATATCTGAATACTCAAGATGTAGTGATGCTATTGTGCTTATAAACCATTTTGCTTTGCTATTGTGGTAAGTAAAGGCATGCTATTAGTATAAACTTAGTGTGTCCTATCGCAAAGGCCTAATTGTCATTTGCTTTTTCTTTTTTACTTACCCTGTTATGTGTGCACTTGTCTAAGAACAAAATTTTTGCATTTGAGTAACAATATGTACTTGTCAGGCATTTGCCAAGTAAAAGAAATCGAGATATATGGAGAGAAATCCGATCACTGATTCTGAATGTAGTGGAAGAACGAAAGGAAAACTGTTCAAGCTCATCCCGTAAAGATCTACTACAATCAATAATTGAAGGAATGCGTGCGGAGCAAGTAGGACAACAGATGAGTGATGATATTATTGTTGATAACTGCAAGAACATCTACTTTGCTGGGCATGAAACAATAGCTACTGCTGCAACATGGTGCTTATTGCTACTGGCTGCTCATCCCGAATGGCAGGACCGTGCTCGTTCTGAAGCGGAAAAGGTGTTGGATGGTCAACTTCTGAAAGCTGATATGCTTTCAAAGATGAAAACAGTAAGTTATAGTGTTTCTGTATACTGAGTTTGTTTCTTGAATATGATGTTATACAAAATATAGCACTCCATGAAAGAAAAAAAATGAAATATCTGCTTTGGTAAATGACTGAGTTTGTTTATGCTCATATCAGTATCTGCCCCATAGCGATTTTAGATAGAATGAATAGGTCAATGGAATATTTATCCCTGCCGCCCTTTATTCATACTCAGTCAATAGGAAGAGTTCTTGCATAGTTCTACCGGTTTCCAAAGTAATCTGTCTTTGCCTTTCCAAACGGAAAGTTCATATGTCCTTTCTGTACGATTATTTTCTGACTAATGGCAGTACCTTATTCCACGTGCAATTGGAGAACTTCTCCAATGCTGGGCCCTTGTCAAAGGACCATAAGTTTGGTGCAGGCTTCTTGTTTCAGAGTTTTTTCTCAAATGGCCGTTCTTGTTGTATCATGTTTCCAAACATTGCAGTTAGGGCATTTTGCAATTTTTTTGGCCTCTGATTATCTCTTTTGGCATCATCAAGGCCCCGAAGTTGTTCTTAGCTCGAAAGGCTACCATTATACACGTGCAAAATCTGTTTGTCCCTGAGCAATTTAACAGATGATAAAATGTTGAGTAGGTAATAATATGTGCTATGAAGTATAGACATGGACATAGGGACACAACACAGACACGATATGGATACGCAATACAATACTGCTAAAAGACCTTAGGCATGACATGGTACTGACACCTAAATAAATTGGGTTATTAGACACTTATATTTAACATAATTTAATTTATAATCTATAAACTGGGACAGGATATTGAATGAATAAACGCATTATTCAATGTTTTAACTAAATGTATGTAAATTCGATTCTGTGTCTTTTCTTATCTTGCCGCAACTGTTGTTATTAAGAATCAAACTCCCTTACACTTTTCTCAAACAGTTTTTCTGGTCTGAGTATGCTATTTAAGGATTGCCGCCATTGATTTCTCAGAAAAATAAGGAGTTACTCATACTAACAAGCTCACATAATCATTTGTATAATCATTTGTAAATGATGTTTATGCAAGATAATTTGATAGGCAGAAAAAAATGGTTAAGATCTTACGTAAGGTTCCCTGGTTGCATTAATCTGGTATGATTTTATTGGTATTCCAAAGGAATTTAACAACTATATAAATGTATGAAGATAAAAGATAAAGAATCATAGATAATACCAGATGACTTATTCCTCCTAACTTTTTAGTTTTTATTGCATTATGACAAGCATATATCGGAAAGCCTCTCATTTGTTCAGTCCTTTTGTATGCAGTTGACCATGGTGATTCAAGAGACACTACGGCTCTATCCTCCATCAGCATTTGTAGTCAGAGAGGCTTTTCATGATCTGCAACTTGGAGAACTTGATATTCCTAGAGGCATGAATATTTGGATACCAATTTCTACGTTACACCACGATCCTTCTGTATGGGGACTTGATTCAGATGAATTTAACCCAGCCAGATTCTCAAACGGTGTCCTTGGTGCTTGTAAACTTCCTCACATGTACATACCTTTTGGTATTGGATCAAGAACATGTGTTGGCCAGAACTTGGCCATGGTCGAACTAAAGATTATCTTATCTCTTCTCTTGTCCAAGTTCCGGTTCGGCCGTTCCTGTAAATATGTTCATTGTCCTGCATTTAGATTAACAATTGAACCTGGGCTTGGTGCGCCGCTTGTTATTGAGCGAGTGTAACTTGTAACACGAATATAAAGAAAATAAAGGTCAGACATTTGCAACTCCTCTATGCCCTCTCTTTCTTATCCTGAATTTAATGTCATTGGTCCAAAGGTGCCACTTGCAGTTCAAGTGTTGTCATTTATGACCAGCTTTTTTTTTTTTTTAATATTTGAAAATCAAGTCTTCCATAGAGGTAAACTTTGTGCACCTTCTACAACTTATATATCACAAGCTATCTATCTTCTTTGAATCAGTGGGAACTAATTTTTAGTTTGTTTCAAACTTATTGTCCAAGATTTATCCGAGTTTTTTGGTGGGAATCCTACAAAATTTTATGAGTACATGACGCAAACGGATTGAGAATATATATTACCTGCAGTCAACATGTTGTAGATAAAGTTACAATTTGATTTATAGAAATAGCTTCGGCCCAGTTGTATATCTGAGTTAAAAGTATAGCTAGAGGTGAAGTTGTAGATAAAGGTATTCATAGTTGAGTTATTGCCATAATCGGAACAGCTAGAGGTGAAGTTGTATATCTGCCTAGTACTTTTCTACCTTAGCCGAAATGCTAGTGAATTTTTTTTTTTTTTTTTTTTTTTTTTTTTTTTTTTTCATTTCTATAATATCACATCAATGTATTGTGAGTTGTGAACCCATGGACCTACACTTACACTGCCAACAAGTAAACGTGAAAATCTCTGATATCGGTCGGCATGGAACTTGCTTCATGTGCATTATTTCGATCCCTAAGCTAGGCACCTTTTTGGTGGATCCATTTTGTGCTCATTGCTTGAAATTTAAAAGCAGGTAGGGTATGATTTGATAATATTTAGCACGATCACCTCCTTTTGTCCTGATTAAATAAATAATTTATAAATAAAGAAATAATACAACAAAATCGAAACACTCTCAATCGGTTGGCATATCAGCCTATGCTTGTACTAAAAGGGAAAAAGACAAAATAAAAAGCTAACGAGGCATGGAATATGCTCCTTTTTTCTGATGCTGCAGCCCCTCAGATCCCTACTTTGTCTTGGATCATATTCATATTAACGATTAAAAATACTGAATCTATATATATTTTGTACATGCAGCTTTGCTTTAAGGCAGTAAGAAGTCAACACAAAAAAAATTCATGTTCTTGAGGAAAGAAGGGAAGAAGATCATGTCGGAGCTCTTCATCAGTATTGCTTTGACGATCTTTGGCATTTTCATTCTATATATGTACACCATTCTATGGCTCAGGCCGGAAAGTATTCGAAGGACCTTAAGAAAACAGGGCATCCGAGGGCCTCAGGCTCACTTCCTCCTCGGCAATCGTCATCAGATGAAGAGAATTGATCAATCAAGTGAAGGAGATAGTGGAATCAGTCATCTCTATTGGTCTTCTTTGTTTCCCTATTTCGAACAATGGAGAAATGAGTATGGTATGTTCTTTTAAGGATTTTGAGTTGGTTAACTAAGCTATTTCTCTTTTCTAAGGAGATTATCGTAGAAAAACTCTGTCCGTAACTGGACCGTTTTTGTGCGACCCTCATAACATTTATATATATCCATTGGTGGCACTTCCACCAAACCTAAAGGTTATTTTACCCTCCATAGATACAGAAAGGATTAATTTCCCCCACAAATAGCATAACAAAGCTATATGTCATACAATTATATTTAGAAACAGCCTTTTTCGGAGTATAGTTGCGCATATTGTACCCTCTTAGACTTTGCTCAGATGTGATTTTTTGCTGGGTGGTGGTGTTGCTGTTTTTGTCATACCATCATAGTAAAGATTTACTACTTTGGCATAGAAGTGAATAATATAGCAATTTGATCTCGTAATATGTATAGGGCCGACATGTATGTTTTCGACGGGAAACTTGGTCAATTTGTTGGTAACCGATCCAGCAATGGTGAAAGATATATGCCTCAACACATCATTGGCCTTAGGAAAGCCTTCTTACTGGAAGAAGTACTTCAGGGCTTTACTTGGTGAAGGTGTTGCAGCAGCCAGTGCGCATTCATGGGCAACTCAAAGAAAGATCATAGCCGCCGAGTTCTTCGCGAACAAAGTCAAAGTGAGTTTTGATCTTAATCGCAAACAACTTAGTATAGGAATTGGGTGTTAAAATCACGTTTTACTAAATGATTCAAACGCCATTGCAAAGTAAGCATTATTTGTTAAAGATAATATACAAAGTTCATTTTTTTTAAAAAAAATAATTCAGGGGATGGTGGATCTGATGGTGAAATCAACACTCCCCTTGCTAACCTCATGGGAAGATAAAATCAATCAGGAAGCCGGTGTGGCGGAAATAGCGGTCGAGCAGCATGTGAATGTATATGCCGCGGATGTAATCTCAAGAGCTTGTTTCGGTAGTAACTTTTACAAAGGAAAAGAAATATTTTCTAAAATCGATGATATCATCGATGCTTTAACAAACCAGATCTCCGTCCTTGGAATTCCAGGATTTCGGTAAGTGAATCATGAATGTCATATTTATTTCAAATTTTCGAAGCGGTTCTAATTTATGAAATTCACGAAACAGGTACTTCCCTACTAAGGGAAACCGCAAAATATGGAGATTGGATGCAGATGTAAGTTCATTGATCACCGGCATGCTAAAGGAAAGAAGACAAGGAGGAAATTCAAACAAGGACATGTTGCAGTGCATCATGGATAATGCTAACAATGAAAATGTACCCAGAAACTTTGTAGTTGATAGCTGCAAGAACATATACTTTGCCGGGCAAGAAACAACATCTACTACGTTACAATGGGTGTTACTGCTCCTCGCGTCTCACCAGGAGTGGCAGCAGAGAGTCCGCGAAGAGGTCATGGAGATCTGCAGTGACCGGATGCCGGATGCCGAAATGCTACAGAGAATGCCCCAGGTAAGATATTCTTACCTTTTGTTACCGGTTTTACTCATGCTTGAATAATATTATTATTTGATATTTATAAGTTTGTAAAGGATATAAAATCCTACCTACTATTTCATCACGAAATTCTTATTATAAGAACTTCAAAGTTTAGGTTGAAAATAAAACGAAATGTTCGTAAAGAACTCGAAAAAGGTGGTCAAAGGAACTCATGATCGAAAATCAGTTGACATGGCAATGAACCAAATTAATTTGCGTTTCATTCTTTTTGTTCTTGTATTGTATATTGACATATTGCAAGGAATGCATGGTTGTGAAAGATTTGGTCATGTGTTCATGGCTCATTGAGTAATTTGCCTTGTTAGTTATACAACAGCCCTAGGTTCGATTCTCGCCATTGCCAATTGCGCAAAAAATATATTACGTTAGCGGGTACATATACGCGTGCCCTCTCGCATGCAACGGGCCATTGATGGGGAGTAATAGCTCTAAACGGAGTACCTGAGGTCCTCAAAATAAAGGTATACAACAGCTTCTCATGTAACTTTTTTTATTTTTTGTTGAAGCAGTTAACAATGGTAATTCAAGAGACTCTCCGTCTGTACCCGGCAACGCCTACTGTATTCCGACAAGTCCATCAAGACATGAAGCTAGGCAAATTGTGGATACCCAAAGGCACTATCCTGTGGATTCCAATATTGCAGTTCAGCCATGACAGTGATCTATGGGGACCTGATGTCGGCAAATTCAATCCGTCAAGATTTAAGCAGGGAATCTCCGGCGCATGCCTCCACTCACACATGTTCTTGCCCTTCGGAATTGGGCCACGGACATGCCTCGGCCAGAACTTTGCCATGGCGGAGCTGAAGGTTGTATTGTCTTTGATCCTTTGCAAGTTCAAGTTCTCCCTCTCACCGAACTATCGCCATTCTATAGCCCATAGGCTGGTACTTGCACCTGCAAATGGGGTGCAACTTTTGGTTGAGATGGTCAAATAATCGGGTTTTTATTTATTTATTTATTTATTAATTTATTAATTTTTTATTTTTTATTTTTTTTTAATTAAGATTTTGCTAGCTACCAGTGGGATGCATATAAATAGACATTGGACAGTTAAAATCAGTAGTTCTGCTAAATTGTAATTAATCTTTCTCTTTTTTTTTTTCTTTTCTTTTTTAATTATTGATATAATCAGCAATATGGCAGGACACGTGGCCAGCAAGCGACGTCGGTACTCGTCTACCTAACAGACGTGTCTGTCACGAATCTGGCTAAGTCTGGCTGAACGTGGATAGAAAGGATATGTGGAAGACTCGATCGATGGTGGCCGAGGAGGCAACAGTGGTATGATTCGGTAATGCGTTGACTGCATTTTGCGGATTCTCATGATCCGTATTTACCTCCTTCCTAACCGATCGACGAGATATTATAAATATCGTCCCTCCCTGATGACGAGGGGGTTGGTTTTTAATGTATTAGAGAGACTAAAAAAATAGTCCGAGCTACCTGTAGAGCTCAGACGTTCTGTACTCGAATTCGACTCTTAGTGACATTATTTGCTGTGGTCGCGTACGACCCGTAGTTTTACCTTTATTTTAGTAAAAGGCTTTCACGTTAAAAATCGTATCTATTTGTGTGATTGCTTGCTAACGCTCCTTTGCCTACTTCGTCTTCGAACACTTAATATATCGGTCGAGTACGAGCTCGATCAATTATAATATAGCAGAACCATTTATGTTGGGTTGGAATTTAGAAGCCCAGGTAGCCATTGACTAGGGAAGGCTACTAGGAGAGGATAATTGTTGCAAAAAGATGAAACCGGTAACCAAATTTGTACTTGTAGTTTATCCCTATATGGATTATGAGTATCATAGTCCATATACCGGAAAGTCGAGCACTAAGAACTAGAGAGTGTAATAGTATACGAAGAAAATATGGATGTGCCATACTTCCAGAAGTAAATAACAACTTGTGGTATGAAAAATACTTTGCGAGCAATTTTGGCATAATGAAATCTCTCTATTATTGTGGTATGATAAAAATTATTTGCGGTAAGATGAACTACTTTATAAGATAAGATTGTTACTTTAAAAGATTACGATGTTCTCGTTGGGAGTGCCGACTGAAATGAGCACTCCTCAAGAATAAGAATATTAATAGGACGGAGGACGAACAAAAGATTATTCTCCGTGTTGAATGCTGAACTTAATTTCTATTCTTCATTTTTGTCCTTGATGAGAAGATAAGTTTCTTGCTCATTTCTATCTCGTGGAGATTCTATGAGGACGAAAAATCTCTATTCTCCATTATCTTTTTTTTTAAATAAAATAAAATATATAAATATAATGTTAATATAAATTCTAATATATATAATATATAATATATTTATACATTATATAATCAGAGGTCTGGGTGGGGACGAAGAGGGACGGAGGCAAAGCCCCCATCTCTATCCTTGATCCGACATTAATTATTTCTAATCACCAATGCCGGCCATGACGAGAAATCTCCAATTCTGAATTCGATTTTGTCAAGACATAAAATCGAATTTTTCATCGTGTTCGGAATAAATTGACATCCCTACTCAAGAATCGAATGAGGTTTGAGCCCCACCATCTGTAATTTCCGAAATAAATTTGTCGAGCAAACCTATGCTTGTGCAAGTGTGGACATGAAGGGCTCACGGCTTATGAGCAAGACTTGGTCTGTGTACGGAGTTGAGGTATACCACAAGGATTTTTTCCTCGAAATAGCGACGGATACAGAACTTCTGAGAAGTATCACTATCTATACATACATGAATAAATGAACGACAAATATATGTATAACAAAAACGTGTCAAAGAACCGTATCAACTATCCAACCCTGCCGATTTAAAACAACTAATTACTCCCAAAAAAAAAATCTATGTATAGGAAGTCCTATTTTATTTAGTGAAAAAAGCTTTGTTGAATATAATAACTCCTTACCTCATCATGCTCATTGAAGGCAAAACTTTGAGATTGCTTTAAGAAACCTTACAACCTAGAGAGAAAAGAGAGATCAGAGTATTTTTTATCCAAGGAAATTAAAAGATTTTAGTTTTTTTTAAAGTAAAGACTTGGGGAAAAATGAGAAAGATTAGGAAGGAGGGGCAGTGAAGATGCAGCCCTGTTTGCACTCGCATATATCACGTTTGTGGTGGTGTTTTTTTTTTTTGCCAAGAGCTTGTTACTATAAGTTAACCCCCATTTCTTTGAGGTTAACCTTTTCAAACAGAAATATGACTTCCAAAAATAAAAATAAAAATAAAAATTCTGTAAGCAAAAAAGTTAAGAACAAGAAATTAAGGGTCAGTTTTGGATTTAACTTCATTTATTTGTTTTGTGGTAACTTGAAAAATTCGTTAAGAACGGCTGCAAATGTCTGCTTGCTTATCAAATTCCGATCTAAGACCAACCTTTTGCCCCAAACAATAAAGTACGCAGCTAACCCAATTGATGGCCATCCTCTCAGCACGAAAAAATCTCACGCATTATTTTCAGGCACAAACATGGACCGAATGCATATTGGGGCAAACCAGTCATCGCCATCAACTCGCTACTCTAGGACTTTGCAAGTTAAATGTTGACATTCATCCATTCTTTGCAAGTTAAATGTTGACATTCATCCATTTCAACCATTGATTGGGTACTTATAAAAATCATAAGTTTCTCTTGCAAATCCAAGTCCGAATCTAAAAAACAAAAAATTTGGAATCTCCATATAAAATTCCCAACAGAACTAATCAGTGAGGATATCTCAAGAAGAATAGTTGATCTTGTACTTAGGCTACAGGAATAACCTCCAACGAATAACCCTGCTTAGGTGAAACTTATCACCCAGTTGTTGTAATATTTGACTTTGTACCTGATGCAAAAGGTGCAGTTTTACTAAGTTCCAAAAATCAATTTATTGTAATAATAAATATTTCAATCCATCTCCAAAATCTAGCCACCACTTATACGTGAGCAGCTCTAAGGGAAAACTTATTTAGTTGTTCCGAGGGCACCAGTGCCCGAATTAGATAGGTGCTGCATACAACGCATATAATTTTCACTACAGGCCACACGAATTAATTGTCAACTACTTCAATGAGGGTGGGCTCATAATCACTGGGCGCCTCGAAACCATGGAGATTCATAACAGTAGCAGCAACATTTGCAAGACCGGGTGTGGGGAGGTCATTCCGGAATCGGACACCTGACTTAAGACCAGGGCCACCAATGGCAATTGGAACCTGCAGGTGTTCATGTAAAAGATGGAGCCTAATCACTGCCAAACTCAGAGAAGTTGTGCTGGTTTTTCCAGACAGCCGAGATAACTATAAGAAAAGCTGAATATTCTGAATTTTCCATGTGAAAATAATCTCAAGTTACTTACGGGTTGGAGAGTGTGAGAAGTGAGAATTTGAATGCCACCGCTCTTATCAAGTGCCGGCTGGCCAGATTTGTTCCTCTTTACCATATCCTCGGCATTACCATGGTCTGCTGTGACAACATATATTCCGCCTACTTTCTCTATGGCATCTAGAATCATCTGCCGAAAAAACAATATTGATCGTTAGAAATTTATATGATTTAACAACAGAGGACTATCTGCTTTCATAAGTATAATGGCTCTGTTAAATCTACTCTGGGCTTAAAATTTTCTGAGCCAACAGATGACTCGGACACAAACAAGGTGCTCCGATGGGCATAACACTTTTAAATCATAACTTCAGATTTTAATTGAGTAAACATGTCGTCATGCCTAATTATAACTCCTCATATGATTTACAAAGCAAAATGCATGCATAGTCATCCAAATTTAACCTGCATCCCAATCAGTAAAATGAGCATGGATGCATCAAAATTTGCATCAGTCCTTACTTTTTCACAAGTAGAGTAACTCAAATTGGAGAAACAAAAGCACAAAAGCAAGTTTGACATGCCACCATCATCATGGACAGGATTAAGTGTGAACTATCAATCTATCAGAAATGTGACTATTGCGACCCGGTTTTATGCATCGTTAAACATATCGAAAATGTTACCTTAACAGCTTCATCAGCTGCTTTGCATGCAACAACAGTTGCCTCTATGTCACCTGTGTGACCCACCATATCTCCGTTGGGCAGATTGACACGAACCTGACAGCACATAAGAGTTAGAGAAGGTACAAAAAAAAGTCAAAGTACGCCATTACAAGATCTCATTGACTTGTTTACCTGATCAAATCTGCGGCTCAGAATAGCATCCCTTGCCTTCTCTGCAATTTCCAAAGCTTTCATCTTGGGCTGAACATTGAATGTAATCCCAGAATCACTAGGAATTTCAACATATTCTTCCATTGTGGCGTCAAAATATCCAGATCGGTTCCCATTCCAGAAAAAGGTGACATGACCAAATTTCACTGTCTCACTGTTAAACCAGTATTGTCAGCCATCAAATCAAGTACGGATAAAGTACGGCATGCTTTTACATATACTACAAACGATAAGAGAATACTAAGATGCCTCTCTTGTATAGCAAGTACTACAAGAGAATAACATGCAACCTCTGAACCCTTGAGAAAGTCTAGCATCAAAAGAAATAGAAAGTGCATCCTAATTCATATGAACTATGGGAAAGGTATCATTCCATTTAATAGAACCAAGAAGATTCTGTCTCACAACTGCAAGATTAGCATCAATCAGATGTGAGATTGAGAATTTAATGCATTGATGTGCTTTTGTTTATACTAGAAATTACAACAAGGAAATGCTTATACGGCAAGCAATTTAAAAAACTGGATCCAACCTTTAAACCTGGAGCCAAGTCTATCATCAGTGTAAAACCAAAGTTCACAGAATTCGAATGAAACATTGAGGTTATACATTCCATTTATGAGAATAAGCCTTTCAACCAATGCACAAGGCATATTTAGTATTTAGTTTGAACATACTATCCTGTAGATCTCTGCCGCAAAGTAGGCTGGTACTGAGACAATATCTCAGAGAATTGCACAACCCAAACAGTCCCTATACAACATCCATCAATTATCTACAAGTTCTTTTGGAGTAAACTACCCAATGATAAATGACAGTAAGAGATGATAGCCAACAAAGAATAGAAAAACAATTAAAATCCACCATAAAGAGACAAATAAATGAAATTTTGAGTAAGCACTTTAGCATAAGTTACATGACAAGAAACCTCAGCATCACGTAAAAAAAAAAAAAAAAACAAAGACTGACAATAAATTCGTTATACAAAAGATCAGCATGAATGAGTGTATAACATTTTTAATACAAGCTAGTAAAATAATTTCTTACATTAACATTACTAGAAAAAACTGTAAATAATCAAGTAGATGATAGAAAAAAAAGAATCTCAATCCAATGCATATCAAATAGACAGCGTCTCAGGATCCCTTTTACTTCATTCATCTAGAATAGTAAGGGAAGAAACATATGGACACTGAAGATAAACAGTAAGCTTTACAAGGTTATGTATCAGCTAAGAAGTTCATAACGAGCATATCATCTACCTTTTCGAACATTATAATTGCAAACTTTTATATTCCATTAACAGAATTTCTAAGATAGCCAAGGAAAAACAAGGGTAGAGATACCTTCGCCATGTGGTTTTAAAATCACAATCATACTAATTTAGCAAGGTGAAAACATAATGCAAGGTATCTCTAGAAAAGTAAAACGAGCAGCAGGATTTCAAGAAGGCACATCCAATATTTCCAGTAAGAATGATACTAAATGTTGCATAGTACTCTACCTGCAAGCAAAAGTGCGTACTCCATTGTGCACCAAATATTCACCAGATGTCCTCTCTATCTCAGGAGGAGAAACAAGATAACGGCTTGGAAGCTTTAGCTCACCATCATACTGAAGCATTCCAGCATAATGGATTTTTGGAAACCGAACACGGTCAAATTTGTCAAAACTTTCATATTCCAAGGCTTTCGCAATCATAACCATCCTATCTGCTCGGAAGTTGAAGGTAACAACAGCATCACCATCAACTATAGGTCCAACAGCCTTTCCGTTATCATCAACTATAACAAAAGGTGGGAGATATTGATCACTAGCTTTTGGTTCCTCTCTGAGTTTCTTGACAGCTTCAAGAGCACTTCTAAATTTGTGAGGTGCTTCACCAAGAACCTGAGCATCCCATCCACGCTTGACAACATCCCAATCATTCTGCAAAAGCACAAAAGTACTTGCTATGTTACCAATTATTAATCTGTTAAAGCCTGGCTAGAATAATGCAAGCCAAGCACCATAGGACGGTGAAAGGAACAGTTGATCCTCATACAAAATTGTAGTAATTTTATATTGCAAAATGGGGTTTATATTACAATGTTGTAAAAGAATGTGAGGAACAAGATAAGACATGATCACAGATAGCTATGAAATGCAGAAGCAATGTTCGGATAACAGTCAACAAAGTTATAAATTTCTACCATTTAATAGATTGAATATCCAAAATACAAAGACAAATTGCAATTGATCCCTACTATGGAATATGACAATGTTTTTACTTCTAATTTAATGAATTACTGGTGAAAATTCGCAGAAGGTTAAAGTCTTAAATTCATGACACATGTTTGGAGACCCCATTTCACAAAATGAAGACTAGTCTATAGTGGAAACCTTTTACTTCAAAAGCAAACACCCAACAAAAACCACATAAAAAAAATATTGGACAAGCATGTAAAAGTCCAACAATGCCAAAAAAGATTAAAACTACCTCATAACGATCCATGGTGACATACATGCGCCCTCCACCAGATGCAATTTGTGCATCAACACCTTTTTCACGTAGTTTCTGGAGATAATTCTGAAGTGTCTCCACAAAGCCCACACTTGATCCATCTAATACATCACGGCCATCGGTAAGGATGTGCACACGTATTCTTTTGGCACCATGTTCACTAGCACCTTTTAATAGCAACTGCAATGCAAAGGTATCTACTTAAGAGCATGTTCGGAACATGAATCAAATAAAAACTTGAGGCATGTAATGCTTAGTACCTGCAATTGGTCAAGTCTAGAGTGCACTCCTCCGTCACTCAATAAACCAATGAGATGCAAAGTTCCACTATCGAAACATTCACTGATGTATTTGAAACCTTCACCATCATATATTTTCCCCGTCTCAAGTGCAATGTCAACTAGCTTAGCACTGCAATTAAGAAAACATTTAAGTACTATACACTATTTGATGAACATAGCTTTGCATGGCCAGTGATAGGCTTGATGAACTAACAATACTTTCACAATGGTAGTCTATAGAGTCTACCATAAGGGATTGTTGAGTGGGATACAAGATGCACAGGCAATTAACAAAAGGGAAAATACCAAATCAGCCCCCCCTTTTCAATTCCCATACCATATCAGCCCCTCCTCTCCAAAACAGCCCAAATCAGCCCCCCATTCACTGTTTACCTTTTTTTTTGGACAAAACTGCCCTTTTGTTGCCGACACCGAGATCACCTATTTAGAAGTATTTTTTGAAAAAATGTTGAACATGAAAGTTATAGATCTCGCCGAGATCTACAACTTTTCATGTTTCAAAATTTTCCAACAAATGCTTCTAGTAGGTGTTTCGATTGTCCGAAACTATTGTGGTAGCAATTTCGGGTCGGGTCGGGTCGACCCGTTATGCTTCCGACCTCAAAAAATACTTTTGAAATATTTTTCGAAAAAATTTTCAACATGAAAGTTGTAATTTCTTGCCGAGGATTTTACAACTTTCATGGTTCAAAGTTTTTTCCGAGATCGCTTCTAATGGATGCATATCGGATGTCTGAATTGTTAACGGGTATAGGGGGCAATTTTCGTCCAAAAAAAATCCCAAACAATAACCAGGGGCTGATCCGACCTAAATTTGAAATGGGGGGCTGATTTGGGATGTTTTCAACAGTTGAGGGGCTGATATGGTAGTATCCCTTAACAAAAAAAACCATTTCATTTGTTAAGAAGCTAGAGTACGGAACTGTTTAATTTGCTTTTGCAAAACTTTAATTTTTGAGCAAAATCACAAAATCATTAACCAAACAATATCGTTAACAGCCTTTTAGTACAATCTCACACTTCAAGATGCAAGCAAGATCTTTTTTCTAAAAAATAAGAATAGGAAAAGAACATGATAACAAACACACAACAGTCATCATAAAGAGATCATGATATAGGACATAGGGCGTGAGGTGTGCCCAATCTTGCATCTGTTGCATAATTGAATATGCATTTATTCTCCCATTGCTATGATGTTTTGCTTTAGCAAACCCTAATAAAGTTCAGAGATAGCTTTCACATTAACACTTTTGGTGCATAATAAACCAGGACAACTTCACTAGAAAATACATCCTCAACCATGCCTGTTCATGTATAAGAATCATGCTTTCTTTGAAAAGCAAAAGCCCACGGTGAGGGGCTGTGGGCTTCAGATAAGAGACACTACACTTCACTTCATATACAAAATTCATCTTAAAATCTTTTGCGTCAAATCAAATGTGCAATTAGTGTTCTATCAATAGTGTTATTTTCTTTTCCCTAGTTTCCAGAGCAAATGTAAAATATTCCATGTGTTACTATGACAATCATCTTCTACACTTTGCCGCTGTGGATAGCAACGAAGGCAAAATGACAAATACAGAAAAACCAACATGACTGAAGAGTTTGTATGTCATTTCATTAGGCTGACAACTATGTTATTCCTAATTAAGCCATAATCCAAATAAAAAATTGAACATTATACAGTTAATATAAAGGTGGATAGAGCAACCAAATCGCTATTATGGATGTGTTTGGTAGATATGGAAAAGATCTGCACTGCAAAAAGAAGATGGTACTGCAAAGTTAGGAGATTTAAAAAAGTAAACAAGCGTTTGGTATGGCCAATAGAAAAATCTAAATGTGTTTTATGCTAAAAGATATTAACACCAACAAGAAAATTCGACAATAACAGCAAGAGATACGCCTTATACGAAAAAATACAACAGAGATGAGCATCTAACCCTTGCGCATAAATACGTCCAGCACCAAGAGCATTATGGCCAACTTCACTGTTACCCATGTCATCCTCAGTCGGAAGTCCAACAGCCGTTCCATGAGCTTTGACCAACCTCCATCTATCCGGGGCACCCTTTTAAAGAATAAACCTCTAAATCAGTACTCAGTTTCATCAACCCAGTTCGAAAACCTAACTTCTATTAGCTAATAAAACATCAAAACTCTGATTTATAGCAAGAAATGGCAATCTTATCAAATAGGGTAAGGTCAGGCAAATGGATCTTAGCATACCACCATTCTCTATCTTAACCAAATCTTCTATCGGACAATAACATTAGAATTATACACCGTATTAGCCTAATCATCCGTACTGGTTACTACGAGTGCGAATAATGGATTTAACACCGAATAAGAAGGCTCGAGATAAGTTCTTATAAGCACAAATCACACACTATACAAAAAACTTATCAACCAAAAATCAACAGATTGAAATAACATGGAAGAATTTTATGTAGACCTGCTTGAGTGAATCCATGGTGGGGGTCTCAGCGACATGAATACAGTTGTACTTATCAGGATTAGCCTCACCCCAGCCGTCGAGCACGACGACTGCAACAGGCTTTCCCTTGGGTAGCTTCGGATGATCGGCGAGCTTCCATGAGAAGTCTGAGCTAGCCATCTTTTGTTCTCCCCACAAATCTACGAAATTATAATCCGGATCAGAAATCGACGGAGTTATCAGTAAATCTACAAGATCAAGTGCATCAATCAATCGCTGAGAGCGTAGATCTAAGAAATATTATGCACAACCAATCAAATACCTCTTCAGAAGGGATTTTGCGTCTGGCGGCTGGATGCGAATTGGAGAGATGTAAGATCGCTGGGACTAACGAGAGTATTTATAGCGAGAAGTTTGGATGCTTGGAGATGAAGAAGGGATGGGAACGGACTTCGCAATGCCGAAAGCGGGTCGTAAACCACGCGCGACGATTTTCATGCCTTCTTCTAAAAAATATTTAAAGAAAAGGTATTTTGCAATACCAGGCACGGAAAATCAGGTATTGTAAATCAAACTTTTCTATCTTGATAAAATCAGACATCCGATAGACATGTAAAAGACAAAAATGTTCCCTTATACAAAATTGCTAGATTAGACCATATCTCAAAACATCAAGAAATTACCAGCAACTGATTTTCGTTATACGGAATGTCAAGGAGTTCAAATTGCTAGCGACAACAAGTGAAAAATCGGATGGAACGATGAATCAGACGAGAGAAAACGACGAAGAAAATGACTATGAGAAGAAGAGTTGCTTAAGGGTGTCTTGAGACATGTGCAATTTTTTTTTTAAATGGTGATTCTCAGAAACTCGTAAAAGAATGTCTTTTCATATGTATTGGTGTCCAATTTTGCCAAATATATTGTAAATCCATTTTTTATAATTGTTGATCTTTATTGCCTTACTTTGCAAAATACCTTCTTACGATCAGATCACTAATAGTCACATTAAGGCATGTCTAAATAATTTTGATAATCATACAATGTTGTTCCGTGGGTTAACAAAATTGTATATTAGGAGAAGATTAAAAATTTATATTTTATAAAAAATAAATCGGAGATTCAAATTACAACAACACACGATTAGAAGAATTTACTATTTATCGTTCCGTACCCGGTCGAGATGTATAATAAAAATTGAACCTGACGGTTAACAAAAAAAAATATTGGCATGACCGTAAAAGTAAATCACTTCCATAAATGATTCCTTCTTTTAAATTAAACTTACAATTTCCGGCAGATGTTCAAACATGTTATAAAGAGATATGTCAGAAAATTTGGGAACATCTCTAAATACTTTCGAAAAAATTTTAAGTACCGTAAAATACCGATTGCAAATGGTACTATAACACTTTTTTGGGGTTCACTTTTGCCAATATTAATTAATAAATCTTACTGTGCAAAAGTTCCACATTTTAAAATTAATTATGGTTTAATGGGTCATTATATTATTCTCCATTATTTGTGATTTGGTTTTAGCATGTCACAATTCACGTCCATTCTATTAAAATAATCTATTCAATTTGAGTAAGTTGAGGGTTCTAAACAGAAAAAGAATGTAATTATTGCTTTTTTTAAAAAAAAAAAAAAAAGCAATAATTACATATCATTCTATTTTATAGGAGCAAACTTAAGATCCCCAAATAGACTTAAAGATTCATCCAAGCAACTTTCAGCTATTGCTACCTACACACTATAGCTTATTAAAAATTCATTACCAATTTTCCTCTTACTACGTCATCACACACTCATCGCCACCATAGAGTTGCGACATCTCCCAGAAAAAGGGGAACCGTTCGAAGCCTGGAACCATCATCAAGCAAGAATACATCATCAAAATACATCTCAATGTGATACAGAAATTTGTCAATAACGCGCGCTCTGCGATCCCTCGAATTCCTTTGGCTTGGGCGTCTCTACACGACCCGCCGGATGCCCAAGTCGTCCACCATTGGCAGCCGCTGCTTCGCACAGCTCAAGTCTTCCTACAAGCTCCTGCCTTAGCCTTTCCAAGACCGGCTCCTATGCCAATTTCCTGTACAACTCCTGGTTCTCCTTGCAAAGTGCCTCGATCTGTGCCTCCATTACAACCAATGTTGTTGCTGGTCACCCACGACTTGATTCAGCATTGCCACCATGCGCTCCTCAAGGTTGTTGTCCATATCCACGATACCCTCCACCGCAGTCTCTATTTCGACCATCTTGTCCACCATCTACCCAAGCTTGGTGTTAAGGGCTGTCAAAATGTCGCATGATGGCTCCCTCGTTGGCCTCCACTTAGTCTTCTTATTTTGCTGTTCCTCTACAGTCATCTCACTCATTATGTGACATCATTGCCACGAACCTAAAGCTCTGATACTATTTGTTACGGACTAGTGACTTGCGCGGCATCTGAATGGTCTAAGTTCTGCTTGACTCTAGAAAGAAAACGAGAGAGAGATTGGTAGGGTGCCCGATTTTACTTAATAAAGAAAAAGTGAGATGTGCGTATAGCTCTCTACGCTATATATAAGTGCCAATGAAGTTGTAACTCCTACAAAAACTGCTAAAGTTACTAATGCATTAAGTAAGAGTTAATGGTGTCATTTAACAATCAGTAACTGCTGTTGACTCTTGAGGTCTATAATTCATGTCTTAATGCTCTTTAGTGAGCTATCATAACTCACCAACATTAAATTAGTCCAGCGCTTCCGGCCAAATCGTTTGTACAGTAAGGGAACCCAAGTCTGACTTGGCAGAACCTCGCTTCGTGACAACGTAGACATGGTGATAAACTAAAGACATAAATAACTAAATTAAAAACTATTAATATGCGAATTTTAATGAACGGTGATATTAAGGTTCGAGATTTGTGTCACCTGATTCAAATGGATCTGATATTGGGCAGCCAGGCAGGATTACGGCTTGGGCACTTTTTAAAAAGTGAAGTTCGAGTCTGGTCTAGCCTGGCCCTTTAAGTCGGACCCAATTTTCGTGATGGACTACGGCCTCGGGCTTGTGAAAGGAAAAAAAAAAAGGGTAGAATTTGCTACAAATAAAGTAACATAAACTTATATTATCAGAAAAAAATCTTGTATTTTATGTTAATTATATTAAAGTAAGATAAATAGTTTGAATTACTTAAAAGTTAATATGAATATATAAATTTTTATACTAGAAATAAAAATAATAGTTTATTCAATAGTAATACTAGTGCATTGATTTCAAGAATATTAGTTTTCAACTTTATTCCTTTAACAAAAACAACATCACAATGCTAAGTCCTAGATTAGATTTGAGAAGCGTATACAGTTATATTCTGAAAAATGCTATATCCAAACTTGTACATGCTCAATATCTGGTCAAAATATAAAATAGAAATCGAACTCGACTGTTAAGAGAAGAGTTTATTTCCTTAAAATTCTACAAATACAATGTTTCCAAATAAGAAATATTTTCTTCTTTTTTGCTCGGCTATTCTTGTAAAGGTAAAGCACTGCCTGCAATTGTCTCCACTGGATTTTCTCAGAAAGATACTCTCACATTAGAAATATTCTATCGCACGTAAGATGCACACGACCATGGGCGGATCCAGAGTATTGCAAGTGGGGTCAAATGACCCCACTTGCTTTTAGGGATATATATATATATATGTGTGTGTGTGTGTGTTATGCGATAAATTTTTTTATTTAAAATTAAAAATATTAAAAAAATTTAGAATTTGTATATGAAATTATCTAGAATATCACAAATACTTACCGAATATTTTAAAACACTCACGAACATTTCAGAACATCTCAAAATTACCTAGAACACTCACGAACACCTAAGAAAATTCAAGAACATTTACAAACATCTCAGAATATTTGTGAACACTTCAGAATATTTCGTAACATATACAAATACTTACGATACCCCAGAACACCTACGAACATCATAAAAGTTTGATTTTACTGTTGAATAAAATTTGATTTTTCTTTCATAATACTTTCTTTTTTTTTGTATTTATTACGATTAAATGTAAAGTTTAAATTTATATTTTAGGATTTTCTTAAACATTCGTAGATATTTGAACTATTTTATATTGTAGTTCAGAATTATAATACTTTTACGAATTTTCTTGAAATTTGATATGATATTTCAAATAGTTTAGCAATTCTTATTATTGTATTATCATAACGTATTATTTGTTTTTTCTGACCCTACTTAACATAATTTCTGGATCCGCCACTGCACACGACGCGTAAGCATTCGTAAATGTGCAACTGACGGTCCAGAGAATCGAACCCCACATAGTGATGCTTTCTGAAGCCCCTTACCACTGCGACATCCCGCTGTCTCCAAAATAAGAAATCTTATGTTATCAAATAGTTATATAATAACTAGAAATTTACATCGAGTGAGTGAATTGGGCCGTCCATTCAGGCCGTTAGCGGGCTTTCTTTCCAAGCCGAGCCCGACTTTGTTATTTAGAACTACAATTAATCACGTGATGGAAAGCCTTTGCTTTGACAAGATTGGACGGACTGATTGGTGTGTATTCGTCGTTGCCGTCCGAATAACGTAACATGTGTTGCATGTTAGTCCGTTGGAGTAGGCCATGCATGCCGCAATGATGTCCCCAAATTCCGTGGTAGCACTTATTATTGCTTGGAGCTATGTACTGATCAGTGCACCCGGTTCGAACCCGTTTGCTTTCTAGGCATGGATTTTATTTTATCTGGTGGTATTGATGGTTCTTTATACCGGTTCTGTAAGTTGAGGACAGGCTGAGGATTTCTTCCTTGTAAGTCAACGGAGTGGGTTGGCTCGAACAAGATTTTCTCTATTAATATAAAAAATAGTTATTTATCAGACATTTATAATCGTCCGGACGACACCTTTTGAACCACACATCTAACTGTGTGACATATATATATAACGTGTGTAATTGAAATTTTATATATACTATTAGGGACCACTAGTAAATGGTACTTTGTGTTCATTAACCTAAAATGACCTTAATTTAGCAAATTCTCTGGATCAGATCAAAACTTAGTCTCATGGCTGAGATAAGTTACATAGTAATTGTGCTTCCACATTCTTCATGGAAGTGTAACTAGAAGAGTACATAAGGTGGCACAAGTTCTTCTTTAACTACATGGACCATCTCATTATTGATCGCATTGTGGGGGACATCCCCTTCTACGGGGATGAGCAAGATAATTCTTCTCATGTTGCTATTGTTTATACTATTTTGACTGTCAGGAGTACTTAGGTGTAAAGGGTCATGTCCGGAATGTCGAGTTGTATTTTTTTTCTGTCGGAATTGTACTTTCTTATCTTTGGATGTTCTAATCGTACGCACCCAAATACTTATTTAGTTAGGTGTCTTTTTTAGTTCGCTCGCTCAACTTTGTATTTCTATGCTAACTGGTTCTTACATAAGTAACCGCTGATGTACGATTTTTCCAACGATGGTAATGCCTTAGCTCAAAAAAAGAAAAAAAAAAAGAAAAGAAAGTGTAACAAGAAAAAGAATATTTATTTACATCGATCATTCCACTTCAATTGTCACTGGCTGGTTTTGTTCAACCAAAAAAAATCCACATAAGGCTAACATTAAAACATGCCCCAATTTCATCATCTTTTACTTCTCGAAAGTGCCACTTTAATGAGGTTCTTCAGACACAAAATTTGTTGTGCAATCGATTTTATAAGTACTATCAGTTTGATTTCTATCATCGTTTGAACATGAGGTCTAGAACGACAACAAAAGCCATGGCGATGGCAGCGTCCATCTCAGGCATTACAACGAGACTGAAAACATCGTCGCCGAAGGCTGCGCCACCAGCCGCCGGCTCTTTTCTCCGTATCTCCGCCACCTGCCGCCGCTGCTCATCATAAACCATGCAGCTCCGCCGGCAGTATGAACCTTCCACCACGTATCCTCCTTGAGTCGCCGTCGCTCCGCCCAGCCCCGCCACCCGCGCCACCGTCTTAACCTGACCTCCTAAACTAACATTCCTCTTAGCCAAGTACTTCGGCGATCCCACCCCTTCCCCTTCGTATATCACCCACTGCTCAGCTAAACTCAACTTCTGCAGAAAATCAATAACCAAGCTATATCAGATTAACATACCACTAATAAAACCAATCTCGGCTACAATACGCGTAATTAACCCTCTCAATCCCTACGTTTCTTTTTTTTTTTTTCTTTTAAAAATCCATGATTAAGTTTTAAAACCGAACTATAAAACAGTTCAGGTTAACTTTGGAGCTGATTTCCCGTAAGCTCTTAGTCTTAACAGTTGGATATTTGAATAAGTATGTACCTTGCGACGGACGGTAAGGAGAGGTTGTCCGGCAGCATCCATGAGTACGACCTCCGCGGCAGCGCCGGCGTAGTTGTCTACTCGGAAAATGAGGTTTCCTCTCGAATCAAACACCGTGAAGCCGCTGCAGTTGAACATAAGCGACTTGCGCCAGACTGTTAGAATAGTCGGCGAATCGAGTGGCTGGGTGACCGTCGCCGGAGACTGTACCGGTACGTTCGGGTGGACTTTGGTCATTTCTGTTGAGCTTTAAGTAAGAAGAAGTAGAAGAAGCGGTAAGTAGTTGCAGAGAATAAGAGAAGCTCTTGATGTTTATATATACAGAGAGCAGAGGGTTGGCACGAGCGGAGCACGTGATGATGAGGTAACGGAGATGAGATTAATTAGGGAAGATAATTAGTCCTAATCATTGATTAAATTAAGCGGGGTGGATTTGTGTGGTGAGGATAAGAGCCACCTGTATTAGAAAAAACCGCAGGAACTGGACGGTAAAATCCTAAGAAAAAAATAGTTTCAGAAGAAGGACCTGGTTTAATGGGCGGCTTGGTGGGCCCGCCTGAATTAAAATCTCGAATCTAGTTGGCTGGGTGATTTTTTTTTTATTACTTCAAATATTTAGTTTAGTGAAGTAATATTATGTAGCGGTAGCCCTAATGTATGAGTTTGTTGATAATTATTTGCTCGGACATTAGGACGCATAGTTGAAACTTCTATCTTATATAGTGAAAGTTTTAAGTTCGAATCTCGCAAATGCTATCTATAAGAACATAAAAATTTTATTTTCTATGTATTCTTTGGAAGATAATACGGACCGTATGTCTATTGAGATTAGGACACCTCGATTAGTAGAACATGAATTGGTACCATCCATATTTATTTATTACGACGATCGCATAAGTTATAAGCAGAATTTTCATACAATAATTCATCGCTAATTTTTTCAGGACAGTTCGATTTTCCGAGTATTACATGTCCATGCAAGGGCATAAAGGCACGTTCTCACTGTTACCAGATATAGATGGAAATATTTGGGGCTAACGAGTGATTATTAAGTTATTCTCGAAAAAATTATATGTAGTTTCATTGACATATTCTATGGTTTGGTGGGGATAGTTTAATCAAGTTTTGTTGCCTTTTGTTTCTATTAGGCAAGGGATAAATTTGTTAACAGACTTCCATTGGGCTTGTTTCTTATCTCAAACGAGAGACTTGAGTCTTGACTTCGCAAGTATGCGGCAAAAAATATGACTTTTTATTTAACCAATCAGCATGATCCAATTGGTTAGCGTATAGAGTGCGGAGGATATCAGGGCATGCCCCTTATGAAGAGCTTGTTAGCAGTTCGAATTTCAGTAATATTTGATTGTAAGGAATTTAACCTTAACGCACTCCATTTTCGGTCGATATATATGTAGAAATCGAATTCGGCAGCCGTAATCCTAAAAAGATGACTTTAACAGCCAATAAGTAGCACTCGCCTCGTTGAACTCAATATTGCCATGTTTGGTGACATAGCTCAATCTTTAAATATATAAATATGAGCATATAAATATGAATTTTATATTACCAGTGTTTCATGCAATCTAAATTAGTAGAAAGATGCCTACCAACATAAGCAGCTTAGATTTTAGAAAAATGGAATTTCCAAAACAATTTTAAATTAACTTATTTGATACCTAACCAATTTATATAGGGTCAATACATATATCACTACAACAAAAAAGACACTTAGTTAAATTTGTAATAACAAAATAATTAAGTAGCAGAATATAGTTTTTCACAACTAAAATGTCTTTTCTTTCTTTAAGTCGCCAATAATCTAACCAATTGTGACTAAACCATTCTTTACTTAGTACAGATGTTATGATCAACTGGTATAACTTAAAACTTTGTTCGCGAATGATTTTTGACTAAATCATAATTTTCCAGTTGCTAACATTTTATTTTCAATGACTAAATACATGCTAGTTGTAGAATGTTTTAAGTATTAGGATCCAGTGATTGAAGATAGCAGAAGCGTTACCCACTGAGTTTCTTATTAATAATGGCTAAAATATTAGTCGCTATTTGGCTTTATTTTTTATTTTTTTTGTTGTTGTAGTGTATTCATAAACCAAATAGAACTTGAGAACTTGTAAGCACAATATGTCATATTCTTATATGTGGAAAACTATAACATAACCCATGCAAGACAAGCCCCCACCTTAGATTTAACGGTGTGGCATGTGCCTCATGAAGTACACGTCGTAATTTCGAATCCCACAGATTTCGTCTCGTTATCTAAAAAAAAAGACAGTATTTTCAAACTAAGCATAAATAAATTATTAAAATCGTGCTTCATTAACTACATTTTAGGCGGGGTGGAGGGATGTCACAATAGTAGAAAATCTTAATAAACCTCATGAGGACTGAGACATGCAGCCACCAAAACCCAATTCAATCTAGACACTGCTCGGATGGATCATGACAACTGTTGCATCTGAACCAGGTCACACAGTCATCTCAATTATAGAGCAAATACGGACTGCACCCTACATATATAACATTCCTATATGCTTTTGGGAATCGATGTTTTGTTTAACCAGGTGGACATAATCTTTAACATATCGTGGCAAAGAAGTACGCACGCCTGCAAGCACAACCATCATTCTCTCCCACTACTCCCAGCTCTGAACCATCTAAACTACAAATATTCAGAAAAAAAATAAATAAAAGAGGAAAAAATATGGAAGGTCAATTGAAGATCACGTATACAGTAACTCGATCGCTGTTTAATGATGGATACATATCACTTGTGCTTGTCGGGAAATATGTCGTCGATATGTTAGAATTAGGGTTTTGGGGCTGTCACTATCGTTTACGAAGACTTGGACCAAGTGATCACCACATTTTTCACCTTTTTTTCTTCTGGTACATGCTAAAAGAAAGCTAGCGGGAACCGTAATCATGGTGAAGGAATAATGTCCCAAAGCCGCCCATTATCACCTGCACTGCCACGAAATCGATCAAGTATCCGCCGACCATCCGCGACGCGAGCACTCGAGAGATGCTAGTAAACTCAAAGATCGTGAATGATTGAGGATAAGAAGATGAAGACGATGAAGAAGAGTGACAATGGAGGCACCGGCCATAAAGAGTACGGGCATAGGCATGGTGGCAAGCACAAGTATATTAATGCATGGGCGTGGCTCTCCTGTTCCACGTGAAAGCAGAAAGTAGAAAGCTGTGTCTAGGGGTGAGCATAATTCGGATAACCCGAATTTTCGAACCGATCCGACCCGAAAATATGTGAAAGTTCGGAATTCGGGTTGGGTTCGGGACGGATTTTATCGGGTTGGATGTTAAGTAATCGGGTTAGCTTTCGGTTCGGGTTGGCCTCTAAAATTTCGGGTGAGTCGGGTTATGATACCCGAATTCTTATGCTTCTATTTGATTTTACTTATTTATTTATATTTTTACACTACTATCCCACCCTCGAATGAAATCCCTGCGAGCCAAATCAATTGTCTATTTTATGTCTAAATTAAATTTTTTTTGTATAGTTAAGCTTTTATTTATTTCTTTTTTTGTTAATATTACTTTAATGGTTTAGACATAAATTTTTAAAATTCGGCGTCAACGCGAACCCGCCCCGAACCAACCTCGAAATTTTTTTGGTTCGGGTTAGTTCGGGTTGAGTGGGTAAGGGAACGGTCGGATGCGGAATGGGAGAGTATAGTTTTAGTGGGCGAGGAGTGTAGACTAGGGGTTGAGTATTTTCGGGTCGGGTCGGGTTAATTCGGGTTGACCCGAATACTCACCCCTAGCTGTGTCCATCTTCACTGTCCATCTCTATTTGTACAGATCTCGAAAAATTATTTAAAATTTTTGTCCATTTATTTGATCTATTTGTAAATTTTTTTTAAAATTTTTTTCAAATATAAAAATATAGATTTTGATACAATTTACAACTTTATAGTTAAATTTTTTTCCAAAAAATTCAAAACGATATCCCAAAAATATGATCAAAGTTTTAGATCATATTTTTGACATATTGTTTAGTATTTCTGCAAAAACTCTTTAACTATAAAATTATAAATTTCATCAAAATCTACACTTTTATGATTAAAATTTTTTCGTAAAAGTATCAAATAATATCCCAGAAAGATGATCATCTTTTTGGCACATTATTTGATACTTTTGATCAATTTTTTGGCACATTTTTTTATATTTTTACGAAAAAATTTTAACTATAAAATAGTAGATTTTGATGAGATTTATAATTTTATAGTTGAATTTTTTTTTACAAAAATGCCAAATAATATGTCAAAAAAAGATCTAAAATTTTGATCATTTTTTTGACACATCATTTTGTATTTTTTGAAAAAAAAATTTAACTACAAATTTATTGATTGCATCAAAATTTACAACTTTATATTTGAACGCTTTAAAAAAAAAAAGGTTTATAAATAAATCAAATAAGTGGGCGAAAATTTTATACAATTTTTCGAAATCCGTATAAATAGAGATGGACGGCGGAGATGGGCGTTGCTCCCTACTTCCTGCTTTTGCGTGGAACATAAATGATAAGTCACTATAAATATAAATCTACAACCCTAATGCACGTGACCACATACTGCATGATTAATAATCTTTCTATTTTGGTATCAGACAGAAATGGCATGCTTTTATTAGAAATGCTAAGTCACTATAAAAATGCAATGACGGACAAATTATAACTTTTTATTCTTTATGTCATCATAATCTTATTAGGATTCAAAATTCGGACCTATTCTTCGACATGGGGAGATTATAATCACCTCCAAGCACTTAGCACTGCTAACAATCTGCACCAATATTGGTTCATTTGTGCCATTCACATGCCTGCCCCTATCTATAATTATCTATCCAACTTTTTGAACAAAATAATAATAATAATTGTCCAACTTTGATGGATGAGTATTTATATGGGTCCACTTGCGTGAGTCCAACCCGACTAGATAATTGCAGGCTCGTGAGTTCACCAACCTACTAATTAAATTCTGAGTGTTATTGTCCCTATACTTCACTGTAGGAGAGCGAGTGCGGATCTAATGCTTCGGGATATGTGCTCCCACTGTTTGAACCACACATGGGACGTACTGTAACATGAAAATATTGTAACTGTAAAATTAGTAGAGTGATGAAGAATTTATCACAACACTGTTTGTTCCTACTAATTTATAGTACTTAATATTTTATAAATTTCTGTAAAAAGAGATCATTGAGTATTTACAATATAATACATATTTTATTTCGCTTTACTCTATCTTGGTGTACAAGCAATAACGCATGAAAATATATCTTCGATACTTTTGTAACGGATTTGCAATATAACATTTGATCTTTTAAACTTGCTAGGGGAATCATGCATGCACTTGGCATAAGCTCTACTCAACCATGACAACACAACCACCACTATTTCTAAGCTCTCTCTCTCTCTCTCTCTCTCTCTCTCTCTCTCTCGTGTCTGTTCATTGATATAGCTTGTGCCAGACGATATATCACTGCACTGGCGGTTTTCGGCACAACATAAATTGATATATCATGTGCTGGAAAATTTTATATATATTTATTAAAACAATCTTAATTTTTTTTACTTTTATTTGTAAGATAATAAATAACTGTATATCATCAAAGACGGCATTTTTCGAAATCTGAGTTCACCAAAATTCGGTTCGGCCCGGCACTATATATATATATATCATATTGTTCACATAAAGGAAAAAAACCCGGCACTCATATATATATTATATGTTCACATAAAGGAAAAGAATAAATATGAACTAGTTTATGAAGCTATATATATATATTATTATATATATATAATATATAATATATATATATATATATATATATATATGTTCAGATAAAGGAAAAAGAATGAATAAATTTGAACTGGTGCAGTTATATTGCTAGTCAAGGTATATAAGTTCATAAACTAAGTCAAAATGATTGTTGTCAAAATCAATCACGATCTACTTCTTTCGTAAAAACAAAATTGCTCCTTTGATCGTATATAATGAGATGAAATGTTGGTGCGTCGGCAATAAACAACTTCAAATTCAAACTATATCATTTTTCTAGTGACTATTTTAGTGTCGGCTTCTATTCTTGCTAAGTTAAATTATTAGTTAACGTAGTACTAAACATATAACATAATGCTTGTGCTGCGATCATGACCTATCGACGGTCACCATCCTCATTTTCCGGCCATTCCAAGCAAAGGAAAAGTATTTATTTATCAATACTAATATGTTTCGCTGTTGGGCCGAGTGTAACTGCACAGTGGTAGGATTATTTCTCACTATGACGCTTGCGCGAGTTCGAATTCTATTGAATATAAGATAAAAATATTCTTTGCTGATAGCAGATATGGGTACGTATACTACTCTCCAAAAATCTAAAAAACATAGCGAGATAGCAAGGACATAAATAGTTTTATGCCATAGTTTCACCTATTTAATATGATTCGTTCTTCATTTCGCTCGGGATGGACATACGGAGATGGAGCATGAAGATCTAGAGTCAGAAAGAGGAGCGTGTTAATATATTATTGTTTATTTATGTATGGAGTAACCAAATTAGATACAAGTCGTCGCATATTTTTTAGTGAATACAAATACTGAGATACAATTTTTTTTTGAGTAAAGAACACCGTCTATATTTCAGATCTAGCTCGGTCTGAAAGGAGATTATTCTTAATTAGTCTGATACTTAGACGAAATTTTCCGTCGCACGTGAGAGAACCACATATTTGTTACCTTCAGCGCTCATCTAAATAGACCTTAAATTGACGGGATGAAGGTTCGAAACTAAATAAAGAGAATTTCTAAGTACTTGTCCATTCACTATGCCATCCCGCTACCCCTGAGACATATAAAGCCGCTATACAGTGTTTGTTTATAATTCTAACTTTAATTTAGGAATGAATAATAATGATAATCTATTTTTGTTAGATCAATACCAATAAAAGGCTTCTGTTTTCCATAAGAGTTTTATAAGTCATTATGCTCTACATTTTGAATCATATATTTTATCAAGGTAGAAAACTTAGATAATATACTTTAGTAACTAGGAAAAATAATTTAATGATTAGACTTGGTTGAGAGGTGCATGCTTTGATGATGTCTATTTAACAACAGCATTGAGAGCAACACAAATAAAAAATTTAGTAGAACCTTCTACTTTGATTAAAAAGGCAGAACATTTTTATTAGAGAAATATTTATTGGTATTATTTATAAATTTATTTATTAGAATAATTGCATAAAATAAGTCAGATTCAAAAAGGGATAACCAAAATAATACGTAATTATCCTAGATCTACAACTTGATAATTATTTGTTTAATGTAACAATTCATCATTCTAAGGGAAGATGCATGTATGTACATGAAAGGATCATACTACTTCAAATGGTTCAGCCATGCCAGGATTTTTTTTTAAAATTGTTTTTTTCTAAACATGTGCATCTCTTTTTTCAAGACCAAGCCAACAACTAAATTATAGGAATCGAAAAAGATTTAGAATCTTTTCAGAAAGCGTTATTTTGATCAGGAAGATATGTTTTCTTTTGCCCCATATATATATATATATATATATATGATGCTATCTACAAGCATTCTTTTTCAATTTTAAACAGTGTTTATAGTAACTTAATTTTCATTTGTATTTGGTATTTTTTATCTATTTGTTTTTAGCGTAATGGTAGGATGGACAGCACATGAATAATTATTAACGAGTTTGAGTCTCGTCTGCTAACTATAAAACTTGACAGAAATTTTTTCGAATTTTTAGAAAAATATTCTTAAAGTTGTAACGTATATCTATAGATATGTACTCAAATGCATGTCCAAAGGCAACCTATGTCCTACTCCCTAACTATTATTTAAAGATTTATGGTTAAAAAACTATATCCAATTTTTTTATCTATATGAATATGCTGCATGCTGGTCCCTCTCTTTCAATAATAAAGTCAATGCAATGAACTTGAACTCAAAATTAGGCGAAAATTAATAAAGTAAATAAAAAATATTTACCTCTTTTTCGGAAAGCTCATAAACACAATCCCCAAGTGTAGATATGTATTTCCTGAGGATTTTTTTTTTTTTTTTTTTTTTTTTTTTTTTATTTGGTAAAATTAGACAGTAGTTGTATTAAATAGTAAAATTTAACATGTATTACATTCAATGTAACGAATTAATTTAGTTGATAAAAAAAAGTTTTTTTTAGCTCATAGTAAATTAAACCTCCTAGCTGAGTACCGCACAATGGATCTTCTTGTATTTTAATAATATTTTCAACGAATTATTATTTTTGAAATTATCTTAATGGCTTGAGTGACTTATCTGATATTTTTATTTACTACCTTGTTTTATTGTTATATTGACAATAAATTAGCTTATGTACTATGCTGATAGTTATTCAAAATTTATAAAATCAGCCGCTGACTTTTCAATTTTTTCAAAAAATTATAATCGAAATTAAAAAATGTTCAAATGGCTAATACATTATCACCGGTAATTGTATCATAATGTTTAGACTGAAGTGTTTCGAATGAATTATCACAATAGTTCCGTGAGCTAAAAAAGTGATACGGGTGACTAAAAAGTATTCCGAACGAGCTAAAAAATATGTTCAGTAAACTAGCTTAGTATTTTAATTCGAGATGTTAATTTAGTTAAATTATACAAAACATGTGCCTTTTTGGCAAAACCCTAATAAATAATGTGAAACTTGAGATTGTGCATTGTCATGTATAGTTCTTTTCTATCTCCACTCTCCATTCCACATTCACTACCCATCATCGCATCCGGCACCGACATTCATGTTTCCCATATGTCTACTTGAGACTTTCGCCCACATGATTAATTAAATTCTTCGCCCCACCTCACGAAGCAGATGCCTCACCACACCCGGACATCGGGTGGGGACTAAAGAGAGCAACGTCGATGACGGAGTCATTGGCTGGCCGCTAAACACGGCTGACTCCTGGAGTTTTAAGGGACATATATGATGAATGTAGACCCACAGTGCAAATGTTCCATTACCGTTGCATCTATATTGATCTAAGTATGTATCTAACCGATATTCTGAGTGTTCGACTACAGAGATAGCTAGAAAGGGATATGAGCTATTGCACGGAAGATGCGATATTTTTGTATGGAAACTCTTAAAGAATTTTGAAGCAAAATTACGAATTTTAATGTAGCCGCCGATATAAATACACACTATCAATATTAAATATATGAATTACAATAATTTATCAATTGACTTGAGTACTGCGCTTTGCAGAGCCACGGTATCTCCTCTAAGCCCTCTTTTTAAGACATTGAGATTCAGAATTCGCAGAATCTCATCCGAAACCCACTCTTAATGGTCAGGGGTTCCTCTCTCTATTTGCTCCCTCTATATATATATATATATATTGATAAAAAATTATGCACATTAAGGTAAAGTTCTTGGAGGCTGATTCTTTTCAATACGCATCTTTCAAGTTCCCTCCAATTTATAGTAAATATTAATATCTAGACGTTTTTTTTTTGAAAAAAAAATTGAATATAAAAGTTTTAGATATTAATGAGATATATAATTATCATGTTCAAAAAAAAAATTAAAATACTTCTAATTAAAAATTGGAGCTCAGAAATAATAAACGGTTTGAAAATAGTTTATAAAATTTGTTTATATCTGTTAAGAAGTTGAAATCCAACACAAATATTTAGAAGTACTTTTTTTAAAAAAAAATTGGACATAAAATTATAGATGTTATTAAAATCTACAATTTGTATATTCAAATTTTTTTTTCAAAAAAATTGGAGGGAACTTGAGATATGCTTATTAGATAGGATCTGCCTCCAAAGTCTCTTCCAACTGATATTACTAGGATTCAACCCTGACATATCCTTCATAAGGAGCAGACTATAATTTTTTCTTATTATTCAGTCCCGCTAACCAACTGGATCAATACTGATTGGTTGTATTATAATATATATTTTACATGTCCCTCCTCTGTGCTGCTTCTATCTAATGAAAACTACATGCTTAAATTAGTGCTGCATCCTAGCTGATCCATGCATCATTTTTCTTGTGAATTCTATCTGTGTAGGATGTCATGCAACACATGTACATTGTCCTCCTTGCTGCATAAGATAAGTCAATATGGTAGTTGTATAGACTTTCCACCTCAGCAATTTTCAACTTATGCAATTCTCTGACCCCATAGTTCAATATGCATAAAGCATCAATACAAAGCAAATATTTGTTTTAGGTTGTACTAGAAAAAATTCTAATAAAATCAGTCTATCCGTAGTTGTCATAGCATATAAATTTACTGTCGACACCGGTTCATTCTCTACGGAGGAATCTCTTTACCCGTTTCATGATTTTACATTTCGCATATGTGACAAGATAGCACGAACAAATTCATAGTGTGAGAATTACATTAAATTAGCACTATGTCGCCTCGATCTGGACTGCCACTCAGAACGGAGTCGAATACCAGAAAAAAAAAAAATTCATGGTGTGATAGATAGGTATACGCATATGTATAAGACTGGATTGCAAATATTTTCTGTTGTTTGGCCCTTTAAACCAAAAGCAAACCTGAACTTTCATGAAAGTGATTTGTGCCAACCCATGTGGAATTCGAGTTCACAGTGGAGAATAATATCGTTATAAAGTGCTGGTGGTGCATGCTGATGGAGATTTTCTAATGTTGTAGCTTCAGGCTTGTCTATACAGATGATAAGAAGATTCTCTTTTAGAAAAAAATATATTTTTTATAATCCGAGTATTTGTTTTCGTAGTGTTATGATTTATCGAATACCTTTAATTGACAATAAATACACAATGACACAAAATGAAAATTTAATGTTTCGGAAATAAAGTTTCTTCCTTCACGAGCGGGGAAGAAGAGAGTCCAAATATTTTTTTTTTTTTTTCACTTAATTTGGACTGATATAAGACACAAATTGGCCTACAATTAGGGATGAAGACGAGCCGAGCAGCTCGGACTCGAATTCCTTTAAGCTCGGCTCAAGCTTGAGCATAGCGCTCAAGTCAAGTTCGAGCATGGATTAAATGAGCCGAACTTGAACATCGTATTACTCAGCTCGTTAGGCTTGCGCCTAAACGAGCTTTTTTATTTTATTTAAGTATATTTTATCACAAAATTATTTAAGCGAGTTTGAGTTCGAGCTCGACTCAAGTTTGGTCTAATTCATACAATTGAGCCGAGCTCGTCAACTCAAGCTCGGCTCAGATGATACAATCGACCCGAGCTCTAGCCGAGTTAGAGTTTGAAATTTTTCGAGCCAAGTCGAGTTCAAACTAATCTCCTGAAGCTCATCTCGCTCGAGCTAAACCAATCGAGCCAAGTTTGATTTAATGGTACTCGACTCGAACTCGGCTCGTATTCATCCCTAGCTACAATAGAGATCACGACATGTTCCAACACAGTTTTAACTGTATGGTCATCTGATTATCTTCCTACTATCGCTGGGTTTCATATTATTTGTGTGTTGGTTTAGAATTGGGAACCCATTTAACAGATGTAGATTTAGGGTTCATTCTGTGGTGACCATTGATGTGTATGGTCCACTTTGAAGTCACTTCCATGGACGGAATTGATAGTGAAGGTTTTCATATTGTCTGTTTTGGCAATCATTCTATGGTCCCATTACTTCAATTAAACTTTTTTTTTTAAAAACAAAAACAAAAATAAACATATTATTTTGCTATTTAATTATTTTATAATTAATGTAATTATTGTTATTATGGATATTATTATGTTATTATAAATAATTATTATTATTGCAAACAAGTTTCAACAGCATCAGGTATTACAGTAATAGTTCGTAGTTTCTACTCACCCTTTTTTTTATATGATCCAAAATGGGGAAATCACATTCGGAAACAAGTTTCTTGAAGCGTCATGCGCTTTCTATAATTGTTTTAAAGAAATTTTTTTATAGATTTTAATTAAACATGTTCTACAATTTCATAATTCTTTGTAAACAAAATAACAACAAAAATCATCCACTCAGAATCCAAAAACAAGTAAAATGCATCACCTCGACACTTCCCAAATATCGTTCCTAATATTTTATGAGAGTCCATTACCATATTTGTACTACGGAATGAGTGAAATTCACCAGCCTAAATATCGGCAGAATATGTTTGATTTAAGAGTACACTAGCTTGGGCGATAAAACATGTTACCCCTCCAACATTTTTCATTCACATGCATTAAAACATATATCATTCTCACCTACATATCAAAGACTTTGTAAATTTGATAATGTTTTGTTAGTGGAGAATTTTAAATGCAAGGCAATAATTCTCTATATTTCTAGAATGAAATGGTTGAACAAATAAGTATTTCTAAAGCGGCCTGTCACCGACCATTGACGGACCAACTACAAGAAATGAGAGCTTCCTTTGTTTGGAAGTGGATAAGAATGGCATAGAAGTTTCTAAATCTCAATTTTGTTGTGGGCCCTTTATAACTTGTCCATTTGTGCCTCCTTTTGGTGATATTATCTGTTCTTTAGTAATGTTAGATTTTATATTTCTAAAATAAGTAAAAAAGAAAAGCACTTTATTTGCCGTACCCATACCCAAAAAAAAATTAAATTAAATTAAATTAAAATTCAAAGGTCAAACAATATTAGGTGTAAAGCAAAATTTCACATATACAGTACAATCTTATAGGAAAACAGTGGTATAGATAACGAGGTTATGAGACTGTTGCTCGTTTAACAAAGAAAAATCTGTATTCTGAAAAACGAAAGGATTCATCTGTCGAAAAACAAGAATAAAAACAGCGCAACATTTGGCCTGCCTCACGCCGTCAAGGCTCGTTAGTTTTGAGAAACTGAACAAGGTGCTCGTTAATGGATCACGGCCGGAGTTGTCGACTGAGGTAAGGAAGCGGTCAATCAATATGGAGAACTGGAATTGGATGGAAATTATTAGAGGAAGACACGTGTTGTAATGGGGACGTCCTGACTGGTTATTTTGAATCCGCGCCAAATTTGATGTATTGCGAGATGCGGGCATGTCACCGGTTATTGCGGATCGACACCAGATTTAGTTTCAAAAATTTTCCATTCCGACTTTTTATGCCAGCACAAGTGACGTCTTTAAATACTGTACATACTCGGATGTCACTGAGAAGGGACTTGGGGCTCTTCGAGATTTGAGCAACACTTAGAGAGAGCTAAGGCTATGTCAAGGAGAACTCCTGTAACAAAGAACGAGGTTTCCTAGACCTAAGTTCATAGAGGGAGTAAGGAAGAATTGTACCATTCATTTCCACTTAGTGAATGTATATCGCTGGTCGTATTAAAGCCTGTAGTTTTATCACGATTCAATCAAAGACTTTCTCGTAAAAGTTCTTGTACCAACATTTTTTTCAAGCATTCAATACATCGATTGAAATCAAGCTCGACCAATGAATATGCATGTTTTACAAAATTCACGAATAGACAAAATCTAAATTTGAGTTAACCAACTCAACGAAACATATATTTTCGTTTCATGAAACATATATATATATATATTATATATATATATACATTAAAAGAGAGTCCTGATTAAAGTGACAACAAATAAAGCACATTATTTGACGTGCAAAATAAATAATATATGTTCAATTCAATGTTGACGTGTTTCCTTTAATTGCAAAACACGGCTAAAAAGTTGGTTTGCTTCAAAAAGCATCGCTACGGACTTACGCGGAAAAGAATATTCTGCAGGCGTGAGAGTTTATGCAAATTGGAAAGGTACAACGATTGGTGAAATATGAGTACAATAAAATAAATAAATAAATAAATAAATATATATATATATATATATATAATTGAGTGACTGCGATTGATCAATAAGTATTCAAAAGTGGCTAAGAGAAGATGTTAGAGAAAGGAAGAAAGGCTTATGGATTTTTACGTGGAAATTATTGAGGAAGATGAAAAAAATAATTACGGATGATCATGTAAACAACACAGAAATATTATTTGGATTAGAGGATCACAATATCTCTACTATCTCTCTCTCTCTCTCTCATAGCTATAAAGACATCTCGGATTTACAAGTCACTCAAGCGCACAACTATTTTTGGCACAATCTATTGGAATATCATTTCTCTTTAAGTATTCTTGTGTGTATGAAGTTGGATCCTGTCAATAGCGCTCCAATAGCCTTTTATAAACGACGTTAGGCACAGTCCGTTTAGTAACGGTTGCTAAAATAGTAGATCTGGCGATAATTGCTGGTTGACTGATATTACTTGCGCCAAATGCCCTCCCACGTCCCGTCCAGCCTTTATATTAAATGGAGTTTAACTTGTCTTCTCAAAATATAACACTACTATTATTAGAATTATCAGAACTTCTAATTTTAGTCAAAATTATATATCACGTATTGAGATATATATGGTATATATTATGATACCCAATATTTATAATTTTAATTATACCCGAGTCATCTAAAATTTCTTTAAAATGGTATTTTATTAAAAATATAAAGCGATAGCCTATGGGCTTTTTCATAAAGCACCTCCTCCAATTTTATTTTTTAAGAATTATTATAGAAAAGAATTATCCATAATCTATTTTTACGATTGTTACAACTAGGGCTGAGCATTCGGGTCAACCCGAACCGAACCGACTCGAACGAAATTCTTAAGGTGACCCGAACCTAATACTTTCAGACCCGAACCGACCCGAATTTCGTGTCCAACATCCGATCGACCCGAACCGACTAAAATTCGGTCAGTTCGGATGGTTCGGGTTGACCCGAATAATAAAAAAAATTATTTTTATTCAATACAAGTCCGGATTCGGATTTTAGGGTCGACCCGAATAGTTGTAATATAAATGTTTTGTTTAAAAAAGAAAAATACAACATAAAACAACGAAAAACTAACTAAAATAATACTCGCTAGGGATAATTCGGCGTCCACACGGAACCGAACCAGAAATTCGACTACCGAACCCGAACTGAATTATATAAAACCCGACTATTTAAAATGATCGCACCCGAACAAACGGAATCCGAACCAAACCCGAAATTTTGAACTTTAATTCGGGTCGGTTCGGTGTTGGTTTTCGGGTAGGTTCGGGTAATCTCAGCCCTTAGTTACAACAGCTAAAGTATTGCCTTGTAGTTTGGGCCTAGAAGGTGATCACCCGGGATGAGCAAATATTCTCTTTCCGAATAAAGTTTGGGCCTAGAATTTGGGCTATGAGCTTGACTGTTACCAGTTAACATGGGGCAGGCCCATGTTTTTGATCCAGCAATAGACAATTTTGAAAACTCCCGAGGGAAGTGATCAGATTGCACATTCTAAGGCATAAGAAACAAGCAATAACGAAAACAGAAAAGCTATATTGGCCCATTCATCCATCCAAAATTTTACACATAGATTAACAAAAAAAAAACTTCAATTATCTAAAACTTGTGTAGACCCTACTACAAGGGATAATTTTTAGATATTTGGTATTTTTTATAGTTATTGATGAATTTTTGGCGATTGTTTGGACGCATGAGTATCATTTTTAAGAAAAACAATAGTTCTTAGTGGGGTTGATGGCTCATGAGTAATTACTCATGAGTTCTGAAAATTATGGCAAATTGCCCATATTATAAAACAACATACCTTCGAGATTTTATATTCAATCTTTAGAATTATTGTTAAAAAATGTTGTCAGAAAAAAATCTAGTATTTGATGTACATAAGGTTTTCCTATCTTCTAAAAAGAAGCAAGAAATCATGGAATACCGGGCTTCAACTCTCCATAAAAATGAGAATTCATCTAAAAGAGATAATTGGAAATAAAACCCTCCAAGTAAACTCGCTCGATGGAGCAGCCCATCCCATTTTTTGTTTTTCCAGCCAGCGAAAACTCAAGAATTCTTAATGGCCCGTTATTGAGTTCTTTTTCCCCCTTGATAAATTCAAGTTTGTAATAGGTACTTTTATTCTTCTCATCCACATGGTCCGCCTTGAGCAAGTGCATTACGAGGTAGCTAAATACAATATATCTTGGAGGATAGATCAAACTTTAGGCTAGTAAAATATAATTAAATTGAAAATATTGTAGACAAACAAAGCATTTTCTCTAAACGCAAGTCTAAGGATTGAGGCATAGAAATTAGTGGAAAGCAAAATTATAAAAAACTCGTGTGAGTTTACCATCTCCAGTGCCTCACTGGAAGTGATGTATGATGATTAAGCACCACAAACTATCAATGTTACTTGGAAAAATGTCAAGTACTCTGTAACTTTTTGCTGTAACACATAAAGGCTGTACTTTGAAGTTTGACGGAAGGTTTTTAAGAAAGCCCATGCTTTACAAAATTATGTGAAATATGCAATTTTTTTGACGAATTTAAAAAATTATTTTAAAATGAACACATATTTATATATAAGTTTTTTTTTAAAAAAAATTATTTAAAAAATAGATTTTTTTTGTGCTCTATAATTATTGTATTCAAAGTTTTTTTTTAGACTGTTCCTATAGATGTGTTAAGCCTCCAAAATTTTTATAATTAATAAAAGAGCCTTAAAATGTCTATTTGTAGATATATTTTTTTTTTCAAATAATTTGTAATGTAGAAATTGTATAACACGTCAAAATATTTTTTTTAATTCATTATTTCGTCAAAAAATATTTTCTTGTGTTTATATATATATTATATTTAATAAAAAATAAAAATTCATTTGAAAAGATAGTACAAACAAAGATTGATAGACAGCTTTTATTTGAAAAAAAAATCATACAATAACCCAGTGACTCATGCAAGAGCAGGATCTGTGGAAGGATAAAATATACGCAGTCCTATCTTGGAATAAGTTGTTTTTATATAACTCTCAGCCTGCGAAGGAATCATATTTTGTGAATTTGTCTGCTCATTAACCAATCCATGTATTTTGAGAATTCATCTCTTGGAAAGTATGGGCCTCTGTTTAAGAATATAGTGATTTTAGGAAGGCCCCAACCACCAAATTTACAAACGAGACGGCTCCAGGAGGAGAAACAAATTAAAGCAGTCACAAAGGCACAATTAGATTGTCAATATACACCTTAGCAATACTGCTGTCTGGAAGACAAATACTAGCATGCTACTCATCATCTAACCCTGCACGCTGCCACGGGACTGGGTGAGCATTTCGGGCCTGGGGATGTCCTACGTCCTGTGGTAACACTCCCTGTAACAAGCCTCCTGTGCATTCGAAGTTCTGGTATTACGTCTCTAAAAAACGACGAAACAGAGCCTTCACCGGGACCGCTCCCTTGCATAGGCTCGAGCGTCTCCACCACATCGCTAATGAGCGGTCTTGCCTTAGGGCTCTGACTCAAGCAGTACTATGGCAAACTGCATGCTTTCTGTGCAGCCCTCCCGGAATACTGATCCTCCAGCTGTGGATCTATTAAAATGGAGCATTTTCCTCTTATCGTTGAGTTTCAACCGGGCCCAGTAAACAAGGCGCTGCTCCTTGCTGGGCCTTGTCTTGTCCACAGACTTCTGTCCTATTAAGAGTTCAGGAAGGACGACCCGAAACTATAGACGTCACTCCTTGCAGTCAGAAAAAAACTACTCACCCCCAATAAACTATCCAACAAACCACACACAATTAATCTTCACCACACACGTGCCTCGTGATCCGCACAATTTTCTCGTGATCCGTAAAAAATATTAAAATTACAGATGTACCTATCGGGATGTGTGGTCGTCAGCATGTCTGATTTTTTATGTGATTTTTTAGGGATGAATTACAAAGCCCAGTCAGTCAAGTGACCTGCTCATCAACAATTGTATAGTACTTTTATTGTGGATACATTCAAAGCTGTCTCAGTAGAATCTAAAAGCAACCAAGATTCTAGGAATTGCTAACCATAAACTTACAACGCAGACAAAACCATATGTTATTAAGGCAACTCTACTAGTTGGTTCTTTTTTTCTTTTATTTATAATTATTGTGCAGTTATCTAAAACTGCAAGCTAAACTCCAAGTAGTACGTTACAATTAAATACTTGTTTTATAGAAGGAAACAAGCTCCAGCGGTTCAAACAAATTACTTATTTGTAGCTGCTTTATGTTATTATCAAAACTTAATCACATCTCAAGTAGGTTACAGTCGATAAGCTTCAGCTACTAAAGAACAGCATTGAAATATTTGCCGGATTGCTTTAAAAATCACAACACCTATGGTTCCAGCATATTATTAGATTTTTATTCTCTAGATGGTGAACAAAAACTATCATTAATTAATGTATATCCTCTGTCAGGATCTTCACTTAGTTCAAAGATATCCTGCCATTGTTCTTCCTTATAAAAGCTAACCAATCAATGACCAAGTTCCATAACGTAGAAGCTATTACCTGTCATGACGTATTCGGGAGCAGCGTATCCATAGGTTCCCATAACTCGCGTAGACACATGGGTCTCATCACCCTGTGGTCCAGCTTTAGCGAGGCCAAAATCAGAAAGCTTGGCTGTATAATCCTGCAGAGATCCATGGAAGAGGAAAAGATCAAACTAGTGTAAACGTCTAAAGCAGCACTAAATGAAACGTCATATACTTACGGGGTAAAAGAGAAATAGCTACTTAACTGAATCCAACAATAAATTAGAGGTTTTAAATTCCCGGTAAATAACTGGCCTTTCAGCATTATGAAGGAACGCCGGTCCTTTGGCAGCACCAAGTGCTATAATCCTCCTTGTGGACCAGGATAGTGGAGCAGTTGTCTCTGCATTATTAAAGGAAGATATACTAGCATCAATATCAATCACCATATCAAGAATAAAAGTTAAAAGTAATTATGGACACAATTAAACTGAGAATGGATCGTAGGAATTTAAAGCTAGAAAATAAATGTGCAGAAAGCATGAATGTTTTACATGACACAGAAAAAGGAGAGTTTTGGGGACAATTATACCACTAACCTTACACATAACTCGCTAGGCTTGTCCTTGGGCTTTTTGAAAATTCTGGTCATGAGTTTCCATTCTCCTCTCCAACCTGGTGAAAACTATTGGCGGAGACTCCCGGGGTCCGGCAGGTCTTCTACGGCAATACTGTAACGTAACTTAGACACACTTCTAAGATAGTGACAAATTGAAATCAGCCAAAGAAGAGGAACGTTATCGCTAGTCGGATAGTTTTTCGCCAAGAGTCTTAGCCGGGATGGACATAGGAGGATAGTAACTTGTGACTATGGTTTTCTATAAAAACCTGAGAACAATAGATGTAATTTTGTGGGGATTTCTTAAAAAAAAAACAAAGCAGCTCTATGTAAAAAACACATAATAGCCAATGTTTACTTTCTGGAACAAAATTGATTATATAGAACGAAGTCGTAAGGGATCCAAGAATCATAATATACAACAGACTATGTATATAGATTAAGTCCAACAGGATAAAGCAACAACACATATTTCTAATAGCCACGTTGGAGAGATTGAACTCTCCAGTTCAGGCACAGGCTTACAGATAAAATCTATGGGGTGATACCCCCCCCCTCCTTCCTAGAATATGGATAAGTTCGAAGAGTTTTGCAATGCCATCCTACATAATGCTTCCTGCTTTTGTTTAGGGCGAACTAGCAATATAGGTTCCCAAGTGGATAGTACACACTACACTGTTGTACAATTAATATCATTAGAACTTCCGTACGTTTTTTTCATGAAAAACGATGCAGTTTTGTAACCTCTAACATTGAATATGTACTCAACAAACTATTAAAGATGTCAGCTGACACTCTTTCATTAACGTAAAGCATCAATTTCTCTTTTCTTATAATACCCTTGATCAACTGCACAGTTTTAGTGCCACGCAACCGCATGCATGTGTACACACATGCACACATAGGCCCACACCACATACGCACAACAAAAAGAAAAAAGAAAAAAAGAAGAAGAAGATGTTGACCGGAAATGATGATTGTCTTGTTAAATGTTCCTTGATAGGTCAAGCGGAAGAACATCTGCAATTGACTTGGAAGTATAATGAATACGTATATTGGTCTTTACAAAAAACTATTTATATGAAGATCACATGCATTGACCCCTTGCTCATTAATAATGTGTAGGATCTCAAAACTAGCAAACTTAAAGATTGGAGATCCATGTGTAAGATCTCAAAATTAACAAACTAAAGATGGAGATCCACTTTTTAACAATACAATACATAACTAAACATTCACAAGTAAGTTCTCTAACGCAATTTTAGAATGACCATTCCATTTATGCTACCTTTTGATAAACTCTTAAACGCAATTTTTCCTGAAGATGGTTCCTTCAATTCGTCTTTGTATTTATTTACTGCATTTATAGAAACAACAGGCGAAATGATGGGTTCAGAGCAGCGCACGCACTTTGACACAAGGACAAGGTTTTGAGTGGGAATTTTACACCTAATGGAGAGAAGGTCATACGGAAAGATGAAAGAATAAAGGAAAATTTCCAGCAATAGGCATCAGAAATCAATCAGCATAACTACATACAGCAAAGGCAAAGAGCAACATGTAATTATGTACCTCGAAAGTAATTAGAGGAGAATAATAATGACTATAAACGACAAAGAAAGAGGAAGCTCAGAATATTTACTTCTAAAGAGGTGGTTTTCGAGACTGCCCCTAAACATGAATTCATACACAAGCAGCCTATGGTTATCCTCACAGCATTACCCTATCAACTTCACCAGATTTGGATGCTGGAGTTGCCCTTAGAAGTTAACCTCGGTCTGGAAAACAGGATAGATGTTATGCACGTAAAACTTTTAAACGCAAAGGTGTATATTAATTCAGTGATAATTTAGAACGAGCTAAACAATTGACTTACACGTTATCATTTGTTAAGCAGGAATTTCCCAATAGCTAATTTTTTATTATTTTTAAATATTTGATAAATGACGGTTTTGTACGTGTGATAATTTTAAAAAATGAAAATTCCAAACCACCCAAAAAAAGGAAATAAAGTTCTTCGGTTGATGTGGATAATGTGACATTAGTGCTGAATTTTTTAAAAGTAAATTAATTCTCAAGAATATTACTTCTCCGAAAAAAATTAGTACATTCATTATGATTTTTTATTTAATTAGAATCATAGACGGTGCATCCTCCACATCCTAATACAAGAAGTATGGTTCTAATTATACCAATTCAGTATGGTTCGCTAAAGAATGACATTTATATATAGCATGTAGTCTATTTGCAAGTATAAACTACTTAGCCTTTACTTTAGGATGGTGTGATCATTTCCCATAATTGAAGGATTCAGTCTTTGGATACATTAAACTTGATAGTTTTTTTTTTATCTCTAATGACCATAAGTGATAAAACTGTAATACATATGTTTATAACCAACCACCTACTCCAAACTTTTTTGCAAAAAAAAAAAAGAAAGAAAGAAAGAAAGAAATTACAGTTTGATGTGTTTTGCAACGTCGGTATTCATAGTTAAAGTACTTTAAGATGTATATGTTGGGCTTCAATGATTCAGCCATTTAAAAATAAATTTAAAGAGTTAATAAATATGGATGTTAGAAGGTTGGAGCAAGATGTTTCCTTAAAAAGAGAGGGAAAAAAAACCAAATGCTCCCTGTCACCTTTTTTTCTGTATGAAAATGAAAAGAAAGGAGTTATCCCAACACCATTATTGTCATCCTTTTATGTGGCCCCCTTCATCTAACATGTATAAGGTTGACATTTTCAGTATGCTGGGACCCATGATTTAATACACCTACTTGACTTTCTGATCTTCTGGTTGCATGATGCATCCTTGGTACCTACAAACTAATACTGTTAACCTTATAAAACTTACTTTAGGAAATTGCATATCGGTCCAGATTTTCAAATTCTTCTAAGTTGGCCCTCATTTTAAATTCTTTACAAATCATACTATATTTAAATTTTATGTCATTAATTTTTTTGTCCACTATACAAATATTTTTTGAGTTTAAAATATAAAAAAAAATACATATCGATATGATTTACAACTTTTATATTTAAAATTTTTTCTAATGTTTTGAGACTTTAAAATTTTAATAAATTTATAAATTAATTCGCTATCCAACTAAAAGTTTAGTCAAAATATATTTTTAAAAATGTTTAAGTTTTAAATACAAGAAAAATAAATATTGATATTATCTACAACTTTTATATTCAAAATTTTTCTATAAAATATATCTAAACAATATTTTTTACACAAAAAATAATAAGTTGCAAATGAGGGGTTTATATGTAATACATAAATTGATGCAGGACTGATATATAACTTTTCCAACTTATTTGGTTAAGCATTACAAAACTGAAATGATCAATAAGGTTGAGGCCCGTTGTATGGTGAGATGGCATCCTACACAAATCTAAATAAGTATCCATAGATTACGTATGATCTATAAGATTTTTTTTAGGAGAAACTTTTCAATAAATGCTTTGGAATTTAATTCTTAACGTATAAAACTATTTTAAATCTGATAAGATGTTAGAGCCTCCAAAAGAAAAATTTACAAGCATGTTTAGAGAACTTTGAATTACAATATACACACACACACACACTCCTTTGTGAGGAGCTACATTAGAGATGAGGGAGCACTCGTTAGATGAAAAATACCATATGCACCAAATACATCACCAATAAATCTCATTTTCTAAGAACTCATAAATATTTCTGTCTTCCTATTCCTATTGTCCAACACCAAATACCAAACCTAACCATTTAGCATGTACTATATCAGCTTGGATAATTTTTTTGGTGATATATTTTATGCCACAAGTATTACTCTAGATAGAGGCAAAATACTTTAATGGTATGGCCAATTTGATTTGGCTGTGCGATTTAACAAAAATTACTTCAGTTGTGATGCCAAGATTGCTTCTTGTGCATCGAATGAACAGATAAATGTCCACTTTTCCACGCAACTAATTTGATGTAAATACTTTATGGATGTGGCCTAACCGTCCTTACCAAGCAGCAATTGAGGTAAAGGTGATACAACATAAAATGGCTGGTAAACGTGTATCACGTAAACGGCAGGAGCTCGATCCACAAACAAGCCTGCCGTGATAGGCTAGCTGGTTGGACTGGTACAGTAAAATTTTGTAAAGATTATGAAGATTCATAGCCATGGGGCATTTTAATTATCTTTCTTACTAAGACCATTGATGTGTTAGACGAGTTAATCCATATTTGCTAGTACGTTATATAAATATTATTCGATTACTTGAGTACCTTTTTTTAAATAAATTTATGTTAGATTTTTTTTCAAGACCGATTATAATTAAATAAACAATATACTAAATGAAATGATGTGACATACTGAGCGATGGGTATGGGCGATGATTGGCAGACGCCATAGGGCTTTCTCATTCGGCTTAATCATTCCACAGGGCTCTGCTGGGCAAGCCTATGATAGATGTATGGTCGAAGATTTTCTCATCGGTGTGATTATGCCGCTGTGTTTCATCACAAGCGGTTTACGGACCAACTTCGATCAACGACCGGGGAATGTTGATCTTCCTCAATGTGTTGTTTGTGGGCGGCGGAGAGATGAAGATAGGCGGTAGCATTTTGATCGCCATGGCGCAGAAGATGCCGCTGAGAGACGGCTTGTTGATTGGCTTGTTAGTTGGTTGCGTGCATTCTACACACAATGCTCTATCGATCATCGCTCTCATCGACGCCGTTAACTCGGCCAACTGTTACCCTGTCTGGCTGTCTTTGTTTACGTCCTACATGGCTACATCTCGTCGAGCTTATGAGCCGTACATTCGCTATGCTCACCGTACTCAACAATGCCTTGGGAGACGACTAATCTAGGCCAAAACCAGGCGTAGTCGGAGCACATCGTCTCGGCGTTCGAGGTCTACGACCAGCACGTCGGCAGCGCATCACTGCAGACACTCGCTGCCTTCTTCGCCTACGCTACCATGAAAGAGGACGTTTCGCATCCCGCGGATGAAAAACACACAACATTAATCATTCTCCCGTCCCACAAAGCAGTGCTCCGCCCGACGCCCGGGCAGGCGCTGCCTGCAGCTTTATAAAGCTAAAATAGTGCGGCCGATCTGGCCGTAAACCGCGGTATGCAGGCCCAGCCCATAAATTTGGGAACTAATACAAGCTAAGTTGATAATGAGTGAATATTGCACAAATTTATAGACAAACACCAAGATGGCCCCAGTTTAAATCAGTAGACGTACTGGGCCTCAACGCATACTAATAGCCTCAATTTGGATGTGTGGGCCTTTTATGATCCAATGAGTCGTTAATTATCCAATTCTAGCTATATTCTGACATTTGAGCCTAATTTTACTTTTTACACTTAAATGCCTATATCTAAGTGGCAACTAAGGCGTAAGTTATGAGGTTGAAAAAACAGTAATTTAGTCCCTCAAATTTAAAGGATAACTTAGCCCTTTAGATAGAGAGAGATTAAATAATTTTACTCAAACGGAACGTTTAAAATGCACTTGCAATTTTATAAATAATGCAATGTGCTGTATACGTCTACAGGTGTTTGTTTTCTTGCCTATGCAATATAAAAGAAGAACTTTTTGGAGCGATGATATGTATATATAAAGTGATGCAATACAAAGACAAAATTTTTGGGCGCATTAATACATAAGCATAAACATTTGACTCAAGACGAAAACTCTTTTTGATGTTAATTTTAAAAATTAAATTATCATTATACGTTTAAAGAACATTACAATTTACTGCCAATGACCAATTCTTCATTAACCCTATTTTTTAATTACAACTGGATCTTTCACATGATGCCAGTCTTTCTCTTTAGCCCCACAACAGTACAGGACGCAAAAAGATCCAGTTGAGTAAAGGAGAGAAATATAAAAAGAAAAAGCGAAGATAAAGCAAACAAGAGGTCAAAATAGATCACTGGAAACTCGAAACAATGCAGAATTGTGGGGTTTCGTTATAATAAAAAGTAATGGGGCCCAGATGTAAAATGTCAAACGCTAGAGTGCTGCTTGGAGTTCTAAATAAGAAAAAGTTGTGGGGACTCCTTGCAAAATGTCAAACGCTATGACCTGCTTTTCGGTGAAAAGTAGACGACTCTGCAGTCCTGATGTTCCCTTAGTCATGTGCTAGAGGTGGAGCCACATATGGGTTGGGGGCAATCTCTCCCAACTTGTTGGTTCAATATTTTTTATTATATGTATTATTTGAAAATTTTTAAATATAAAAATTATTAAATAATGTGCTAAAAAAATTATTAAATTTTAATTACTCTTTTAGTATAATATTTAACATTTTATCGAAAAACTTCAAACTATAAAATTGTAAATCAAAACAAAATCTATAACAGTGTAGGTCAAATTTTTTTCTAAAAATACTTTAAAATATATCAAATAAGTGGACGAAAAATTTATACGAATTGTCAATTTGCGTGCATTAATTTTAGTTTAGAGTTGGTTTGTGTTGGGTTGGTAGGTCTTTTTTCTTCCGTATTTTTTTATCCGATTTTTTTTTAATTAGAAAAAAAATATTTTTTCAAAAAATATTTTTCTGAATAAAAGAGCGTTTTTTGTACTGAGTCAGTAAGAAAGAGCGTTTTTACAAAATATGTTATTTTTATGTGGTGCGTTTGACAAATAAATTTTTAATAAAATTATTTTAAATAATAATATTTAAAAAAAAATCTAAATATTGCTCCTGTCATATCCCACCAGTACGTTCTGTTGAAATAATGGCGCTAAAAACATTGTTAGATAGCAGCGCCATATGCTTGACTTTTGGTGCTGTGTACCAGTCAGGCGAGAAGATTCATGAAATAATGTCAAAACAGCCTGCTTTTCAAAACATCAGTAAAAGATTTTTTCAAAAAAAAAATTTATCCGAAATTTTCTAAATAATTAATTTAGTATTCACATGACAAAATAATATTACTAGTAGTTATATTTTATAATATTTAAAGAAAAAAGTTTTGATAAATTATTTATATATTTTTACGAGCTAAAAAGTAATATAAATATGTTAAGAACGTACCAATAAACTAAAAAAAAGTATTTTTAACATATAGTTTTATTAGCTTTATGAAACATATATGTTGAGATGCAAACCGTGCGGGCCGGTCTGGATCCGCACGGTAATAGATGCGGGACGGGTGGACTCGGGCCGCTCCTTTAGTTATGCCAGTTTGGTTCGGCCGGCTATCTGTCGAGCCGAGCCAAATCGGCCTAGATTTAAAAAAAAAAATTCATTATAAGTCGCGCGCGCGGGCTAATATTCTCAGTGCGGCTCGCACGGCCGGTGAGGTGGCCGGCCCATGGACCGGTGAGCCGAGATGTGGTACGAATCACGGACGGCGGATTTATTTTGCAACACTACTTGTATGTTTTTTGACAAGACCCAAAGATTTATTGAATTAACTTTGTATCAGTTTTGTTATAAACAAATTTTATATTACTTTTTAATATTTAGGAGTTACACAAAATAATTACTGAAAATAAAAAAATAGCTGATACAGTAATAGTTATACTGTCACGTCAATATTATTTTTAATTTTAAAAAACTAAATCATATATTTTTTAAAAAATAGAAGGGATACACAACAAGTCTCCGATTCATTAGTCGAAGAATTGGGTGGCGTCCATTCGGCACGATGTGACAATTCATGGACCGCGGCTACTATCCCGACAACGCCATTGATTTGCTTCTTCAACTTGACAGGGTAGTGTTACAAATATCATCATGTCCATAATTTTATTTAGGAATATCAGTTTAGTTAACGATAATGATAGCGATGCTTCCCTTGATTAACTATATAAAATAAAAGGATTTTTGTTCATTTAAGATTCCTAGCGCAGACATTTTCTTTGTGCTTTGGACTTAATGATTAGATTTATTATAATACAGTATAACGTAGATCAACAGAAAAATCTACATATTTTAGAGTGATAGAAGCAGTGGATCCACCTACTTATACTTCATCAAGATATGACTCGTGTTATTTGAATACAATATATTTCTACATTTGTCTACGAGTTATACTCCGGCATAAGTATTGAGTACTGAATGATAAAATACATCGTCTAAGTGTAATGACTTTAGAGATATGTGTATATATGAAAAATTAGATCGATGCTTCAAGAAAAGAAAATCAAGAATAAGACAAAAAGACTACAATACTGCATAAAAAGCACAAAATTACGATCATTTTTCACTAAATTTTGGTTTTGAATCATTAATGATTTTGAACTTTTCGATCAAAAAGCACGTACATGCCAAAAATTTACTCCGCACTGCTCCTACATGGTAATGTCGTGGATACGACCTGATATATATAAGACATTTTGGAAAAGTATATGAAAAATAAAAATAAATAAATAAATAATTCAGACAGATGGGTCACATATGTCAATTAAGGGTGTTAGTCACACATATCCCTATATACTTTTTAAATTTTTAAAAATAAAACCAGAAAAAATTTTCTGTAGAATAATAGCAGTATAGAATATCAACTAGTATAATAAATAGTTATGTACTAAAATACTTTTTTCTCTTTATTTCAAATATAGCAAGTTTTTTGCCACTTAACTTTATCTTAAAAATATAAAATATTATTTTCGCTTAAACTTTGTCATTAAATATACTATATTTTTAACTATTTAAAATTTTAATATATATTAATTTTTAATTGTTTATATTTGTTATTACAACTGTATCCATTTCAATTTTTCTGAAAATTACTGTATCACATGTCCCTCTCATGTTGTGTCTTCCTATCCGTATTTATATCAGTACTTTCAAAAATTAAACTTTATTTGATTTTCATAAAGTTATTTTATTTTGGATTAATCAACAGCTAAAGTTATTTTAATTAACTTAACGTCGATGTCCTTTAATTGGAAAGGAATCAATTTTTTTTTTATAAATACACCTGTCAACACTTGCCACGGAGCTGAGCCAGGCCGTGGCTCGGTCCACCACTGTAGGCTGACCCACCACGATAGTGCGGATTTGGTTTAGCCACATTCTTTCTGTATCACTAGATGGAAGCAATTTAGAGGATTAATTTGAATGAAAATACATTATTAAAAGTAATACTATTTATTAAGATATTCATATTATAAGTTTATATTATTTATTAACAATAACAAATAACATCCATTTATGAAATTTATTAATAACATTTACTTAATAATTTTGTGAAAGAAAAAAGTTATTTAGCTATAATTTACTATAAATTATCATAAAATTTGAATATAATTATTATAGTATGTTTATTAATAATTTATAAATCAATTTACAGTATTTACTATTGTAACAATGACGTTATAATTTATTAATAATATTGTATTCGTACCTACTCAATTAAAAATAAATTATTAAAAACAATGAAGAGTTCGTTTCTTTTGAATCTAGTATCTGAGTTTCAGAATTTAAATAAAACAGAGAACTCTTGAAAATGTTGACTCAAATTTTGTCATAGATAGCTATAGAAAAATATTGATGCTCTATAATATTTCAATCCTCAAGCCATCACTATCTTCAAACTCTTATTGTATTGGTCGGGATGAAGCTCGAGCATATATCAAATATCTACTTTCAACAAATGCATGCTCGTCCCTCAAAAAGCAATGAAAAAATGGTTGTGCACTGGAAACTCTATTATTTGCCATATTTAGTTACCACTATCCCAGGAAATATAGATAATCGATAGGCCTAAAAGGTGGATTTAGCAATGAAAAAATGGATGTGCACCGGAAACTCGAGTATTTGCCATCTTTAGTGACCACTATCCCAAGAAATATAGATGTTAGGCCTAAAAGGTGGATTTAGCAAGCCGAATTTTTGCTCGAGTAATCTTAAAGAAAAAAAAACCATCAACAATTATGGATGGTTAATAGGCCTAAAAAGATGGATTTGCTCAGCCAAAAGTTCACTTGAGTAATCTCAAGAAAAAAATATTAAAACCCATCAACAATCTTTTTTAAGGACCCATACGCGAACGTCTTCACCCTTACCACACCGATTCTCTTTTGGTTGCTAGGAATGCAATTAATTTTTGGTTAAACAAAGCTATATACGTTCATGGTAAGATAGGTTAATCTATGGTATAGTTGTCTTATAAATTATCATTTCACGAATTCAAATCTCGCTTATTGTTTACAGGATAAATTTTTTTTACATTTTTTTAAAATAAAATCATATCGGTTGTGTAGGATAATATGTATATGCAGCAACATGTTGGGGCATAATTTTACCTTATTTTTTTATAAAAGTACTGAGAGTATATTTATAATTGGTTAAAACACTTAAAGATAGGTATGAATAAGTAATGATAAAATATTGCAATAGAATCGGATTTTAATTTTATTTTCAAAAAGCTTCGATATATGTAAAATAAGTAAATAATTATTTTGCACTCTTTATATTTTTTCCAGGATTTCAGCTTTTTAGAAAATTCTTCACATTTGTTTTTTGAACGGCCCACTGGTGCTGAAACACCAGCTAACTGATAACAAAAGATAGCCAGCCAGGCGTGCGTGGGGCATGGGTCTTAATTAGGAAAACTATACGGCCCATATGGGGAATTGTATTTGACCACAGAAGTCATAATTCGAAAGTTAAAAAAAAAGGTGAGTTAATCATAAGAAAACTCATTAAAACTGGGGCCCGTTCCATTAGAAAGGCGTCAATCTTTCTATCCTCGATATCAGACTATCAGAGAGGGCGAAGAATCACAGATAGATAGCCATCGCTAGGCCTCACCAGCTAGTCCTGGGAAGAAGCACCCAACGGGCCAGGCCAGAATCACAGATGTTAATAGGGTTGCACAGAAGAAATCAATCCGAGTCGCACCCGATCCGCTCGTCTATGTCCGCACCCTCCCACCGTTATCTTCTTGGCTAGTCCACATCCCCCGATGCACCACCACCTCCACCGCTCCCTTGTTCACCGGTGCGCTGTTTATTGTGTTTATAGTTGTTTGTTAACGATTAGCTAAGAAGCTTTCCTTCTTCACCATCTTCTCTTTGTTCTTCAGCTCGCTTGCTTCTCTACGCATGCACAGAACTCTTTCCTCTTGTTTTTTTCTCTGATGGCCTCCTTCCTCTTCCCCACCACCACCGCCACCTTTTCTTCTTCCTCTTCCTCCATTAACAACACCTCACCTGCTCCCTTCAATACTAATTTCGCAAACGTAACCACTCCTCTTCTTCACCAACAAGACCAGGACGATCTCTTTCTTTTTGTTTTACAACAACAGCAGCTGCAGCAGCAGCAGCAGCTTGAGAGATCCACGATCATGGTAAGAAAGAGACCATCGTCTGAGCTAGACCACCAGCAAGACTCCTCTTATATCAACCCAAGAGTCGCCCGCCGCCCTCACACTGGCGCCGGCGGCTTCGCCGGTGAGTTAAACTCGCAACCACCTCATCCGCCGATTTACAGCTCTAACACTTCTCTTATTGTCCAAGCTACGAACCCGGCCTCGGTTTTACAGTCTTTTCCTCCGCTTCCATATGCGCCGCCGCCGCTGTCCTCTACGCCTCAAGGGGTTTGCGGGTTTTCCGGACTCCCTCTATTCCCTCCTGAGATAGAGCGAGCTAGCGCGGCGGCAGCGGCCGCTGGGAACTTGCCCGTGGTTGCGGTAGCTGCGCAGAGCTCGTCGGCTATTGACGAGCACGGTGGTGGAACTTCGACGGTGGCATGGGTCGATGGGATTATAAGGGACTTGATTGGGAGCTCCTCTTCAGATGTTTCGATACCACAGCTTATCAACAACGTAAGAGAAGTTATATATCCGTGCAATCCTAGCCTCGCCGCTATGCTCGAGTATCGCCTGCGATCCCTCACCTCCGACCAGCCCTCGCCGCCGCCACTCCCATCCCTCCCGCCACCGCCTCCTGAGACATCTGATAAGAGGAGGCGAGAACTACGGCATGCGCAGCCGAGATCGTTGCATGAGCAGCAGATGCTGTCGCAACCTAGAAGGAATGATCAGTGTCTACCTCCTGCGCCGGCGGCACTCGCCGCTGCTGCGTCTGGTCAGCTTCCTAACCAGGATGATCCAAGCTCCAGCAATCTTCTTCAACCGCAGCAGCAGCAACAACAACAGCAGCGTAGCTCGACAACAGGTTCATCGGAAGAGCCTGCAACGCCCGCAGCGGTAGCGCCATCTGCATCAGCTACGAGAGAGAAGAAAGAAGAGCTCCGGCAGCGAGAAGCGAGGACGAGGAGGGGCCTCCACCTTCTAACCCTTCTCCTTCAGTGCGCCGAAGCCGTCGCCGCTGGACAACCACGGAAGAAGCCAACCGCATGCTACTTGGAGATCTCCGAGCTTGGCGACGCCCTTCGGCAACCTCGGCACAGCGTGTCGCCGCGTACTTCTCTGAAGCCATGTCTGGCGCGGCTCATGAGCTCGTTGCCTCGGCATATACGCTCCGTCTTCCCTCTGCTCCACCGCGGCCGCCTCGTCCCTCCGCCTTCCAAGTGTTCAACGGCATCAGCCCCTTCGTCAAAATTTTCCCACTTTCACCGCGAACCAAGCTAATCCAAGAAGCGTTCGAGCGCGAGGACCGCGTCCACATCATTGATCCTTGACATCATGCAGGGCCTCCAGTGGCCGGGACTGTTTCACATCCTCGCTTCACGGCCGTTAGGTCCTCCAAGGGTTCGACTCACCGGTCTAGGATCGTCGATGGAAGCTTTAGAAGCGACTGGGAAACGGCTTTCAGACTTCGCGGAGACGTTGCGGCTGCCATTCGAGTTTATTCCGGTGGCGGAGAAGGTGGGAAACGTGGACACAGAGCGACTCGGCGTGAGCCGGCGCGAGGCGGTGGCTGTGCATTGGCTCCACCACTCGCTCTACGACGTCACGGGGTCTGACACCAACACGCTCTGGCTGCTACAGCGGTAAGAAGTTCAACTCAAACCCGAGATGCTCTCGTGCTTCTTTCCTTCTTCTACGCCTCAAATTCTAGCGACTTTCTTCGGTGCCATGATTACTTGTTAGTAATAAAATTATTCAAAGTAGAGAGCAAACAAGAGCTTCTCTTCTTCGCTGCCAAAAAGAGCATTGTTTCGGGATCTTTTGTAGCTAAAAGTTGAGTGATTATAGTACTTTCTAGTCTTTCAAGGACCTTTTTACGTTCATCTCATTTCAAAACTCTGGTTCTTCCATCCATAAAATGGTGTTTATTCCCTTTCTAAACCGCCATGATTACTTGCACCACAGTAGCTTATCTTATCATTTAATCTACAGTGCCTTTGACTTTTATAAATAAACTCCACCTCCAGTGCAATCTTTATAAACATCGGCTTCAGATCAAAGTTCAGTTCCTCTTGTCTGAGATTGTTGATCTTATGTGTTCCTACATGTTTGAGAGCTTCGGGATGTTTACAATTTGATTAATACGGAAAGAATTCGGACATCTTATACAATCTAATTAGCAATTTTTTTTCTTAGATAATTCGTAAGTGAATTATAAATGAGATAGTGAGATACAATGCTCTTGCATGTAGGCTGGCGCCGAAGGTGGTGACAATGGTGGAGCAAGATCTCAGCCCAGCGGGTCCATTCCTAGCGCGTTTTGTGGAAGCAATCCACTACTACTCAGCACTGTTCGACTCGCTGGGCGCTAGCTACGGCGAGGACAGCCCAGAGCGCCACATCGTCGAGCAGCAACTTCTGTCACGTGAGATCCGCAACGTCCTTGCGGTAGGCGGCCCCTCCCGCACCGGCGAGATCAAGTTCAGCAACTGGCGCGAGAAGCTCAGCCAGTCCGGCTTCCGCGGCGTCTCCCTCGCCGGTAACGCCGCTGCGCAAGCGACTCTCCTCCTCGGCATGTTCCCCACCGATGGGTACACTCTCCACGAAGAGAATGGCACTCTCAAGCTCGGATGGAAAGACCTCCCCCTTCTCACCGCCTCCGCCTGGCGCCCCGCCGCCTCTCCATCCCCTCTACTCCCAATCTCTCGCTAGTCAATATAAGTGGTTTTCAAATTCCGTAGTTGCATTAATTCTTCGTTATCCTTATAATTACTACTTCAACTTTCTGATTATCTCCTACAAATTGTTCTTGGTACGAGCGCGTGAAGGAGCAATATTAATAATAATGTTTCCGCATTCTACGCTCTTCCAGCATCGAGAAGTCGCTATCGTCTACAGTGAAACTACGCCGCTGAGCTCTGCAATGCCAACGCCTGGGAGACAACAAAGAGACAAGCTACGGTAATGGCCAAGTACTACCCTATATATAGGCAGTGCTGTGTTATTTATTGTTCATCACGTACGTAGGAAGAGATCGTTGAGTAGGCCAAATTTAGCTTTATTACTACTTTGGGGAAGATGATGAATGCTTCATATAATTTGCTACATAACCCAAAATCCATATCCCAAAATAATTTAAAGCTAGCATACGTTATGAATGAATTATGGGGATGTGTATTTACAGGTATCTCAAAGAGCATATATGCATATACTTTGGTTAATTTGGACTATATATATATGTAGAATTTTCTGCTGGATGGATGGATTTCGAAATGAATTATGTGGCGTTGTGTGCTCAATCAGGGTAAGTTATTATTGCATTGCCGGTTCCTGCATGGACTTGAAGTGTCAGCATCAGCGTTTAAGAGAGGTTCTTCTTGTACGGCATTTTGATTAAAGAAATGGATTCTGATTCTATGGTTTGGACACATAATATTATGTGCATAAATGGTTTGAATATTGAATAAAGAATAATGGAGCTGGATCGTATGATGTTATCACGCGCTAGTATGAATGATGACTTGAGGAATTGTAGCATGCTTTATTTTCTAGGATAGAGGGAGTAGAAAAAAAAATGTAAAATTTTTTAGCATAATGTTATTTGGCCGAATATTTAATTTAAAAAATAATTTATTTTGTATTTTTTTTATTCTTCATGATCGGTAAATCGCAGTTCGGACTATTTTATCAGACTAAATGATATTTATATTTTAAATAAAATGAAGAATAAAAGAGAGGATATTTCATTATTTTCTAGAACTATTTATTTATAAGACAGTAGAAGAACAGTGTATTACCATCCAACGTTGGTTCAGTTGGTTAGCGGAATTAGGTGTTGGAAGAAGATTAAATGTCTATTTCTCATAAAAAATAGGTCGGAGATTTAAATTTTAATATTTGGTTGTGAGGAGTTTATTGCTTTGTATTCTGTACAGACGTATGATAGAAACCGAAATCGAACGATCAAGATAAAACAAAAAGAACGGTATATTGCAAATATATACAAAATTCTACATATTAAAATCAATCAAATTAATGGCAACGATGGTATTAAAACAAACTTTTGGTAGCATCATTAGAAAACAATAATGCATCTAGGTCAAAAACAAAAAAAAAAAGAGAAGAATGCCCGACTTGGATAACTTATAGATGGAAAATTTAACGCAAGTTTGGATTTTTGATACTCGCTTAAGTTCTATACCTCATTGACGATTTAGACATAAAGGGTGTTATCTTGCTAATAATGTGAGTTATAGGCATATATCATGGTTGCATTAATTTTGAGTAAATTCTAAGGGTTTGATATTTTTTCTATAATTGTAAGTAGTGCATAATTCAAGTATATAGAGTAAAATTTCGTTTAATTGTGCATTGGATTGGAAATATGAGGATAAATTTCGATAGACAGCCATGTCTTTATCTCATTTGTTATGAACATTAGACTGCTATTACTCTTTGATGTGATAATTTTCTTTTTAATTTTGACCAAACCAAACCTCTCATTTTTGTACAATAATGCAGGTTGCTAATATTGTTGAGGGAAAATGATCTGGAGGCCCCGCTTTCCAACGTTCAGCCCCTATACTTTCGCATATTCATTTTTTCCCCCCACTTTCTAAAACGTGTCATTCTTTTTTAAATGCATTATTAGTATTTTTTTTAAAAAAATTAACATAAAAATGATAAAATTTAATAAAATTTATAACTTTTATATGCAGTATTTTCACAAAAATATTTTAAAATAGATATTCTGAGGTTTTGAATTTTCAGTAAATTAACATATGGGATCCAAAAATTGTTAACACTTTGGAACATCAAAATAGTAATTTAAAAGTAATTTTTAAAAAATATTAATTGTAAAAATTATGAATCTCATCAAAATAGACAACTTGTATTTTAAAAAAATTTTATAAAAATTATTTATATAATTGTTAAAATAGTAAAACACAAAAAAAAATAAGGGAGGGGCTAAATAAAAAATTGGAAAACTATAGGGCTGAAAGTGTACAACTTTACTGTTACACATGCTGAAAAAAATGGTCCCTATTTTTTGACTTGTAGAAACCACAGATGGAAAGAGGCCGTAAAGCGTCATGCAAGATTTGGCTTACTGATAGAAAATATATGGAAAATATAAAAAATAATTTATAGATAGAAAATATGCAAATATATAGAGATCTAACTTCGTATTTTTAGAGGCTACATAACTTATTAACAAAGAAAAAAAATTCTAAACGAATTAATATTGACCTAGTTGGTTACCAGAGTTGCGTATTATGAGGAGAACAAAGGTCTATCCCTCATGAATAATAGGTCGGAGGGTTTGAATTCCAGCAACATCTGATTGGGAGCGTATACCATTTATCGCTCAGTATCCGGTCGAGATGTAGGATAAAAATTAAACTCGATTATCAAGACTAAAGAAAAAAAAAAGGAAGAAATTCTTATACACCAAAATTATACTAATTAAATTTTTAACTAATTGATATTTCCAACAAAATAAGTATGTATTCTTTTGAATTTAATAGATAGGTCAAAAATAACAATTATTTTAACTAACGGGCTGCTAAAGGTCAAAATATTCGGTTCTAATCGAGATTAACTCTACTAAATCAAATCATCTTGAAGAAAGAGCTACAACTTTTTTGAGCTTCTCCAGACTGTAAATCACGAAGTTGTGTTGTTTGACCTAGTTAACTTATTACGCACTAATATTCCTCACTCTCACGTTCCAAGGAAGTGGTTTACACGGAATTCGAAGCAATTACGGAAGTGGTTTCTCTTACCAACAATATTCTATCACACGTTCTTCGTCTTTGAAAAATCTTCACCTTCACTTTTAAATGACGAAAAAGTTGTATGATGGTTTAGGTACTCCAGCTAACTACTTAGAAAACTTTTACACGGGATCCGTTTGAAAAAGTGGAAAAGTTGCTGCAATCCACAAGCCTAACAAGGTTGATTAATCAATTGATTTGTGGTGATGATCTCAAATCCAAGAAACTTCATCCCCATCATCATCTGGAAAAAGTTTGTTAATGTTTTATCACTATTATTACTTCCTTTTGTATCACATGAAGTCTTTTATGAAATATGTCTAATAGTTTGATGCCCTTTTTTTTGGTAATTTTAATCAAGAATGATTTGCAAACTTGTATTTTGATCTATTACCACCTTTTTTGGAACAAAATGTTTATGCAGATCCTGTTCTATGAACTGTTCCTGCTGTGTGGGGAAAAAAAAACCTTTTTTTTATTTTTATTTTTTTTTAAATTTAAAAGTGTTTAGTGTGGTGTTTTACAATGTGTAATTCAAATTAGTTGATAAAAAACAATAAAGTTGATCTAATGTTCGTGGGAATTTGAAAATTCTAGCTAAAAAAATATGCTACGACTTTCAATGGCAAATTGGACTAATATTTAACTTTTTGTTAGCAATTTTGGACTCTAAAATTATAGAACATATTCAAATAAACTTTTAAAACAAATATTTCTGAAAATAAAAAAGTTATATTTTCCTCTTCTACGCCGCAGTCTGCAAGAAAGTAGCAACTCCGCCACCATTCTCAAAACATCGTCTTCATCTACTGCATGCTTCAGTTTGATCTGTTCCTATTTTCCAGAGAAATTTTGGAATTTGCATCGATTTTTTATCAAGTTTAGCCAAAAATATGAACATGAAAGTTTTATAACTTAGAGGAGAGAAACATTTATTATTTATGTCAAGTTGAAATCCAAACTCTTGCTTTCTAATTGTCATTTCCCATAATTTCCATTTTGTGGTAACTTAAATTTATTCATTTAAGTATTATATTAGATTGCTTTTTATTGGCTTTTTTGTTTCTAACAGCCAAATCAATCTCTCACTGGTTGGTGGTTGATAAAACCGCCGGCGAGCTCACGGTGTAATTCCTCTTAACTGTATGGCTTTAGCCGCAGGATTGATTGATTGAATTTCAAGAAGACTTTTAAGTTCTTACGTTCCACGAGCTGGCTGCACATTGCTCAAATTATTGACGGCAAAGCACGTTTTAACGTCTACGAAATTTCTTGTTGCGATGTTCACAGGTTAAAACAGCGTGCCATCGCCGTTCCATCGCCATCGCAACCTTTCGCCAGCGGACTGTTCATTTAATATCTCCTATGAGCACTTGTATTCTTCGTGGACCTCTGATACAATCAGAACCTAACTATTATACTAAAATGTAGGTAATACATTCCAAAATACTGTTAACTGTCATAATTATATCAACGCTATCAAATATATATATACTAGCGGAAATATCACCCGCGATGCGTGTGACAAAAAAAAAAATAATTTTTTTTATTAAAATTAAAAAAATATATATTTAAAATATTTAATTATTTTGAAAATTAAAATATTAAAAAAAATTAAAATATTATTATATATTACAGTTATTTATTAGTTTAATATATATATATATATATATATATATATATATTTAATAAATGTTAGTTTCAGATCGACCTGAAAATAAGATCTGTAAGATAAACTGTAGACCATTAGATCAAACATCATAATCCAATTGTCCAAATAATATCTTAGCATGTATGATCTAGACCGTGGATCATATCAAAACGATATTTTTATCACAAAATTTTATTAAAATAGCCGTAATTTTAAAGTTTCAACTACAACCACAATACTCCTGAGCTTTTTAAAAAATTGTATGCTAACATCGTCATCGGTTCTATTGTGTTATTTACGTTCTTTGAGTTGTCGATGTGGCATCATTTATCATAAATATTGTTAACTTAGTTATACTTATCTTACGTGACGTTGATGTAGCTTTTGTACAACGACCACGTAAAAAGGTGATGGTCATGTCAGTAACTCAAACGACACAAACAAATAATCTGAATGTGAGAATAAATTAGGTATTCTATGAAATTTCATAACTATCGTGATCATATTTAGAAATTCATTATTATGATGTTCTATTTTAATGAATTTAAGTGGTTAAAAAAGAATTTTGACTTTAGGATATTTATTGATAGAAAAAATAATGCATATGACATGTTACATGATAGCTCTGCATGCATCGCGATACATGCACGATACATAGCGATCAGGGATCGAGGAAAATAGAGGGTCTTGTTGTTGTCCCCTAGGGCTTTTTTCTGTTTTTCCTCGCTGCTCCTCCCGTCTTCTTCTATGTTGTACGTACGTGCAGCTCGGATACTCTCGTTTACCTGCCCCATGTGGTGTTGTCACCCGGCCCGCCCTCGTTCAGTCGTCTCCCTCTGTTTGCTAGCAAAGGGTTCCTATTACCGAGTCTTACGATGATGTGGGTAGCATTAGATATAGCTTTGCTAAGATAAGATGTGACCTTTTAATTTAGAATGTGATGCATGAGCCGCCCATGGCGACAGGTCCAGTCATCTAAATCCTGGGGATCAGATTTTTCGCGCTAACTTTATGCATCTTATGTTGCTCCTCCGATCAAACATTGACAATTGTCTCTTCTTCTTTTTTATAATGGCTAAACGTTATATAGTATACAGTTGCTATGAACACTTGTTAAAGTTTGATTGGAGAAGCAGTAAGAAAGTTGGCGTAGGAAAATCAATCCTTAATAAATACAATTTCGAATTTTATAGGTTGGGTGGCCCCCAATTGCAATTTATTTAGACAAACCGATTAACTTGTCCAGTTAAATAAAAGTAGCTCCAACAAAGATTATTTTTAGCTAATCTGGGCTATGATGGGTTGTTGATTGAATCTCTTGAACCGTCCGGCCCATTTTTATCTAACAAAGATATCTTGACGTTGGACCATGGCGAAGACCGACGTTGAAAAAGTGAGGTGCTGATACACCGTAAAAGACATAACGAAGTGATATTATTAGAGCTACTGGTTTGGTTAATTTCCTACATAATGAGCGAGGAAGCAGAGATTACGTACCAAAGAAATAAAATTAAGCATGCCGGATGAGTCATAAGCCAGTGTTATACAATCCGGGACGAACCTGCTTTAATGGGTTAAACTGAAAACCGGCTATGGCCAGGTCTACCAAAATTCGAGATTTTCTGAATGTACTAGACTGCTAATTGGTTCAAATGGCTCAATCGGATAAATTGCAAACAGTTGGCCTCTCCAGTTTGGTCTCTGTGTGGTTTTAATATCATTAGATAAGCTTTAGCTTTCGACAATCATCGAAAATACCAAATGCTTTACTGGGGTTTATTAAATACAAACCCGTATATTTGCTCCTACAACTAGGAGTGTATCTAACATAGACGAGCTCAAGCTAATCGAAGCTTAACTCAGCTTGTCATGAAACTTGATGAACTTTAGCCCAGCTCGGCCTCAAATTTCAGCTCAAACGTGAGTCCGTTTGATGAGTCAGGTTTTGAAAAGAAACAAACTTGCTAGTAGCCTAGTTATATACTGGCTTTATCTACAGTAGTAAAGAAACAAACAATTGAATACCATATTTAGTTTGGCAAGGCCCAATATGATGTTATCATGTGATCAATAGATGTTATGTGATTATGGGTCATAAAAAATGCTACTTCCCACCATTAAGGCCCAAAACGTGCATTTCCAATGTAAAGATTCTTGTTATTGGATCATGAGCATAATACAACAAATAATCCAAAAACACATCTCAATATGGATGCATAAAAAAACACAGTTTGTAAATTACATCTTGATATTCATTTTAGGCTTTTGGTTCGGTCATGATTTGGTAGCTATCAATGCACAACATGTCAGGGCAAAAGCCATAACAATTATTCGCAAAAGTATAATGCTGATAAAACATATATTAATACTCCAATTAACTGCATTAAAAAATTCCAAATATTGTACACAATAGCCATACTTGAGAATAATAACATATCAGTAAAGTCCCGCAACGGCAGATTCTGAAAAGGATAAATATATGTAGTCTTGTCCGAAAAAGACTATTTTCGTAGGACATTCGGCCTAAGGGAGCAAATTCATGATATACGAACAAATAACCATACAAGTTTATAGAACGAGAAATCACATTGAATATGTCCAATACAGTACGAAACACGCTTACAAAATAACAATAATAATATAATAAAAGAAATATAAAGGCGAAAGAAATTAGCTAAAATAAAATAGAATACACATAAGAAAAATAAAAATAATATAAAATGCGCTACTTTTCTAAATCATGATGTCACTAATACAAATTCTATCCCGTCATTGAGCCTCGATCGAGCAATAAGTCTTTGTCGAATTTGAAAAAGGTAAGATAATCTCGAATGGTTCCAGGCTGATCTTTTTTTATTTGCCACTCGCTTGTAAAACCTTCAAATCTCTGACTAGTGTAACCACCTTCCATTATAATGATCATCTAATTATAGATTCTATCTCTAAGAGAGTAACCACAGATCCAACTCAATGAACTCATCATCTTCATTTCTGTTATTTTTATTTATTGAAGATACTGGCGTTTAGGCTAACTTTCAAAGTTATATAAAATAGCCAATTTTACAGCAGTGCGATAGTATTTTCTTTTAATTAGACAAAAAACTCCATATCACACATAACTCTGACGCATCATCCACTTAAACTAAGGGCCTGTTTATATTGGAGAAAAGTGAGGTAAGTGGAGAAAGTGGTTAAGTACTTTTCTCACTTTCTTCACTTCTCTTTGTTCCTTAAAAAAGAAAGTGGGACAATGACTTCTCACTTCCATTTACTATTCCTGCATTGCTTTTATATAGGATTGTTCCTTTCCCTGACTTCTTCTCTAAATTGGAGAGAAGTGGGGAAAGTCAATATATATAATATATAATATAGTATATATATAAAAAATATGATATTATAAAATATTAATAAGATAATATTATTGATAATAAAAATATACTATTTATATTATCAGTATTTAAAAATTATATTATTAATACTTAGTAACTATTAATATATGAAATTATTTTACTAATATATTAATTAATATAATACATGTTAATAATATATTATTATTTACACATTATTTTATTAATAATAATTAACATATTTTTAATAATATATTATCAGATTTTATTTTTATAATCATTAGTTTCAAATATTATAGTCAATTTATGGTTTATTATTAACATATTTTATTAATATAAATTAATTATAACATATTATTAGCACCTAGGTTAATGAGGATTTTATGTAATGATTAATACTATTTTACAACATCTTAATATAGTTTTTTATAATACATATATATTAACTAATAATAAAAGTGAATGAAGCGAATAAAATAATTAATTATTATATATAATTATATATAGTATATTAATGGCCTTTTAATATTATATTAATGGATATTTATATATTTATATATTAATACATTATTTATATATTAACGTTAAAAATAATAATAGTTATTAATTAGTGTTAAAAATATAGTTTTTATTTTATATATAATATATTTATATTTTATATTATATAGTAATAATATTAATATAATTTAGTCATTAATATATAGTAATATAAAATTATTATTTATAAGTAATTAAATTATTTAATTCAGCACTTTTGTTCTCACTTTCCATTCCATGTAAAACAATAAAGTCAAACGTAACTTTTCTACCACTTCTCTCACTTTCCATTTTCTTCCACTTTCCTCTACTTTCCTCCACGCACTTTGCCTCACTTGCTCCAACTTTCCCAAGTAAACAGCCCGAACTCGGGTTTAATCGGGATGGTGCCGATATTGTTGAAGCGATTTTTCTATATATTCTAAAGTAAATGTATTATATCTATTGAGGTTCACTGTATAACAAGCACTCACATTCTATTGATGACTTATGTGACTACTTCTCAGGTGTTAGGCTCGGGCAATGGGTACTATTATAATCTAGATAGAAAGGTCAGCTTATTTATAGTAAATAACCACCCACCTACAACTATAAGTAGATAATAAGCCATAGTTGAGATTGACGGCCATAAAAGAAGATGCACTGAATATTTTGTCTCATTAAGCCCATGATAGTCATGCAATTTTCAAAAGGGAATTATGTCTTTTTGTGCCGTCCAGTTTTGTGCGTATAACGACATACATATTGTACATTGAAGTCTAACATGGAAAAATAATGTCCAGGATCAATAGCCCGACTAATGAGATAGATAACTAATAAATGATTATTTATGAATTTCGGTTTCATCTCCTGTAATATGGATAGTTAATGTCTCATTAAGCTTTTAAATTTTTACGGTAGGTATGCGGCTGTACTCAAATGCATCGAGGTGCTAAGCAAGTTCAAGATCAACTTCCTGACTATAATCTACGAATTATAGCTAGAAAATTATGTCTAATAAGATAATAAAGTAATTGTAACCAGCTCAAAGAGAACCTTATGGGTAGAAATTTTTTACGCTAATCTAAAAAAAAAAGTATATATTATGAATGTAATTTCTAACTAAATTTTAATAATAAGGAGAAGAACATATTAAAAAAATCGCTTATATCGCTTTTTCTTTCTCGAGAATAAACTCCAATATAGTAATTTAGATGTGATGAGATAACTTCATCTCTCATAGAGTCTAAGTAGAAAGTCACAACATTTTCTTAATTACACCACCCTCCTGTTTCTTACAAAAATTATCACAGTAAATTATTTTTTTGTTATTCGACTTTAGGGAAAAAAATAATTTAATATCCACCAAACCTAAATCTTTTTTGAAGTGCCGTAAAGAGGTGCAACTTTTATGGTCCTAGCAGTAAACAACTATATTTATGAGGTAAGCATGAAAAAGTCAAAGTCTAATAAATGGTGCAGAACCAACAGCAAGCCAAGTAAGACTGCTTAGACATACTCAACCTGCCACAGCGATCATCATACAACAGAACAAACCCCCTCTTTTCCTTCTTATTCACCTACAATCTCTCCATCTCCAGAGAATTCTTGTTCTGGAACAAAATTTCCAGCAACTACTAACTCGTACGTACTCCTTGAATTCAAACTTTTTTTTTTTCTGCTGTTCAGTTTCTTTCTTTTCTTTTCGGAAGCTATTATTAGCTCTTCAATCCGTATTTAGCTTAGAAGTTGTTGATGGAGAAGGAATTGGAGTGGAAGTTTGGAACGACAGAGAAAGTTCTCTGGCCGTTTTCAGTATTCTGCGGTCTCATCATGTGCAAGACTGTAAGCGTTTCATTCTTGAGCTTCTTTTTTATTTTTATTTTTGTTTTCTGTTAAAGTGGAATGTTATAATACAATAGGTAGTGTTGGATTGCCTTTGAAAGGACACATAAACTTGTTGACATATTGCCCCTGCGGGTGGACTGACTTGTCAGCCATCCTGATTTTCCATGAACTTCAGAATTGTGATTTTGCCATCCTGTTTAACCACTGCGAAAGTGGAAGCGATGAGATTTTTTTTTTTAAAAATAATAATAATAATAATAATAAATTTATGAACGAAGGTGAACGAAGCGTACCCCTTTTGGTCTATGGCATTTTGCACTTTGATTTTCAAATTACTTAGTTTAAAATCTCATGTTTTTCCTTTCAGTTGAATTTGTAATGTTAAACGGGCTAATCTCTGTTTATTCTGCTTCGACATTTGATTTTTGTAGGTGTATGATATCATGTCTCAGTTTAGTTCGTCACGCTTCAAAGCATATAGTAGACTAAACAGGATGCAGAAGATTGAATGGAACAACAGGTGGGTTGGTATTTCTTTGTTAGCTTGGCTTAGCTGGATATAATTATATATATATATATATATTATATATATATATATAATATATATATATATATAGTATAATATTTACCAAATGTAAGGATTTCTTTTCCTGATTTTTTTTTTCGGGCGCAGGGGCTTCTCCACCTTTCATGCCATTCTTGTTGCAATAATGTCGTTCTATTTGCTCGTAATATCTGATCTTTTTAAAGATGGTGCTAGTGATGAGCTAGTTGTCAATAGAAAATCCGCTCTTTCTGATGCAATATTCGGGGTATCTCCTTTAACAAAATTCCTACTTTCAAAATTTATATAATTCATGTTAGCTTTATTCTAAGACAGATGAGTCAATTATCCTTCTAATTATATTTTTATGTTAGATTCTGTTATTACTTGACAATTACTTCATACTCCGTTTCTTATGCTTTTGAAACTTACAAAGTAAATAACGCTCAAGTCCTATATTAGATGGTCAAAAATATCATTTCAGTAACTCAGATTGCAAGAACGAACGCAAAGAATAAGGCTGCAAAATTTCTTAATTACCTAGCCCACAACAATAGGCAGTTCTCCATCTTGAACTAACTACTAGTTCGATGGTAGAATTTCAGCAAATAGGCTAAGCTGAGTTTATGTCTGTTTCGAAGTTTTAATTGCTACTCACCAGCCCTTGCATATGTTTCATTTTCATCATACCAAAAACAAGCAATAATTCCATGGTTTGCATGATATGTTGCAAGCATTTGTGCTTGTCTTTCTCGCCAGCAGGTTTGGAATGATATGGAAATATTTATGTTATACTAAGCTCCATATGCCTTTGCATTATTGTTTTGCAATATTGTGCTTCAGGGCACTGGTTCATTATAAAAAGATAAAAAGCCTATGGCATTTGGAATTTTTTTCTTATTTGATTATCTAATTAAACAGTTTTTAAATATTTCCTATATACTTACTTGTTAAAACATAGGCAAAGTACAGACACTTAAACTAGCTATTCGTTCGATGCTACGCTAATGTTATTTGTAGCTTGCAATTTTCCGTTGTATATTCAAGAAACAAAATTTCTTTAGAAAGTCCATCTTAATCTGAAAAATGCAGATCTGAAACTTCTTCTGAACTTAGTAAAACACGCTGCAACCCTTCCCTCTCTCTCTCTCTCTCTCTCTCTCTCTCTCTCTCTCTCTCTCTCTCTCTCTCTGTGTGTGGGTATATATATATATATAGCAAGGTGCATCTAGATTGTAATTGTCTCTGCAATCATGTTTTTCCACTTAATTAACGAATATTATTTTCCTTTGTCCTTATCTACTCTAAGATGACTTGTAATAGAATTGATCTCGGTGACTTATATCTGTTTGTCAGTAATGCTGCCTGCGCATTTGCACTATTTTCCAAAGTTTACAAGTTGGCTTTTATCTTATTTGGATTTAGATTATGTTACAGTTTGGTCTATTTTCTGAGAAGAAAGAACGCTGCAATTCTCTATCTATTTGTGCCTGCAAATCATTTAGATGTTCTGCACTTTGAAGTGCATACCTTTGATATCCAAATTTGCAGTAAGAATCAATCTAGATTACTCTCGTATTGATCGTGTTATAGCCATGATTGTCAAGTGAACACATCCATCCATCTATTTTCTTCCTTTAGTCTTAGTTAATTAAAATCTATGACTTATATTCCACACTATCCTCTTTGTTGTAATAGTTTCCAAGACATGATTAAACTGAATTTGTTGTACATATTAAGTTCCCTATTTTAATCTGATTGCAGATTTCCCTAGGTTATTTCCTGGCAGACTTAGCAATGATTATTTGGCTGTTCCCATCATTAGGTGGCGTGGAATATGTAAGTACCGTACTGTGGTAGGCAGCGAAGTAGCCATTCTAATATATCTTGAAAATTAAAACTACTCTTGTAGAGTAATATGTCAATTTATTTTCTTTTTGGTTGTTGCCCTTTAACAGATTATCCATCATGGTCTTTCCATGTACTCCATCTTTCTTTCACTTATAAGTGGTCAAGGGCAAGCTTACATACTCATGGTTTTGTTTTCTGAGATCACAACTCCCTTTGTGAATATGAGATGGTAGGTTTTACTTCTGCTTATACTCTTTTCACGCTTATGCCAGTATTTTTGTCTCCCGGTAATGATAGCAAGTCTCTGTACAGGTATCTAGATGTTGCCGGGCAGAAAAACTCTAACTTTTATGTATACAATGGGGTAGCGTTGTTTCTCGGGTGGCTGGTAAGTATTACTATAGCTTTCTAGTAATGACATATGGATCAGTAGGGGATGGCGGGGTGTCGCAATGGTAGGGGCGCCTCAGAAAGCCCCATTGTCCTGGGTTCAACTCCCCGCACCGCCGCTAGCGCATTGCTAATGTTGCGGTGCAGGATAAGCGCACATGTGTCCCCTTACGTGCGAGGGGTACTCCCTAGTGTCCTCCTGTGGGAGCTAGGTAAGGACCTTATGCGGGCAGAGTGGTAGCTCCAATTGGAGACCTGGGGCCCACAAAAAAATAACTGCATACTATGCCCATTCTCAAGTGACGATAGTCTTCCATTTCAGCTAGACCCTCATAGGATCTTATAACTGAATTCAAGTCGTATTAAGCATGGTCGTGTATGTCCTTGGCTATGACTCTGAATTTTTCTTTAGGGTCGAGTGTCACTCCAAAGTTATAACAGGGTCGAGCGTTTCTGTGAGGTGATTAATCCTAGGTTAATTCATGCCACTGCCGACTTTATGTTAACGCATAGTTTTGTGCTTTTCAGGTTGCGAGGATTCTTCTGTTCATCTATTTCTTTGCACATATGTATTTTCATTTTGATCAGGTATGTTGTATAAAATTCATATTTTGGATAAGAGTTCCATGACTACTAGATGCTTAACCAAGATCTTGTTTTATGAGGAGTGTTCTAAGTCCAATTGTGGAATTTATGATGACAAATCAATTTGTTCTTGGTTGAGTTGACGAAGAAAACTAGAATCATAGAATTATTTGCTTATACTGATACATAGTTTCGTAATAAACTAAAAATATTAAGACGTATCTAATCATCGACAATGCAAAAGTAACTAATGTTAAGACACCCTGCAATATCCTTCCTCACGTATCGTTTGTTTCTTTCAGGTGAAGACTATTTTTCCTCTAGGTTTTTACAGCTTGCTAATTGTGCCGTCAGTGTTGACATTTATGAATACATATTGGTTCATGAAAATCTTCAAGGGGATGATGAAGACCCTTTCGAGGAAGAAGCAGAAGTCAGAAGCCTCGGATTGAAATAGCTTTTTCGCTGATTTTTTTTTTTTTTTCCTCGCCTGATCTATCTTCTCGTTTTTTGGCCAAATTAATGCATATGCGAACCCTCATTGCGGTAATACGCACGTCTATCATGTAAATAAATATCATCTGTTTTGAATGGTTCAAGTAGGTAGAGATCTATAGGCTTAAAACTGAAGTTTCATACAGTGAAAATTTTCATTCAAAACATAGTTCTTATTAACATCTGTATATTCTGATCCTTGAGGGCTTTATATGTTCTCTGATCTGACTCTTTTGTAGTGTATTTATATTTTATTGTTTTCATCGTAGGATCTGTTGTACTCATCTAACTCTCTACTCCGATTTGGGGCTGTCCATAACTCTTGCTTCATTTGGCTGTTCGGCAAGGTCAAGGAGTTTTTTTTCTCCCTTTTTTAAAATTATTACAGGACAAGGTCTACCGTCATAATCCTAATTCCTTGCCGAAGGGGGGGTTTTTTTTTTTTTTTTTTTTTTTAAAAAGAAAAGAAAATAAGGCATTATCTGCATTTAAGAAGTCAAAGTCCATTAGCCTCAGCTGCCTTACAACAAGTGATAAGAGTACCACAGTAGAGACTCTTAGGATGCAACCATCAGAAGGCATACATGACAAGAAACTACAAGTGGAGGTCTAATTTTATATTTATAGAATTATATAGTTTGTTTGCTAAGACAAGATATAAATATGTCTAATAAGAAATCCTATCTATATAATTCTTCTGTCAAATGCTTAAAGTAAGCTTATAGTTCCAACATTAACCCAAAATTTAACCTGTCTTGATTTTAAACAGAGTATGGTTCTAAAAATTGAATTATAATTTAAAAAAAATCAATTTTTAAAATTTTGAAGTTAATTTTATGTACAATAACAAAATTGTTAACGAAAGCATCAACAAAGCTTTTATATTTATATATTATTATTAATTATGTACAATAACCAGAAACCCAGAAAGCATATTTAAATGATATATACCAACTAAATGATTCGCCAGCAATTTCCTTTACCTCTACTCCAAGTCCTCATTTTCAAGATCTGCTCTTTTCTTAAATGAATATAAATAAAGACAAACATGAACACAACTTATGGCATGTCGACTCAGCAACCCAAAGGACAGATAGAAAAGGGGGGGAAAAAAGAAAAAGAAAAGAAAAAAGAAGAGAAAAAGAAAAAAGTGGGCCATTAGCATGGGCTTGATCTGTTTCTAAAATAAAAAAAAATAAAGTCTTGGCATGAACATCGAGCCAACGCATATCAAATCCAGCTTTTTTAGTCGTTATTTAGTGAGTTATGGATGCCAAGTTAGGTATCAGTCCTAGCTTTTATTTGTATCTCAAATATTTAGGTTCTGTCCCTTTGACGTCTTGTATCAGAAAACCCTAAAAAAATCACCTTCCAATACTAATTATTTTGTCGGACAATTGTACTGCCGTCCATCCATATTATTTTCAATATTACTTAAATTATCTCAAAAATAAATTTTAACTAGTCCTTTGGCATCTTTTAATACATTATAACATATTTTAATGCATTTTTTACACCGCACACATCCGACACCTTACACCTTAATACTTTTTAGTAAGTTTCTGGCACTATTGTGTTAATTTTTGACATCCTCTTGTTAAAAATAACATCACATTCTTCTGATAATGATAACTTTTAACACTTTTTGATAACTTTTTATACCATCCATAAAAGATTTAAATGTATTTTTTTTTTACAAATAAACTGCAGTACAAAGCAACTCTTGCTTTGGACTGCAGTACAAGTCTTCTTTTTTTAATTTACTTAAACTAGTGTATATCTTGAAATAATATCCTGTCTTACTCACAAACTTTCAATACATTACAAATATTTGTCATCCGAAAATAACAGCTTTCTTCTCTTCTTTAATTTTTGTTAGGCTGATTTGTTAAAGTTACTCGAACAGGGACAAATCCATCATCTTCCTCTGCTCAATACGAAGAGAAAATGCTGATAAGCGCTATTTTTATCGCTTTAATTAGCGTCCTTTCAAAAATCTCATCCTTGCACTCCTTGAATCCATCTCAAAAAGCTCTGAATTACAGTAATGCGCGCCATGTATTTTAGAGAGCATGTTAAATATACTGAAACAGGGCTCTGCATAACTATGTTCTAAATGCAAATGTTTCCTTCGACTAAGCTTTTGCATTTTTATGCCCTTCGAGATGTAAAAATATATTTTTTTTTAATTCGAAATGATGTTTATGTATTCTTTTAATCGGATGAAATAATAAAAGTGCCAACGTCTTGTAAAAAAAATGACAAGAGTAATTTGATCATATCATAAGATAAATAGAATTAACCGGTATAAACGCTTAACGGGAATATGAAATAATAGTTGTATCATTATTGTAAACGGGTATAAAAGCTATATTCCAAATTAGAGGCATAAAAATAGAATTTCAAAGCATTGGAACATCAAATCGCAAATGCCCCTTCAATTTTCTATGAAGAAAAGCAAAGATAAACAGTAATGCAACACTGCAACTTCATTTTAAATTTTAAATAGCACAAAAATGCTCAACAGTATTTAACTAGACACATAATCAACGTGGGATGCATGTTTCTCTTCCCACCCAGAATATTTATATTTTTAGACTACAGGCCAAGATAAATGCGAAAATAATATAAGCATGTCCACCATATGTCAGGTGAGTTGCATGTTCACCATATGTCGTCCCACAATCACACAACGGTTACGGTTGACCGGTTATTATTGCTGAATTCTCTAACTGTTTGGCGATCTTGTACATATTAGGTCTCATAATTGTCCGACCTCATATCTACTCGGGCTCATATCTGTCTAGTCTCATAGTTGTCCGGATCTCATACCTATCAAGCTTCTTGGCCTTGTACCTGCTCGCCTTCGTACCAGTTTGGCCACGTACTTATTTGTAATCGGCCACGTCATGCAGCTAGCTATATCCTCACATGGTGTCTCTTCGATTGACACATGACAGACTAAATTCATGCTATATCCATCAATTTCAAATCAAAGTGTTTTGTTATAGAAGTAAGCAAGCAAAGTAAAATGTCCCCCATTTGAAGTTTAGCACTTTGAAGTCATCATACTGTGTATAGGTCAAGAGCGGATCTAATAGTGAAGTAGATAGGTCAGCAATTCATAATAAATAAATAATGACTGCTAAATTTTTTTATATTTGATTATGGATTTTTTAAAAGTTAAATTTAGTCAAAATAGATTTTTAAAGTTGAATATGTTGAATACCTAGCATCATCTTGTAATAACTTAGATAATCAGGAAAAACTGGTACCTTTGGTTGTAGCTTGTTGTTTTTGCATAGATGCAGTTAGTTTTGTTTGTAATGTAGTATATAAGTAAAAGCTACAAACAATCTATTTAAAGCTAAGCTATATATTGCCATATAGCATGCAAGTTATAATTTATGAATACTATTTTTTTTTTTCAAACATAATTTTTAACAAAAATCAACTTTTGACTAATTAATTTTGGACGGAAATCTCTAAGGTGAGAATCCCTCTCCCAGCCCGTTTTAATTCCTGCATATGGGGAGGAATTCATCTTCATTCGCGATCCATTCTGGACGGGTCTTTACGGTAATCTCGGTTGGCGCGGAAAATTCATCACTTTTTGTGGGGTCTACAATTGCCAAACATATGTTTGGTAGCCTATTTTGCAAAATAAATTTCTCTTCACTCTGGTCCATTCTGGATGGCTACCGAAATCTTGGTTGGCGGGGAAAGTCATCAATCATCAGTATTTGTGGAAACCCTATTTTGCAAAACGTCGGAAGTGTCTTGCATTGTACTTGTACTTTCTTCCCTTCGCTATAAGCACCAAGCAGATTGTTCTTTACCATCTGTCTTTCCCTCGCCCACCGCGCAAATGTGGCGTTATTCCCATCCACCCCGCGCAATCCTCCGCGCGCTCCTCAGCAGCTCCGCGAGCAGCGGTAACTCATGTGCCACGAAGCACCCGTTCCCTCCTCCGCGTTTCTACACCACCGCGGCATCAACGGCTGCGGCGGCAAACGTCGGAGGAAAGCAACGACGGCAGCGCTCCGCCTGCGGTAACCAAGGAGGAGGCGCGGCGGTTGATGCGCCTTGTCAACGTGGAGACGCTGAAGCGACGGCTAGGATCGGAGGAGAATGAGACGATCGGATACGGCGAGCTGCTGCGCGAGTGCTTAGACATTGGCGTCGCGCGATCGAGAGACGAGGCTGCCGCCTTCGCTCGCGTGCTCGACGAGGCTGGAGTTCTTCTCCTCTTTCGCGACAAAGTGTATCTTCACCCCGATAAGGTACGTGCTCTCTCGATTTAATTTCAGTTTTATGGATGAGAGATCGGCCTTTGAGGTTATTGTTATTGATTTTAAATTGAAATTAGATTTCTAAGTGATTGTCTTGTTAAGTATTAGCATTTGATATGGTTAATTAAGTTTCAAAATATACGCGGAATTCTTCAAAAATAATATTTTAGGTTCTCGACCCCGCCTGGGTGGCCTGGTGGTGGCGACAGTTTACGCAACAATCTTGTTCAAAACTCAGGCGCCTCCATTTACAGGAAAAAGCGTGGATTTATTCCATCTATGTACCACAGCACGCATGATATACTTTAGGAACTATCTCGGATCTATCGCCGATGGTAGCGTGGGGCCAGTTGAGAATTTATCTGTCCGGATCCAATAATACGGTCCCAGATGGCTGGTTTTTCTTGTTTGTCGTTGAACCAAAAGTCCAATGCTTTATCTAGAAGGAAAGATAAATGTGGGAGGAGGATTTTTAAGGTGGATTCTGTGTAGATTTCTCCATATTAGCTTTTGCTTTATTTCCTTTCGGTGGGTGTCGGAGTGGATGAATCATAAGCTATCACTTTTTTATGACATTTACAAGAAATAAAATATTTCAAAATTGTCAAAATAATATTATTAAAAGTAAATAACTTTATATTATTAAAAGTTAATAACATAATAATAAAGTAAGTAAATATTCTTGTGTTAATTGTCTAATCGAATTGATTGGGCCCCACAAATGATGAGCTGGTGGATTTAGGTATAGTTAGTGAAATACTTAGGCTGTGTAAAGATCACGAGTGATCTCTCATGTTGGTATTTAGTGATTGCATGGAAAGTGATCTGCTCAATTCTTTTTCTATCGGCACAATTATTTAATAAATTGGATAATGTGTATATTCACTGAGATATTAGCATGCAAATGCTTTTTTCCCTAATGTTATGCAAGTGCATTTATGTCTAAATACTACGTTGTGGTCTTGTATGGCTCTCTTATTTTGGCGAAAATTGGTTGATCTGGTGTCGAAGTCTGTTAATGGTAACCCTGTTACGTCAGAAACTGTTCGTTCTAATTCGTATTTTCTTACAAGGATTTTCTGAATGTGTATTGTGGGTTCATCAGGCCATGTTGGACATCTTGGTTCAACATTCTGATGATTCCTCCTTTGTTTTTTTTAATTCTATTCATCAATCTTCTTACTATTCTCCTCCACTCTGCATATCACTTCGGATATATCTAGTTCCTGTCAATTTCTTGATGAACGCATTTGAGTTGGCTTTTACCAATAATTTGTTTTCCTATATTTTCAACGGGGTAAAGATTAGCTACGGTCTATAACGTTTGTGGTCATGTCACTGCTTCTGGTTATATTTTTATGTGATTCTTCCAGTAACTTAAATGTTGTTACTGTATATTTTATTATTTGTTATGGTGTTAAATTAAGATAATCTTACAAGATTACAGTCCTGAAGATATGTTCTCCCCTCACACAGGTGGTAGATCTTGTCAGCAGGGCTGTGCCCCTTGCTCTGACTCCTCGGGATGATCCCAGAATAGATGAGCTGAAGCAATTGTTGATAAAGAAGGAAGAGATCGACAAGCTCGCACATCGTCAGGTCCGCCACATCCTATGGTCGGGTCTGGGGTTCTTAATAACTCAGATTGGCCTATTCTTCCGCCTCACTTTCTGGGAGTTCTCTTGGGATGTAATGGAACCTATTGCGTTCTTCACCACCACGACTGGCCTTGTAGTTGGATATGCTTATTTCTTAATTACCTCTAGAGATCCAACCTATCAAGATTTCATGGAGAGGCTCTTCTCTTCCAGACAAAGGAAGATAGCTCAGAAGATGAATTTTGACATGCAAAGGTTCAATGAATTGCAGCAGCACTGCAAATGCCCCGTAGATCATATCAGTGCTTTAGATGCATTGCTGAGAAATTAACCGTTCGGGTGCTTCCTTGCTTCTTAAATCTACTGCGATATCAACTACAAGTCGGTCAGATTTCTGTAGAGGAGCTAACCATTCGCTGTGTATTTTTTGACCAAAAGCATATTCTGCTGTTAAACTTCAATTTTGTGATAATGGCAAGAGCTACTATACAAAGTTCTATATAGAAGCTTACTTTTTTGTTATTACTCTGGATCAAGTCTTCTTCTTCGTGTAATTCCGGTGTGTTTCTTAATTGGAGCAGTAGGGTCACCTCCTATAAAGGTGCTAATTGGTTTATTTTTGACAGGTTTTTTTTTTAAAAAATAATAAACTTATAAACAGTAAAATTATACAGCACATTAAAATTAATAAAATTATAGTTTTTTAAATTATCAAAAATATTTTTGAAATGTTATTGGGAAGTTAATTAGACGTAAGAATCGCTTCTTGCCAGAGCTTCTCCCACCAGCTCGCCGGCGTATGCACTGTTCCAATACAAGTAAATTATATTACAGATCTACCGAACAATCATCTATTACTCCTTCCGATTGCCGAAGTTTCTACACTAGAGGCATCTAATACATGTCGATTATGGGAGGAGTTCCAAGTCCATGGAGTCGTGATTGGATTCTATGGAATCTACGTGTGGAGCCAGGCACACAACAACATCTGGATTGGAAAAAGTGTTAGCAGCAGGTGTCCTTTTGATTTGGATGTGGCGAAACCAACTACATTTTGATGGAATTGAGTTGCCTTCCTTTGAAAGTGAAATATATACTTCAGGAAGCCAGAAGTTACATGAATGCCTATAGTCTAGGAGATTCTCAACCAGCTGGGAGGAGTTCTATCACTGCCTCCATAGCGTGGAAGCCACCGGAACCCGAATGGGTAACTGTAAACTCAGATGGTGCCTCTTCCTGAACTCGAGGGATGCCGCAACTGGCGGGATAATACGTGACAAAGAGGGGCGTTGGCAAGGTGGATTTAGTCTTAACCTGGGAATTTATCTAGATACAGAGATAGAATTTTGGGAATTTCTCAAAACTCTCCAACTGGCATGGAAAAAAGGATTCCGAAAGATCAACTTTAAATCAGACTCTTTTGTATTAATTCAAGAGCTGAAGTCTAATGAAGTACCACATCGCCGCCATTAGAACTTGGTGATCGGCTGCATAAGATGGCTGACGCGCAATTGGAAAGTCCAAGCGAAGTATATTTATCGTGAAGTTAACAAACTAGCTGATTGCCTCGCGACCATGGCTCTTTCCTTGTCCTTGGAGTACCACTATCTTGTATCTCTGTCGTCAGAGACTTGTACCTTAGTAGAATTAGATGTGCGAGACATCGGAACTCCTAAATTAATACAAGTGTAAGGAACATTGTCTTTCCTCTTTCCCGTTTTTTCCCCCAAAAAACGAAAGGTGTAATATGATACCGACTCAAAGGATAACATATACATGGAATATTATGAAAATTTCTCCATTAGGAGAAGAATCCAAAAAAGAAAAAAGTGTTCATATAGATATGAAGCAAACAACTAAGTATGATGCACTTCTCAGTTGCAAACTCTGGAAATTTCAGAATTTTGACCTGTATTTTGGGTGATTTTAGCATCTTGAAACTTCTTCAACTATGCTAGAAGGTTGACTGTGCCACTCTATGCTGGGACGTCTCTATCCATATCAAGCAAGCTTCCCCTTCAATTAGAGTAATCCATGGGCTGTAAACTGCATTAAGCCCAAGATTTACCAGTAGATGGAATGTGAACTTTCAGCCCAACATTTATCCATCTCAGAAATGCTACTGCTGCTTTGAAATTTGAAATAAGAGTTTTTTGGAACAACCAAAAAGATTTTTTTTTTTGTTAGAAAGGGGACTACGCTACCCACGCTCTTACATATAGGTGAGTTGATATATCACAGGAAGATGACTAGATGATGTACTTTGGAAATTGATTAGTAGCATTCGTACATGCCACACGGCCCTCTATTCTCGAGTGATTGATATAGGGTCCACAAAAAGGGCACACTCTATAGCATTTGTCCTGTTATCACACACAGTCACCAGCGATAATAGCATCACGTTAACATATTGACGCACACTGTTGCACAACTCTCATTAGGTCTAGACGGGTTGTATAGTCACAGAGATACGAAAGCACAAGTTAGTTGAACGTGAATGTATACCAATTTACGCTTTGTATTTTAGAGTATTGAGATTATTGTTACTCTAGCAAATAATTACACGGGGTTATTACGATGAGATTTGTAACTTATAAATTAGCGCGTTAAGGATGGGCCCAGTTTTTTGTATATTCCTTGAATCGCCTGTGTGAGAATCGTTGGTAAGTTTATTTAGAGAATACACCATACTTACAGGACGATAAGTAAATACTGTTATTTTTCGTAAAGTGGTGTCACACATAGTCAGTATAGTACAACGCCACTGACTATCAAAGGTTCAGTCTCATCCTATGCTATTAGGCAGTGATAGAGTGTGGGATTTGATAATATGTCAAAGGGAGCACACTGGTGTCAAACCTCTAAATATTATCACAAATGATAATTGTTGTGACTGTATATATATATCTGGATGAGCGCAAGAGGACTTTGAAGCATGTATCCCCACCAAGAGAGGTCTGTAGGTTTTATTGTTTTTAGGAAAATTACTGTCTGTGCGACACCCCTAACTATTGGGGTATCGCGATTCGAGCCCCGCCGAAACGTCACGTGGCGGCACGCGCGTGCCGCACGCTCGGCGGAAAAACGCGTTTCGGAGAGCTGAACAGTCAAAAATGAGAAACGGGGGGGCTGAACAGTAATTTTCCCTTTATTTTTTTTGGAGTATTTTGGGAGTTGAACATGTTTACAACTTGAATTGTTCCCTAACCTGTAAGGCAAGATGTTTTTTTATTTGGAATGATTATATATCAGCCTATTCTCACGAATAAAGTTTTACTTTTTTATATAATTACAAAATTACATCAAAATATGTATATAAGTATTTATTTATTTTTTTTAAAGATTTTGATGTTGTTTGATTTACTTTATACTTTCATATTCAAAAATATTTCTAATAAAAAATATATGTAAACGGTTTTGAAGACTCCTAAATATTTAGTAGTTACAAAATTTGAAGTCTCAAAATAACTTTTTAAAAATACTTTAAAAAAAAGAATATAAAAGTTTAGAGCACACTAAGTTTTGTTTTAATACAAAATTTTAATTTATACATATATTTTAGAGTGACTTTATAAAAACAAAAACATATTTGAAACAGTTAAGTGTAATTGGAGTTTTTTTTTTTTTTCCTTACAAAAACTCCTTTTTTTTTTCTTTCCCAGTGGTCTTCCTTGTTGCTTCCCTCGATGTTTGGAACCACCGACCATATGGAGCATGGGCATGTTTCGTGGTGTCCTGGTGATGCTTGTGGCATATATGCTGTACATATACAACATTCCCTTTTCTAATTAATGTAATTAGATCGGCACATTGTTATTGTTTCACTGCTCGATATGCACAACAATTAAATAATGGTAGTACAATCAGGCCCTATTAGAGGCCTCTAGTAGGGCACAACAATTAAAGTTACTAACCTTTTTTTTTCTGGATTTAAGTTTAATCACATAATTTTTTTAAAAATGTACTTTTTTTTTGAAAAAATCATTTTTTTAAGATATAGTATGTAGAAAAATAACTCAAGCGCTCGGAGGACTCACTCGTATTAGATTTGTTTTAAAAGAACGGGGTGTTACGGTCAACAAGTGCGACAGGGGTCAATAAGTTTGCTGGTTGTGCTGAGAGTTCGAGTTCATTGGGCGTGCGAACCTGTGCCACATCAGGACCAATAGTTACTCGTCAAACTTCCTTCTTTTTTTTTTGGTTGGTTCTTTATTAGGTGTAACTATGATGTTTAATATATTTTTTTTTTTGTGACATTACAACGTAAAAGGTGATGCTGCACCAGACAAGACAACCAATTGTGGATGGGCCATCCATTTAAATGCCTTCCCGTGTGCTTGCGTATTGCGGTGGACCGTGCAGAAAAGATTTTCGCTCCTTCCGTGACAGGTGTAGTGCTGTGTGAAGGCTGTGCGGGATTAGATATCTTTGAAGGTAAAATGTGTATAGATCAGTACTCAAGTCTGACGAAATGTTTATTTATTTATTTATTTAAAATTATCATGAAGAAATTACAGTCGTAATCGGTCTATTTTTGTACGACCGTCGTAATAGAAAAATCTTCAGATGTTATCAATTTATGTTCCACTAATCGAAGAACTCTAACTTTTCGATTTGAAATTCGAATGCCAGTATTATTTTTCATATGATATAGATAAGATAAATCATTTATATTCTTATGGTGGTGTTTGTGAAATTCGAATATAAAAGAAATGCTTAATCTCTATTGAAAAAGATTTTAAAAAGTAAAATAGCCGATGAAATGACAGTGAGGAACAGATAAAAAGGGAGATGATACTCATAAATTAAGCCATGTATAGAATTTCAAATGGTTCGGTTAAATGCTTGCCAACAAACTAGGAAGCATGGAAGAAAACACAGCCAGAATATGAAATATAGTAATTTTTTAAAAAATAGGACATGTATATAGTTCGAATACGATAATAAAAAATATAAATATTAAAAAAATAATTTATATTAAATTTTTGAATATCTGAAAAATATAATAATATTCAATAATAAAATTACATATACTATAATATTTTATATTTTTTTGATAAATTTAAACAATAAAAGTCTAATTTTCTACAAAAAATAATATTACTTAATAGTATGCATTATTAGTACTATATACTATTTTATTTTTAAAAAAAATAAAAATATTTTTTTAAAGAAATAAAATTTTATACACGTGTTGAGACACACCTGTCTAGCATTGATAACATCCGAGTTCGAATTTTCTTTTTGATTTTCAGATAATTTTTTGATGTGTCGATATGTATCCACGACGTGTTTGTATCGGACACCGTATAAACACCATATAGGATAAAATTTCAACATGTTCGTGTTTCCTAGCTAGCAAATAATAGTTTCACTAATCTCAGATGCACGTACAAATTTTATTTTTGAAAAATATCAAATCCTATATCGTGCCGTCACGTCAGCGTATTTCTTCATTTTAAAAAATTGGTACGTAAAGTATAAAAAAACGAACCGTTACGCACCAACTCCATAAAAGAATCCCACTAATTAATAGTAATTGATAATTCAAATATTCATGCTGGGGAGAGAAAATAGACCTTTTCTGGAATTTGTATCCATCTCAAAACTGTTTGCAAATATATCTGTGGATTCAAATCATTGCAAAAAAGTTTTATTTCGAAAACCATACACAACTTTGAATATGGAAGTTTATATATAAACAATAGATTTTAATATAATATATAATTTTATTATTATTATTTTTAAAAAATATTTATAAATAGTGTATCGAGACTTTAGATTTGTTTTAAAAGTTAATATGTTGACCATTAAATATGTATTTAGAAAGAAAAAAATTTAAAACATAAAATACACAAAGAAGATTTTGATACATTCTACGCTTATGTTCAAAAGTTTGTCAAAAAATAATTCTAAATATATATTTTATAATATAAAAAATAATATATTTTAATAAAAACTTATTTATAAATCGTATATTTAGACATGCTATGATATATAAGTCTTTCTTTTTATAAATATCGAGGAGAAGTACAACGTGGGCCAGCTGAGGTACCAAATTCAAGGTGCCAAAGTTTCCCATTTGGAAAAGAGTAGTTTCATATTTCTTTCACCATATTTTTAAATAACTTTTTTAATAATTATAATCAAGATAAAATATATATTCTACCTATTTTTAAAGGAAAAATTCAATATGAAAAACAATTAATTTTTCTATAAATTTTATATTAAAAATATTTATAAAAATACTTCTAAATAGATAGTTTAAGGTACCGAAATTTTAAATTATTACAAAAAATTTGAAACTTCAAAATATTTATTTAATTTTTTTTAAGAAAGCTGTATTCATAAAAACACACCAAAATATATTTATTTATATTAAAATTCTAAAAATATTTATATATATAGATAATCTGAATTATTTTATAAGTTTTTTAAAACATTAGGAACTTATTTAATAAATTATCGTAATGCATGAGCTGTTCAGACAAAATTATAAAAAAATCTTTCATATATGTGACAATATAAGTCTATTTATTTTACTATCGTAAATCTATCCTGCTATACTAGATAGAGAATATTTATGAGATGAATGATATCTATCCCAATTTTACTATCTTAGCTAAAAACTTCTAATATAATGGGGATTTCAAGACATCTACACTTTTAGCTTCATATTATCCAGGTTTTTTTATTTTCTTCAGGAATAATAATCTTCAAATTTATCCTCAAGATATCCTTGTTATCCTTATCAACATCCACTTGTCTATTATTTTTATCCAATTCGTCCCCTCTCCCAAATAAAAAAGTATTTTCAAAAAAACACCTGAGACAGTTTCAAATTAATAAACTCCCGCACTTTAGATCATGGCCAAAATACAACACACACGCATACTCTCTCTCTCGCCTCAGTCTCATCTCTCTCTCGGTCTCGTCTCTCTCTCTCTCTATAGTATATATATATTGAAAAAACTAATAAAAAATAAAAAAATAATTTTGATGTGCTTTCAAACTTTTCTATTTATTTTTTTTTAACTTTTTATATAAATATTTTGAGACTCCATCAGTAAAGAAAAGTTTTGAGCTATAAAACATTCTTTAGTATTTTAGAAAATTTTAATATAAAAATTATAAAGCAATTAAGATATTTTGTTTCTAACTTTTTTTAAAAACTAATTATACTTATTTATCTTGACTTAAATTAATAATTTATAGAAAAGCAATAATTTATTTGAAAGGCAGTACAAAATAAGTAGTTGATATGAATTTTTTTTGTTTTTTAAAAAAATGACAAGCTAAGAGATGAAGTCAGGGACCAGACATGCTTTCCTCAGCATACTTCTGAATGCATGTTAAAACGTAAACCGAAAAAGTTAATATTATAAAATCAGCTCTAGGGCAAAAGAAGGCAAACTAAGACTCAAAAAGGTCATGTTGACCGTCATCTTTCTCTGCAAAGACAAGACATTTTGGGACGAAACGCATCTTTGACGACAACAGTAGCAAGTAACATGCGCATGCATCAATTCTTCTCCAAAAAAAAAAAAAAAAACATGCGCACACATGGAAAACATTTCATCATATTGTTATAAGATCAAATCAATAATTAGGGATCTTACAGCTCGGGCTCGCAAGGGAGAGCAGCATGAATAACTGTACCTTTTTCTGACAATTACAAGCATGTCGTGAGTTGCTAGCGTGACTGGTGGGTAGGTGGTCGAGTCCCGCTGATCTTAACTAAGGAACTCAATCTAATTTTACACCAATATTGGCGAGATTAAGGTGTTGCACCAATATAGTTACGTCCATCTATTCTCCTTAAATTTTCTTGCAGTGTAATTTAATTGGATTATTATTATTATTATTTGCTAGATTATTTTAGTAATGCTTCAAATGGACTAGAAATGGTGATTAAATGCATTTCGATAAGACCATTTAGGTTAAGTTAATCGATTTTTTTTTCTTTGGATCAGAAAAAGGCTGCTGTAATGGAATCTTCTACATTATTTACCCATGATTATATTTAAAAAGAATTATATATTGGTAACTATTTGATTTTCTTACTATTGAATTACCACTTGTATTTATCATTACCACGTGTATTTTCTTTTCTTGTCATTTCAACGGTCCTTTTTCAAGACAGAAAATCATTCTTGGGGCCCTAAAGAATGCAATTAAAACCATCATTAGTGATTCTGAATGTACGCCATATATGTATATTTCAGAATACTGTTCACGATCCTAATTGTATTATGACTGTTAGGAGTAATCTCAGCTATGCATGCTGACGGAATAATCTGTGAATTTGCTTAGCTCGGATAAAGTACTATTTGCATCAGTAGAATAATGGAATTAATTAATGTGGGTGGTCTGAGTGCTAAGGACAAAAAGTATATAGCAACGTTCAATCGAGTCAGATTTCTTCTCTATAAAGTGAACTCAGGAAGCGCACTATGCAAAGAAGGCTGTGGGATCTGGGGAATAATGGACGCAATCACAGAAGCTGAGAGATGGCGTGGCCTCCAAAATGGAGAAGCCATTCACCAGCTTTTTCCACTTTAAACAGTAGGAGGATACATATAGTATCAATTGTGGACCAGGGAGTTTAATTGGTTGGGCCATGACATGAAAGGAACCAAGGTTGTTTTTACACTCTTTTGAGAGGTAGTTAAAAAATAGCAATACGGCGCATAGCAAAACATCCACCAATTTGCTGGTTAAAAAATTTTTTGTAGTATTTTTTTAAGGAAAAAAATTAACATAAAAATTATACATTTTAATTATATTTATAATTTTTATATTAAATTATTTATAAAAAAAATATTTTTACATAGATAGTTTGGAGCTCTATAATTTAACGGTTTGAAGCGTTTTTTAAAATTAAATTTGAAATCCGTTAAACATTAAAGTCTCAATTTAGAAGAGTTATTTTAAAAAAATTTCAATATAAAAATTATAAATTTCACATTATATCCTCAAAGAATGCTGCAATTTTCTTTTTTTAATAATATAGATTGTTAAATTTATGGTGAATTAATTGGTGAAACAAGCATTTTCCTTAAAAAAATCTTGGTGGATAGGCATGTTAGTCTTTGGGCTTGTCCAAAATAGCCTAGCATCCACCTACAATAAGGGACAAATTTTTGTAAATATACTCTATATTACTAAGAATAAGATATTTCTAAACCTGGGTCGGTGATAGTGCAAGATTTATAAATACAGATTGTTGTAACTCGCTGGAATTAAACTGACAGATGTTAGCATGAAGAAGAGCAACTATTCATTTTGCATAAATTGAAGGTGATCCGAGACTTCTAAATGCATGCATAGAATTTCATTAACCTCCAGGGAAATTTCATAAATACAAGACGGTGTACGTTTTATTATCACGGCTCTTTAAGTTATGTTCATATATAGCGCAACAATGCAAGGCTATTTTTGGCAAGACATTACTATTTGCTTTGCATTATTTGTCTTTTCTTTTTTCTTTTTTACAAAACGAGGTACAATATGAGGACTTCCGGTATAGCTTCAAACAATTAATCGAACAAGGATCGGATGCTTGGAATTGGGTTTAAAGTTGTATATGTAGCAAGTTTGAAACTCGTTTCTTCGCAACCGAACGAGCATTTGTTGCATTTGTTGACACCACTTAAGGGTGGCGACAACGTTAGGGATTCTTTTTGGTTTCACTATGTAGCTTTGGAGAGTTGGAATGTCTAATTAGCTTAGCTTTAAGGCAAATCCATGTTTTTTTGGTATGGTATACAACGATATGGTCAACCAAAACTAATACTTACGACTAAGGATGGAAGCATTTAAACTATCATTTATGAATATGAAGCAATCACATGTGACATTCATTACCCTCGGTTTAAAAAGAATGGGCTTTTGTGAGAAAAATCCTCTTTTGTAAAACATCTTTAAATAAATGCCTACTTTTTCTTAAAATTTAGAGTGTTTCTCTAAAATACACATATAATAGAAAAAATTTGAGTATGAATACATAAATTTGGGTGTGCTCCTTAAATTCTTTTTTTAAAATATTTCGAAATAAAATTTTAATGCTCTAATTTTTTTCACAAGTAAAAATTTTGAAGTGTTAAAATATATATTTAAAATTTGTAAAAAAAAAGTTATTAAAAATAAAAAGACTTGTTTTGCATTAAAATTTTTGTAAAAGAAATACTTATACATATTTTTGGTTGATTTAATGATTATAAAAAAAAAAAGTTAATTTGAAAGGACGGTGAAAAAGTAAGAACTGAGAAGTAATTATCTCCAAAAGAATTTAGTGACAAAAAATTTCTCCCAGAATTACTCTTTCTCACATCAGGAGTCAGGACTTCATGCAAGGCATGATACCCTGCTACACCGAGTCTGGAATTGCAAGGTGCAACATGCATCATGAAATTGATTGATTGATCCCCACACCTGACACTGCTCAAGCAATCTGACATTATTCAGATCCAATCTGGATCCCCACTTCACCGGGCGCAGCTCCCCTAATTCCCAAATTATGGTGTAGGAAAATGGATGGTCATGATTTGCCGATTCAAATAATGTCAAAAAATTTTGTATAAAATTTTTGTTATGATTTTGTATAAAATTTGAAAAAAATTTTGAACTATAAAGTTGTAACTTTTGATGAGATCTATATTTTTATAGTTTAATATTTTTTAAAAAAATATTAAAAAATATACGAAAATGATGATTAAAACTTCTTAACTATTTTTTTAAAAAATCTTCAACCATAGATTGATCTCATCAAAATTTATAATTTTATAGTTCAATTATTTTTTAAAAATACTTAAAAAATAAATCAAATAAGTCGATAAAAATTTTATACGAAATTTCAAAATCGTATTTTTTCGGAACGGTCAATTGCGGCTGTTCATTTTTCTACACCTGATGCACACGCATCAGGGGAGCTGCGCCCCATTAGCGGCCCAAATCGATGTCCCTGTTATCATAAACTATCCAAGCTTTAACATTTTAAAAAAAAACTACTCGCTTTCATAAAAAAAAAAAAGCCTTCTCGCATATGCTACAATAATATTTTTGCAACACTACGGAGTACACACGCAACGCGGCTCAATAATAACAAAAGGTAATTACAAATCCTTCCCCATCTCTCTCTCTCTCGCGCTCTCTCTCTTTTCACACACACGCTCCCTCTGAGATCGCCGGCAGGAAAACGACAAACGAGCAAGCTCGGCGCTTACTCGGCAAATCGAGTCTCCGGGGACCCGCATTGGGGGACTATAAATACTCGCTTACTGTTCAACTTGCGCGAGCTCGATCTCTGATGGGGAGGTGCGGCGGCGACTGAGGGAAACCGCAGCGGCGAAGCGGCGGTGGAATCTGCGGAGATGAAGGGTGGTGCCACCACTGCCCTGGGGGCCCCGCCGGGGAAGCGCAAGTGGAAGGGCCTAGCCCTCGCTCTCGTCCTCGCCCTTGTTGCCTTCTCTCTTCTCGTTCCCCTTGCTTTCCTTCTCGGTCTCCACAACCGCTTCCCTTACGGTAATCGTTCACTCTTCCTCTCTCTCGCTGTCTCTATTTTGGATCAGCTCAGATCCGGTCCGCATTGCGGGATTAGAACTCGGATCTGAGCTGAATCTTGGGTGGTTAGTCTTTGTTCAATAGATGGTACTGATATGGGTTTTTGTTGTTTTTATCATTTCTTTTTAGGCTACTCAACCGAAGATCGATCACCGTCGGTTAGTAACTGATGCAGAAATCCAGTTTATACTTGACAGTGTGTTTGTTCACTTGACAATATGTTTATTCCTTTAACTGATGGGCCAGGGTCCCGGGTTTGGGAACTATGGTGGAAGCATGGAACAGAATCAGTCAGAGGTGGTTATTATTAGTCTTTAATGCATTTTCTTAATGATGTGGAAGTCATTTTCATGGCAATTGGATTTTAGCCGACTAATTTAGTGCGATTATTTGGTGTTAATTTTGCAGAATGAGTCGAGAATTGATGATCTTGTGAGGAAATTCAGGCCGTCTTTGCCAAAGGTTTCTTCTCATTGCAGCACTTCTGTTGAATTTCCTTTGAAATAGTTTAGCATTCTAGATTCGTTGAAGAAACAAGAATAATCTGTGTTTAGCTAGTGGATGCTATGATTGCTACATGCTCTTGCTACTTCTAATACTTGCCTTTTGCGTGGATTTGTTTAATCTTTTATAAACGAGGTATATGCAATACTACAAGGCAACAAAACACATTTGATGCCGGGCATATAAAATTCTTTTAACTTTGTTAACCTCATCATATCGGTTATGTCAAGGCATGCAATGTTGACAACCAAGTGTTTGATAAGACATTGGGACAATAGGTCTCACTCTAAGTAGGTTGTATGGGACAAATTCTTGGAATCCAAACCATAATGCTGCTACTATTAAATGATTTTCAATGAGTGTTTGCAAACACCAGTGCAGTCTCTAGGGGAGTGGGTTCTCAAATTTGTATAATTATGGAGTCACAGAAGCTTGTCTTTTCATGCAGGATAAGTGTAGATTTTCAATTGGAATTTGATTATATCTTTGAATTAGTTTATCTTAGAGTGCAAAGTGGTGTAAGGTGGTATTTTGGTTAGTTACCTCATTTGGATTGTGCTTTGACATGTTAAATGTCGAGCTATCGTTTTATGGATAGGAATCCCAAAATTATCTGGTGTCACGAGTTGATTATCACTTCCTGGTTTCAAAGTTATATAGCTTACCTGCGTCGCAAGATATAGCATGGTTATGTGAGGGGGTTTCATGAAGACTGACCTTACAAATGGAAATTTGGGTTTTGATGTACATCAAGTTCTAAATGGATTATGTATAACTAAATTTTTTAGCTGGATTGCAAATTTCATATAGGAAGACTTTGATACCTTATCCTTTTCGTCTTTCCCTAGTCCATTATTATTTTAATGTTGGTCGACCATGTTATGACTTAACTGGTACAATATACTTCTAAGATTTTTACATCTTCACTCATACTAATTACCTTTGCAATGCCTATTCTTTACTGCATAGCTGTTCTCGTAGTAGAATTGGGAAGCCTAAGTGTAGCGTTGTCTCCGTGTACCCATGGTTAACTATGGTACATGTTTTATTTTGTTGAGCTGAAATTATGTAGTATGTAGCATGGTATATGCGGCGAAGGCTCTTATCAGAGAGTTCAATTTCTAATTTGCTATTCCACTTGTGGATGAATATTGCTATTGCTACCAGCTTCTCTACTCAAAATTCCATTATTAGACATCAAAGAGTTCAGTTTCTATGGCACAATGGTTATAAATTTTGGCACTACCCACATTTCATGTTCTTTATTAAAAAATGTATCTCTAAACATTATTGTCACAATACAACTTTGCTAGAAGTTTAGAAGGAATTAGCTTTTGTCTTGGTGATCTTATGTTTTCTCTCTGTTAGTGGGTAGAATGATAGTAGCTATATGAACCAGGATGTTGCGGTAACATATTCAGCACAAAATAATGAAGATATGGACAGAAAAGCCACTGGCCAAAACAATAGCGGTGGTTCACTAACTACATCACAGGGGCACGGTGCTTCTACCTCTGGATTAAAAGGTAACAACTTTAACTTAGATGGGATGTTGCCGTATGGGTTTTCCGGTTTCATTTCTTTCCTATTTTCCTTTTGCACTTGCCAATTTAGGTTTCTTATGCCTCCACTTAACTTTCTCATGTTACTGGTTTGCAGATCCACCATCTCAACAAGGATCTAAATCAAAGATACGTCCAATCGTACAAGCGAAGGTAGGATCCTCTTTAACGTTTTTAAAATATACTTCTTAGGCTTCTCTCTTAGGCTGCAAAGGGCTAAGACTCAGGCCCTTACTTTGGTTTCTTTTAAGGTCCAGCTTGCATTCTTTGCCTATTTGCTTGTCATACCTTCAATATCAAGCTGATTAATTGGGCCTTGTTGGAGTAATATTTTAAAGGTGGTCGGCCGACCAACCTTTGGTGAATTGGTAAGGCTCATTTGTCCCACCCAAAAGGTTGGTAGTTCACATGAAGCTCTAGATGATGTTGTGTATAAGCACTTGGCAGTATTTCCAACCTTAGTACCTATCCGAAGGTCGTCCAATCCATGATTTACTCTTTGTTTAGCATGAGCTATCGTCACTACCAACTTTCTCTCTACTGTGCACTGTGATTGGACTTGTAGGGATGCCTAAGATTAATTCCTTTTTTTTCTCAGGGAGTTACTGTAACAACAAAGAAAGATTCTTATAAAGCTGCGAGTAATGTTGATATTCACAAGTCATGTCAGCGTCGATTTGGAAGTTATTGCCTTTGGTCCACTGAGAATAAAGAAGTTATGAAAGACTCTACTGTAAAGAGACTAAAAGATCAGCTTTTTGTCGCAAGAGCCTACTATCCAAGCATTGCAAAACTAAAGGGACAGGATAAGCTGACTCTTGAAGTGAAGCAGAACATTCAGGAATACGAAAAAATGCTCAGTGAGGCAATCTCAGATATGGATCTTCCTCCAGCGTAAGTATGCTGCAACACTTTTAAATTTCTAAACAGAGTGGTTTGAGGACTCCAGCCATTTTAAATGCTCTAGAGTTCATCATTTTCTGGTACTGACTGGAAGCTACGAACCTGGATTTATGCTATCGTGACAATCTAATGATTTACTAGATAAAAGTATGCAGGTTAAAATCAAATATAGTATGAGTTAGAGAACCTGCTTTCTGTCAAGCCCTTCTTCGAGATAACTACAATATCAGTGGGGTTTAGGCAAGATCCTCACTTCCTCAGACCTATATTATTGCAAATTCTCAATAATTTATGAAATGCAATCACTAAAGCGGATTACAGCATATATAACTCTTAATAGTTCTTTCTTCGTAGGTCAGGTTATAGAAGGTGCTAAATACAATATGGACAAATCCTATTGCTTCAGCAATTTTTAGCCATCACTCGTGTGCTGGGTAGTGTGCAAAACTACCTCAGCTTCTGTCCATTTTTTGCTTCTGCCACTATTTTTCATCTCCTCCTTCACACTTACATATGAAGACGTGCCTACATAACATGGATCCATGCAAACTTTTGAGTGAATATCCGGCGGTCTGTTTCTTTCCAAGTGATCGACATGGATACCATCATGGTGGAAACCCAAATGCTTTGGCAAATTTTCTAGAGCCATTACTGGTAAACTAGGTAGCTTGCAACATGGTAGGTACTCTTCTTATGTCCGGTTTGTTTCTTCTGCTGCTAGACCAGGAAAAGTTGAATCCGCACTTGCTGGTATGCGGGTACCCGCTCGTGACGGGAGGGTACAGGACCAATTTTGCAGAACCTTTTTTTGAGGCTTGTATTACCGGCCGTACCTGTGAAATGTGGGTAAAATGGACGGTTACCCGCAGGTTTGCTGGTCCCATGAATTCCCATACTTTTCGGCTCAACATGCCTCAACTGGTTTCCAGTTTCTTGTAGGGCTGCAGATGGCCCAATTGCAAGTCCAACTTTCCAGTGTTGTTTATAACAGCTCAGAGAGAGAAAGAGATTGCGAGAGAGTGGGATGAGCTCTCATACTGCTGCGAGCCATCGACCGCCATGATAGTGTTGGGCTTCCTATCTTGCTTCCCGCAAATTGCATCCAACTTTAGCTTTTCTTCTCGCTTTCAAGTTTACTTATATATATATATATATACACTCACAGATTCTCATATATCTCCGTCATTAATCTTGCTTAGATCTTCCAACTCCGAGTCCAGGTACAGGTAGATGTGGATCATTCATTGCTCTCATTTTGATTTCTCAGTGATCGGGTCTATGATCCATTGCCATATCCATCTGGATCTCCTTCTAACGTTTTTAAACTGAATTTTCATTTTTTATTTATTGGGAGTTGATAGTGCAAATTATGCGAGAATGCTGTGTATCCATCGTTTGTTAGATCGTTTGCTAATTTGTGTCTTGATTGCATCGGAATCTGGCAACCCACGGGCCCACCTGCAAACCAACTGGCAGGTAAGCGTACCTAAAGCCTGACCTGTCCCAATACACACATCGCCCGTTTTCCAGGTCTCTCTGCTGCTATTGTCCACCTCCTTTAACGTAGTTGCGTATAAAGAATAAACTTGTGGCTGCATATCATAGATCCCTGCAAAGTTTGTGAAAGATGCCTGCATATCATAGGTCCCTGTGTGTGAAAGATCTTGCCGCCTGATTCCTTCTAAGTAATCCGCATAGATGCTATTACAGTTTGTGTTGTTAAAGGTGTGCCCAAGGGGGTTGTACGCCCGCCTCTGTTAGAGGCAGGCCCACTTGCAATAGGTGTGCTTGGGCATAAGGCGCGTGGCTGCGCCTATTGCAGGCCAGCCCAACGCCGCATGGCCTTTTAAAAAACGCTATAGCTGACCACTTAGGCCCGTGCGACCCCCCCTACCTCGCGCCCTCTCCTTACCCTCAAAACAAAACGTAGCTCTCACCTCACCCCAAAAGAAAACCCTAGCAAAAAGAGAAGAGAAAAGGAAGAGAAGAGGAAGAAGAAAAGAGGAGGAGGAGAAGAGAAAGCATTCATGTATTCCCCATTTCTCTTCTTCCAAGTATATCTTTTACGTAGCTGGCTATTCGTTGGTTTGTTTTCCCTTTTGCTGATTGTTCTCTACTTTTTATTTGCTCTTTCAACGAAGTAGAAAGCTTCATTTGTTTTTGTTTTTGTTTTTTGGTTGCTGTTGATGTTGTTAAAGACATCAATACTGCTCTTTTGTCTTTTTCTATTTTTATTTGCTGTGGCTGTTGTTTTGCTGCTATCCACCAGTACATTTGCTATTGTTTTTTCATTTTGTGCTGTTGTGGTTGTGGGCCTTTGGCTTTGTGCTCACGTGCTGCACTTTTTTTGTTATGGCTGCGCTGTTTTGCTACTAGCGTCTTACATTTGCTTTTTTTTTTTCTTCTTTTTTGCTGTTGGGGCTTATAGGCCTGTGGCTATGTGCTCATTTTGCTGTTGTTTTTTTGAACTTTGAAGTCTTTGACTAGTTACTACTTCTGTCTTTGGTGTATAGTGCAATATTCGGAATTTGAAATTTTAACTTTGGAATGATTATTACAATCTGATATGTGTAACTTCAAATGTTTAGTTTGATTTAAATTTATGATTGTTATGTATATATTTAGATACCAGGAAAGAGTGCACCTCACTTGCAAAAGGCCCGCGCCTAGCGCTCCAAAACCACCATTGCGCCTCGGTGCGTCTTGTGCTTTTGACAACATTGATTATAGTGAATCACCATAAGATTTTTTTTTTTCCTTTTCTGTTTAACGGTCTCGTCTGTCAACTCAATCCAATAGGAGCAAAGAGTACAAAATCTCTCTTTTACCTATTGGTACGTGGAGTTATTTAGGTTACATTGCGAGCATGTATACTTTGTGTCATGTGCACATGCAGGCAGAGGTTTTTTGAGAGTAAAAGCAGCAACTCTACAATATTTCTAAAAGTCCTAATCTGCCTCCAAGAGGGAGCTTCAGCATGTACACGAACCCTCATATGTGGCTGTTGTATTCTATATAAATTTGCTAGAAGACTGTAAAAGTCTTATGCTTGGTTATGTGAATTGTTAAGTTTCATTTTGCTGTTCTTACTTTTAAATATTTTCCTTTTTAAAAATGTCTGGTCCAGAATTATGTAAGCTGATTTACCAAATTGTTCTTTTTTTTTATAATGATTATCATATGATGAAGTTACTTCCGCTATGTCCAAGTATCTACATCATGTCTATGTATCTTAGTTACAGTCGTGTGAAAATTGTACTTTGAGTCTCGATCCTTTCCCTTTTTTTCCTCTCCATTTTCATTTTCTAAAAGGCTCTGAAAACTCAGTAACTAGGAGCTTTGTAGACGTTTATAGGCGCCTCTACTCATGGAAATGTGGTTTTTTTTTTCCAACTTAAAAAGTTCAATAATATGTAATTGCATGTGAACTTTGTGGGATATTGAATTTTTAAAAAATCTTCTTTTTTAGTGGGAACCATTTGCAAAACTTCTTTTTTTTCTTTTCTTCTATTGGAAAATTTACAAATCTTCTCCAAATTTTTAATGTTTACTAGCATGTTAGCTGTATATTGTTGTGTGCATCTTATCTTCTCTCTTGTGCTATGGAATATGTCTAGAGGTGCATCATGCATGTATCTTGAGATGATTGCATACTAAGAACGGATCCACACTAACGAAAATATGTGATGTGACTGTAGAATGATATGAGTGGTCACAATCCATACTCTCCTACATTTAGCATCTTGCATCAATGTTTAGTACTGTGACGTTTGGCCGACGTGGCTATATGCTGCAAAGCATGTGAAGAATGCACTTCCAAGCTCTTTTAGTAAAAGTCAATTTTGTAAATGTGGACAAAACATCATTGTGTCACTTTCTTCTTAGTGGAAGTCGTGATAGCTTTTTATTTATTTACTTTGTGTTGCAAGCATCTGATGTGGTAAAAGGCATTGGTTTAAAATGCTAAAATCTTAAAAATGATGCTAGGTAACCTATGGTGAATGGACCTTCGCAAGACTATGCAATGCTAGGTAACCATTGAAGTCTCATTTTCTCTGACGTCTATGTTAGTTACTTACCCATGTCTAGAAACTCCATAAAAGTCAAATGAGTATCAGACTGGAAGTTGTAGGAGTACAAATTTACTGTGTTTGTGCTTCTCGCGCATTTAATATCCAATGTCTTTACTTATTAGTAAATTTGTTCTTTCCATAATTCTTTGTTTCGGAGTAATCCTACTTTGTAATCTAATATCGCATTTCCAGTGTGGAGCAGAAGATGCAGAGGATGAGCGGAACAATTGCAAGAGCTAAAGCATGCACAGTAGATTGCAACAATGTAGACAAGAAATTCCGGCAGTTAGTTGATCTTACTGAGGATGAAGCCCTTTTCCACATGAAGCAGAGTGCATTCCTTTTTTATCTCGGGGTTCAAACCATGCCCAAAAGTCTCCATTGCTTGTCAATGAGATCAACTATAGAATACTTTAGATCTGCCACTATGGATGCCAACAATTTTCATGCTCACAAGTTAGAGAATCCAAGTATTCGCAACTACATAATTTTTTCAAGAAACATAATTGCAGCTTCTGTTACCATTAATTCCACAGTGTTTAACTCTGAGGTAAACCACATCTTTACAGTTTCAAATATCTTGTATCTGTTAAACTGAACATTCTTTCTAACGAGAAAGCTTTATCTGATCTTACAGGAACCTACAAAGATGGCTTTTCATTTGCTGACTGATACGCAGAACTACTACTCTATGAAACTCTGGTTTGCCAGAAATTCCTATGGAGACGTACCAGTTCGTATTCTAAACATTGAAGACCTTAATTTAAAGCTATTGAGTTCTCCTCAGCTATCATGGTCGGAGGAGTTCCGTGTTTCGTTTCTTAATGTTGATCAATCGTCTTCTTTGAGTATGAGAACTGAATATATATCTGTGTTTGGTCATTCCCACTTTCTTCTTCCCCATGTTTTCAAGAATCTTAAGAAAGTTGTCATTTTAGATGATGATGTGGTTATCAAAAAGGACTTATCATCACTGTGGGAACTTGACTTGGAAGGGAAAGTAAATGGAGCTATTGAGTTCTGTGGTGTAAAACTGGGTCAGTTGAAATCATATTTAGGCAGCAACAGTTTCAATGATGAATCCTGTACCTGGATGTCTGGATTAAATATCATTGACTTGGACAAGTGGAGAGAGCATAATATCACTGGTATTTACCAAAATCTTCTTCATAAGGTGAGCGCTCACACTGCTAATAATTCTGGAAAAAGTATGTGGAGCACTTCGATCTCAAGTGAAATAGCTGGTATTAACATCATAATGTGTATTTTATATTACACACTTTTACTAGATCAGTTATGTTAGTCTTAGTGTTAATTTCATTTCTTTCAGTACTATATACTACTTTTCTAGACAAGCTACCATAATTTTTGAAGCTTTACATTCCTTTTTAAGCCCACTTCTTTGGACATAACTGTTCAAAGTACTCTTGTAGGCTGGAATCATGGGTAAACTTCGTTGTCTTTTTACTGCACTAATGAAAATTAGAAGTTTAAGTGTCCTCTCCGACAAGTCCATAGCAAAGATTATGTAATGGAGAGTTTACTGGAGTGCCGGAGGAAGTGCATCGGGAATGCAGAAAATAAAGTATTTTCATCCTATAGAATTCCCGGTTATAGATTCGGCTGGATCATTTACCTTGTTTGAATGTCCTTACGAAGAATTTAATATCAAATATGAATTTTATATCTGGAATTAGTTTCCATTCTACGAGATCTTATTGTTTCATATTCAAATGTATGGTAACAATGGCAGTTGAAAAGCCAAACTGTAGGACATGAACAAATGTTGCTTTCTATGAAGCATTTGAATTCTATTGTTTCGTGTAATTTCTTACTCAGAATAAAGTGCTATTCCAAATAGCTTCATTTTGCTTAATTTTAAACACTGAACCCTTGAATTCTAAATTGCTTTATCTAAAGTTTGGTTTCTGTTGATGTTGCAGTTGCCAAGACGTACTGGTGATTCATGGAGACAGATATCTTTACCTGCAAGCTTACTTGCATTCGAAAACTTTGTATATCCTTTGGACAACTCGTGGATTGTTTCGGGGCTTGGTCATGATTATGAGGTCACTAAAGATGCCATATCTGGTGCCCTGGGATTGCATTACAATGGTAACATGAAACCTTGGCTTGAACTTGGCATACCAAAATACAAGAAGTACTGGAAAAATTTCCTAACTCATGAAGATCGATTTATGAGCGAATGTAATGTAAATCCATAGCAGCGGAAGGCATGAGCACAATTATTGATTCTGTTGGTTGGAAACTAAGTTGGAAGTAACTTCAAATATATTAAAATGTGCTCATGTATGGTTGAAGCAGCGTAGCATACCACATAGATGCATCTAATCAGGGGTGTTTATTTTCCTAAAGAACATAGCTTTACAAGATGTTGGAGCTCGAGGGCTTCACCAATGTATAACAAATGCTTCAATCGTCATGGCGTCATCTCAGCAACAAGAGGAGTACTACTAAAGGCTACCACTCGGCATTGCTGGTAAATGGTCGGATACCACTTCATGATGTTCTTTTATTGAGATATATTAGGTTGGTCTGGCACTTCAATTCAATTGGTGCAAATGCATCGGTCAGCTGCGTAGATTTCTTTGTTTTTCGCCTCTATTTTTTTCAACCCTTGTTGTTTGATTTTCTTTTTCAATAAGGGTATCGCAAAGTTCTTCATTGTTGATTCTTTGTTGTTAACCAATGCATGTTAAGGAAATTAGACTTTGAAATTAGTGATAAGTACTGTTTAGTTTTTTAAGACCGATGACAGTAATCTTTACTGAGAGATGCTCTATACATTCTTTAAATCTTTGCTTCTGTTCCCTTTCATCAGTCTGAACTTTCAATGGGTTGTATTCTGAATGTCTGGAAATTTACGAAATGTTAGTGGTTGCTATTATGTGGCATCGTGTCTTTATTCTGGTTCGTTAATTCTCGTTTTTGGTTTTGTCCTCTTATATTTTGTTATGGGCATCTATTTTTTTTGCTTATTCTGAATGTGCTCGGCTTTGAGTTTTACTGTGCGTACTTTTGTGCTGGCTTTTTAGATAAAAAGGGCTTATGAAAATAGTTTTTTTTTTTTCCGAAATATGGTTGTGTATATTTTATCCTCTTCTGATCTTGTTTGGACATGACTTATTATTTGGTCATCTGGGGGTGGTGTTATTATTAGTTGCTACAATGTAAAATGAAGAAGGTTCTTCATAGATGTGCCTTATTATGGATGAGTGTTTTATCTGGTATACTTCAGCCTTTGATAGCAGTTACACTTTTCAAGAAATCGATTGAACTTTTAGTCTTTCAGGCTTTTAATTTTTTGCAGGCGTACTATGGTTCATATTCTCGCTTTGCGAAGATTTGTGGATTTATGTGGATTATATCGTTCTACTGTATACCATGTTATGTTGTTACTGAAGATGCATAAATACAGTGCCCCTAAGCTACTTTGAGCTACTTTGAGCCGTAGCGTCATGGATCTTATATCAATTTACGGTTTATGTTTTACCGTTTTTGAGCTGGTACAACCGGGTCTAGCAAAGTCGTTACATGTACCAGGGTTATGCGGTTACTTGTGTGAAACGGGTATGTGCGGCTAACAAATCTAACCCACAAAAAGTGTCGGTAGGACTAAGAATTTTAGTGCCAAGTTGAACCTTATTTCAGGAAATTCACGTTTTGGCATGCGGTGATCTTGTCCTGACACATGCCGTATGGATAATAGTTGATAAAACTATTGGAAGGACTCGCCCGTCCCTGTTATACATGTAATGTTGGGTGCTTGGGTTTATGGGTACCCTTGACTTTGTTATATTTATTTTTTAGTTTTTTGGTTGAACTTTGTTTTATTGCTTTCCCCAGATTTCCTCAATTCCAAAATTCCTGGGACTTCTTATTGCTCACTCCTGTTCCGAATCTCAGGCTGCTAATCTACCCTGGAACTTCGTCGGCTGATCCGACGGATGTTGATATGTTTACAGATACTCTCTCTTCTGTCCCCTCTTCTCGATTGCATTGAGTTTCATCAAGAGCAAAAGTAAGAATCTCCATAAGCAGTTACAACGCTACTGCACACCTGCAGATGATGTTAATGGCGATGGTGTCTCTAGGTGGGTCGTGTGTTACCGCCCGCGCACGAGAGAGTCTCTTCTCTCTCTCGCCCGTGCACTCGTCTCTCTATCCTCTCTCTCTCTCACTCAGTTGTCGGTGAATGTTTCGCCGTCGAACGTCTCTCTCTCTCTCTCTCTCTCTCTCTCTCTCTCTTGCATGTAGAGGACGACGGAGGTGAAGCTCCAGGAGGATGATGGAGACGTGTGAGACGTGTGTGGTCTTAACGGCGATGACAAACCACGACGACACCCGCGGCTAGACGTTCAACGACGACACGAGGATGAGGTCGATGCTTGAGAGGGGGTGATGCTCGGGGACGAAGTCGCCGGCGGTGGTGGTTCTAAGCGGGAACAACAATGGCGGCCGGATGTTGATCGGGGACAACGAAGGGGGTGGGGGTTGCTCAGCGTATTCGTGTTTTTTTCTACGGGAAATTATAGATTAACCCCTATTTTTATAGAAAGTTATTTATTAGTCCTTCCATCTTTTAAAATTAATGATAGCCCCTTAAATTGAAGATTAATATTTTTTAACCCATTTATTATTTTAATTGATGTTAATGTTCTTACCAATAAGTTATTAATTAATAATACTATGTGATTAATAATCTAAAACTCTCGTCATTAAAAAAAAGTCTAAATCTGCCGTCGAGTTGTCACTGTTCATCGTCGGCTGCAATGGTCTCAGCCGCCGTTTATTGCCGTCGAACACATTTTGTCACCGTTGATCATCGACTGAACGGTCTCCCTCGTCGTTTATCATCGTTTACCTTTTCATGAGAAATTATCATAATACAGAACAAACAACAACTTGTTCCGTTTCCAATAAGAAATTCCTAATCATCACCTCTTCATTCAACTAAACGAAATTCATACCCTCGGCAAGCACGATTCAAAAGTTTCTAGCAATCATACCATTGAATTTTCTAAAAATTGACATTACGAAGAGAGATGGCCTTGGTATCGAGCATAATGGCACAGAGAATTTCAGTATTGTGTATGACTTGGCGGAGATTTATTGAGAGTTTCTTTGGTGATACATCTGCGTCCCGTGCGAGAAGTTGAATCTGGCGACGTTCATGGCTGCTACTCCAATCTTCGTCTTGGGGACTCGCCATTACTCATCCAGCGGTAGATCTTTCAGCTCAGTATACCGTTGATGTCGTTGTTCGTTATGGCTGCTACTCCAATCTCTTTTTCTTCCTCTTCTTCTTCTTCTTCCTAATTATTTTTTTTTTCTCCTGAATTAGTTTGTGCATAGTACTGTGAGGGTTCACTAGTAGAAAAATTCCAAAAAAAAAGTATCAACGTGGCGAATAATAATTGTAGGCAAGTTGTACTGTTGGGATAGATTATATGGCCTATCGCTACGTCTTATATTATTAGAATTAAGGTTTACGTTAACATTAAATGATTAATTTTAAACTAATTAATTAAGGATATTTATGTCAATTTAATAGGTAAAAGGGTTAAAAAATTATCAATTTTAAAATTAGGAGGTTATTATTAATCTTTAAAATAGAAAGGGCTAAAAATTATCTTTTAAACAAAATAGGGGGCTATCCATAATTTTTTCTTTTTTCTAATGGGTGGATATTGTTTATCCCCAAATCAAATCGTGTGTATTGTTTTCCCTTACTGAAAGTGTAAATACGTGGGTATTTGGGTATTGGTTATTGCTACACCCATTTCAAACCACTTGAGGTAGTGGTCTCTTCTACTCGTGATCAACCATCGGCAGTCGGAATTAATTTATTTCTCACAAATTTCTCATACAAAAAACTATATTCTCTGAAAACAAAAGAACTAGGAATTAAGTTTGTTACTAGTTTTGAACCCGTGCGATGCACGGTTGTTAGTTATTAATATAAATAATAATATTAAAAATATTTTATATTTTAATATATAAAGTAATAATTATTTTTATTATATATATAATACTATTTAAAGCCTTATTTTATTTTATATATATTGATTTTATATAAATTAATATTTATTTTTATTAAAATATTATACTATATTTATCACATGTAATTAGAGAATAAAATACCAAATTAAATTTCTAAAGTTACTACGTTGATCACCCATTTGTATATATTATATAGAATTATATATAGATTATTAAGACTTAGATAATGATTTTTAAATTTTTTCATTACATACCAAAAGTTACGATTTTAATTACCCATTTCTATATATTGTATATAATTACCTAAAATTACGATTTTGATCACCCATTTGTATATATTGTATAGAATTATATATAGATTATTAAAAATTTAATAATGACATTTTAAATTTTTCATCACATAGTAAAAGTTACGACTTTGATCATCTATTTATATATATTATATATAATTATATAGATTATTACAAATTTAATAATAACCTTTCAAATTCTTCTAATTATTATAATTAATCTTTTAATATATAAAATAAAATATTATAAATTATACTTAATTTTTATATTTAATAAAATTATTATTAATACATTAAGTATGCATTGAATTCAAACTCTCATTAAATATGTAATTAATTACATATTTATTAAATTTAAGTGACACATATCAAATGATAAGATAATATAGACGCCATGTGGCATATTGTGGGTTATAAGAAGTGCCACATAACGCTCAACTATTTTGATACCGAGTTTTTCTATATATATATATATATATATATATAGATTCACGGAACAAAGAAATAGCATTGTTTTGATAGATTTCATCGTTAAGCTCTTTGAAAGTGTTAATCACCAGAATATAATAAGCATACAAGGGAAGATAAAGGATTAGGAAAAATTAAGAAAATAAAAAAACTAGACTTTATCACTCTCTCTCTCTCCCCAACTCTCGTCCTCCTTTATAGCCTTCCCATATAGTTTTCCCATTGAGCTATTGTTTTTATGCTTCTTTCAATTCTTTTAAGTGTAGGGAGCTGGACGGGGGAGCTGGGCAACGCTGCCACAAAGCTGTGCGTAGTCTGGCAGATTGTATTCGTCCCTCAATGACCTCGCCGGCGAGACAACGCTGATGTACATCTGCTGTCCTAGGTACCTCCTCTCCCAGATGTCAGACCTCAAGTTCCACATTCCAGCGTTATCGAATGTCAGCATTATCGCCGCCCATGAGTTTGGATACACTTGCACTGTGTGCCTGCTCACAGCGTCGAGCAAGTTGTATGTCTTCCTCAGCTCTGGCGACCATCTTCCTGGTCCCATCCTACATAGAGTTTTATCTTTCATAAGTTTCGAGTCGAATAGATGAATATTAGTAAGTATTTTGAGAGATTTATTTTATGTACCCAACGGGGAAGAAGGCGTAGCCGTTGAGATGAAAGGCCTGGACGGTCTTCTCCAAGTTCTCAAAGATTATCTCAATGTAGGTGCGGAACTCGGTGGTGATGACGTTGGGTGCGATAGTCATGGGATCATCAGCGGGCGGTGGGACGTCGCCTATCAAGTTGTACTTGAAGACTCCGTCGGTGGCGTTGAAGTACTCAGCGAGCTTTAGCGGTGTCTCGTGGTCGATGTGGGACACGCCATTGAAGCCGTACCGGAGCTTGCCGTTGACGACGCCCTTGTGGCTTCCAAGGCGGATGGTTCTGGTGATGTTGATCTGCCCGTAGTGGTATGAGCCCTGTGGGTTTGGGCGGGCAGCGCTGGCGGTGAGGTTCCACCGGAACGACCTCCACTGGTTGAGTGACCAGTACCAGCCAGCTGGGGCCGGGGGAAGCACTGGGGATGGCGGCTTGCTTGAGCCGAGGTAGCGGACAATGGCGGTGGACGTTATCGCCTTCTTAATGAACCGTGTGGACGCGACCATGTAGTAGTCGCCGGGCTCCTGATCAGAGGTGACGAGGACAGCGTAGCACTGGCCAACGTGAACGTCGATGGAGTCGTAGACGTTCTGCATGGTGTGGGAGCCGTCCATCTCGACAAGCTTCATGGAGTGACCCTGGAAGCGGAAGTTGAGCGAGGACTTGAGCCCGACGTTGCAAATCCGGTACTTGTAGGTCTTCCCAGGCTCCATAACGAAGAGTGGAGAGCCGTCCCTGCCGGAAGAGTCCTTACCAGCCCTTCCGTTGATGAGGACGCCGTCAGGGTGGCCTAGACCACGGCCGTTGTCGAGCGTCTTGGCAAGAAAATTGTGGTTCTTGGAGAACCAGTCGCCAATGAGGACGGTGTAGTCATCAGCAGGGTCGGCATAGGGGACAGGGATGAGGAGACGGCTGTTGACACGGAGCCCGCCGAAACCTCCTGCAGCCTTCTGCATGCCTATTGAGGGATAGTAGAAGAAGCTGCCTATCTGGTCCTTCACCTGGAAGTGGTAAGTGTAGTTTGTTCCGGGCAAGATCGGACAGTTGGTCCCCAACACGCCGTCTTGCCACGAGTTTTTCCTTTGCTGGATGCCATTCCTGCACCCATGCACACACAAAATTAAACATAAATCAAAATTCTTCCTGAATGCAGCCAACAAACACCACAAAAGAGTACTTCAAAGTGATTTTTTATCTATAAGCACCATGCGAAAAGGAGAGGCTCGTCAAGGTTGTTAAAAACGTTAATAACGAGATTGTTGTTGCTGGTGGAGTTGATGTTGGGGCCGGGGAACTGGCCATTGATAAGAATGCCCCGTTGTGGAACTCCTAGAGGTGCAATGGTGCCGTAAGTAACGTTCCACGTGAAGAACAGGTAAGGATCCTCGGCGCTAACGAGAACGATGGAGAGGCTCAGCAAGGCCAAGAGCGCGGCGCCGGTGGTGGCGGCGCGCGCCATCAATTCTAGTTCTCCTTGATCAAGAAGCCAGAGATATCAGAAGGGAGAGAGAAGATAGAGAGAGAAGAAGAAGATCCTGTTCCCTCTGCCTTCCGATCTTCAACGAAAGGAATGGCAATAGGATTTATATGAAGGGCCGACGCCGCTTGTTCTACGCGCAACCGCTGCTATCTACCGCGCGCCCGCCGGCCATGCTTTGCCGTACGTTTGAGACAACTGTAACTGCACCATCTTTCTTGAGAAGTTTTGACTGCTTCCTGATTTTCAAATAATAAGCTTGTTTCTTGTTGAAACGAGTTGACCGTGCGTTGGGGGTTTCACGCCGGGTCAGACCCTTAAATCCAAACTGAACTCGAACCGAAGTTCGGATTATTTGGCTTGGATCCGAATTGACTCTAAACTTTTTTATAGTTTGGAATTTGCATTATGCAATGGGCTTCTTATTATAATTTGGATTATGTATAGATTTTTTTTTTTCCTTTATTTTGATTGGAACAGCATAAATGAGATCTTACGTGTATCTCAACGCCGTTGCATTGTACATAGATTTAGTTACTTTTCAGATATTTTCAATTACAAATTATAAATGTAATTAGAGCTAATTTTTTTTAAATCTAATATAATAAGATTTAGTTACTTCTCTAAAAATGCCCTAATATCTTCTTTTTTTTTTTGGAGGAACTGCTAGATGTGACTGCAGATAAATTTTTCTTATATGAGAAAATGTGATTAAGGGTGAAAAAGAGTCTGAGTCCAGTCAAATATATTCGCTGTTCTGTTCCACTTGTATGAAAACAATACTAATTTGAGTTTAAATCGAATTTACTTCAAGTTAATTTCGAGCTTTCGAGTTCAATAATATACAAATCATAAATGTATACTGCTAACTTTTGCTCTTAACATAATTTCTATTTACTTAGTGTTTTTATCTAGGAAAAATTATAGTTGCTCCTTTATTTTGTAAAAAGTAATGTTTTAGTCTTTTTAAATTCAGATTTCAATAATTACCTTTTATTTTATTTTTTATTTTTCTTTAAACTCTAATGACCACCGCAAGATAATTTTTGACGAAGCCACCATAATCGTCATCCCACACGATTACGCACTGTTCTTCGCTCCGTCCCCAAATTCACCTCTCCCGTACTTCCTTCCTCATTCGCTAGTGATTTTTGATGGCGCACTAACTCGCCTCCACTGACCTAATTGCATCTCGTCTTCTCTTTTCTTCTTCCATTGCTAATTAGTTATGTGAATATTTCACAGTGGTCGACCACTGCGCCTCGTCAACCTTCTTCGTGCCTTCTTTTCTTTTCCAATTTCCCCAAGCTCATGCTTGATGTCCTCCACGAATCCCTTCAACGCCACACGGTACCGCCAAGGAAGAAAAAGGAAGAATTTGTTGCAGGATGAAGGTGGTGAAGTGATAGGAGGAGGTGATAGCTTGGAGTTACTGGAGAATTTGTTGAAATGGACGAGGGAGCTTGATGTAAAATTCAAGTATAACTTGTCGGTGAATAAAAATTTTCAATCTAACCATCCAGTGAATCTTAAACAATTTCCATCCTGTCAAAAATGAAGGGATTGAAACTTGAGAGGATCCATGCCCAAGAAAAAAAAAAGAGTCTGTGAGAGGTTAAAGAAAAATTAAGATGGATATTGTGGTCAATTTAATAAACGGATGAGCTAAAATTAGTAATCTTAAAAATATAAATTATTATTAAGTCTAAAAAAAAGAGGTCAAAAAATAATTTTTTAGAAAAAATATGGAGCTATCCATATTTTCTTGTAGATTTAGTGGTACTAGGAACAGACATAAATCTCCAACTAAAAAATCCAGTCATGCCAACTTCTGGAGTAACTTATCCAAGCTGGAGATCAGAAGATGATGTTGCAGTCTAATGGTGCAAATATCAATTCAGCATCCTCTTCCGCAACAGAATTTGAAAACTGGTTTCCGTGGCCATCCTTACTTGAGCCTTAGTATATAATATATATTGTCCCTGCGCGTGTTATTTATCCGTTCCAGTATTCATTTCATCGATACGCAGGTCAGGTTTATGTATATATTTGGCCGTAAGATGATTGTTTGTAGAGAGATTCTTCTTCTTCTAAGTCTTAATATAGTTTTGTTAAATTTAGTGTTATAAACTTTTATACTATTTATTTTTTAAAATTATTATGAGAGAATATGAATGTTCAAAGTTATCATAATAGACCAAATTTATAGATTTTCAATATTTTGTTAAAAATATAAACTGTTGATAGCAGTTTCTTTTTTTGCAAAGTAAAAGTTTTGGTTTTTTTTTTTTTTTTTTGAGTGCTGCTACAATCTTGCATGAAAAACGTTGTTGCTGTTAATGCAGTTGCAACTAGCAAGTAACAATCGTACCAACTACCGTCACTGATTCACATACAAGTTGCCATTGAATTTCAAAAGAATTGCGATCCCTGCCATCCAATGTAATAAAGCACCACCAGCGTTTTCCAAGCTCGTTGTTGATTCCATATCACTTCTATGCTTTCTCATCCCAATCAATCCTTATTTTCTACTGCTTTCTCCGCCATGGCTAGACCTCGAAAGAACATGCCCAAGAAGAAACACTGCAATCGGAGCTCGACGGCACCATCATTTGGGTCGTCCAGCTCCACATCGGCGGTTGATCTACCGCCTGTGTCATGGTCTGCGATCGTCCAGCTTATCTCCGGCTGTGCAGAGCAGCTATCCGACTTCTCCGGCACCCTGAAGCTCGGTTTCCGACAGGTGTTACGGATTGTTCAGAGTGTTGATATGCAGAGCCACTGGTTGCTCGACGGCGAGCTGAGAGATGTGATCTTCCTCCTACGTTCTTGTACAGAGTGGTTAGGGAAGAGATACGAATCCATCGCCGACACTCTCGATAAGCTTCTTGGGATCGAGCCTGGCGAAGGTACTGTAACCGCTGCTGATCTCGAAGTGCGCGACGACTCCTACGCTGCGATCGAAAGCAAACTCATATCGACGCCATACTTGTCGTCTTCGAATCAGAGTAGAAAAGACCGTCGCCGCCGCCGGCAACGGACTGAGAGCAGCGCAGCGACGGTATTCCCACGACAAATCCAAGACGATAAACTGAAGACGATGCTGGAAGAGCTGAATGTTACCGTCTTGGTCCTTACGATATTAGCAGAAGAAATGGAAAACCTGGGATCTCAAATTATGCTCGTCCGATTCAGAGAAAAGTTGAATCATCAGGCGCTGCCGCTGACCATGTTCACCATTTGCTTGTACAAGAATGCGGAGAAGTTGCTGCTCCGACGAGGAATCAGGGACGAGGGAGGTAATTTCTCGTCGGAGCTATCGGACGACGACGAGGTTCTTAACGAAGTCTGGATTGCTTCTACCATGGATCGCTTCAGAGCTGCGTGGGCTACTTTCAAGCATCTTTATCTTCTTAGTTGAGTGTTACTGCTCGGGTTTTCTCTGCTTCTATCAACTTTTGTCTGCTATATGCTACTACTTTTGTTCATTCGAAGTACATAAAATACCCAAACAATCCAAATCAATCCAAATATAGTCAAACTATCTAAATCAATTCTTTGGATGGCTTGGTATTTTCTTTCGTTGGTCTTGTCTGGACAATTCATTTCTTTAGAGATAATTATATATCGGTCCTATCCAACGTCTTTTTAAAAGTATTTTAATTTTTAACAATTATTAAATCAAACAAAAATTCATATATACATAAATAAAGTACACATTTTGAATAAAAAAAAGTTACTCTATAACATTTGCATTTAAATAAATATTTTAAGACTCTAAATTTTTTTACTAGTTGAACAACCTTTGAAGTCTTTAGTAATTTAAGAGTATTTTCTTTAAAAAAATTGAATACAACAATTCTATAGCACACAAAAGTTTTTAATGTTTTTGCATTCATAATTTTTTAAACAATATTTAAATATATAAATTTGGGTACTTAATTTTTCTAAAAAAAATAAGGAACTTATTTGAAATAGTTTCGAAAAATATGAGCTTTTTCGACAAAGTCTGAAGAGTGCAGGACTTCGTTCTTTTAGATAGAATTGATAAGTAACATTAAATAAAAGGTTAACTATTTGATTTAAAAAATTAGATTATAATTATTAGCTTTAATTAATTGGAAAGTTTATATTTTGACTCTTAAAGGTTACTGAAATTAGCTGTCATCTTTGAATTTTTAAATGCTATTATTATGAGAAATTTAAACTTTTAAGATAAGTTTCTCGCTAACATCGGCGTCAAATCTCTCGGTTATGACATTCGAGCTGCTTAATTAAGTGGTTGTTGACATAACTATTACTTATTTTACGTGTTTGCTGGCACGATAGCCACACAACGGCTATAAAAGACAAGTGATGGCCAAATCAACAGCCACGTAAGATAAATAATGGTCATATCAACAATCACGTCAGCAGCTGGCAGATCTAACGCCAATATTGGAGGAAGATTTTTTTTTGAAGTTCAAATTATCACGTTAATATTTAAAAGTTCATAATTGTAATGATCTATTTTAGTAAAGTTTAGATGAAAAACAAAATTTTCATAATTAATGCAAAATACAATTATATGGACAATTTTCATCCACTACTTATATATATATATATATATATATACTATATATATATATATATATATATATATATATATATACACTTTAATCAACACATTACTAATTGAAAAAGCCTGATTCTTCAAGGTACATATGTATAACTAAGGTTAATAAATATTATTTTCGTCAAGGTAAAAAGTACTTTTTTTCGGCTAATGTTAGATTGTTCCGTTGAAGTTGTAGGAGTTTAATTTCACGATATTTGAATTTTACACACACCATCTATAAAAGTATGCATTATTCTTTTATTTTGATTTTTTTTGTCCAAACAAAAGGCTAAAATTTATAGACAGATGCAATATGTATAATAGAATAGAAGGCATTTATCTACTAAGGTTGTCGGAAAAGACATTCCGAATTTTTGCATTTTTAAAAATGCCTATTTTTTTTAGTATCCTGAACTTTACTAAAATATACCTCTATAATTCTGAATTTCATTTCGTACCCATGATAACCTTATACTTTAAAAAAAAAAATTCCGCAATAACCTTGCCGTCAACCCGTACCGTAATTTACTGATGTGGCGATTATTTTAATTATTTTTAAATTATTTTTAGCTTTTTTTTAACTTTATTAGAGGTAAATCAGTCTTTTATTGAAAAACAAATACTTTAAGAGTATTTTTCAGAAAACTTCCAACATAAAAATTATAGCTTTTGATGAGATCCACAAATTTTATGTTCAATTTTTTTCCAACAGATATCTAAATAGGTGTTTCATAACTCCAAAATTTTAACAATTTTACTCACTATTTTTAGACAACTTTTTAGAAATATTTTTTGAAAAAAAGTTTGAACATTAAAGTTTTAAATCTCATTGAAATGTACAATTTTTATGTTGAAAGTTTTTCAAACAAAATTCCTAAATATGGTTAAAAGATATATTTTTTTCCTAAAGAAAAAAAAATATTAAAATAATGAAAAAATTATCATGTCGGCAAATTACGGCCACAAACAAAAAAGCCAACTGTAAGGTTACTACGGATATTTTTTTAAAGTACATAATTATCATAGTACGGAATAAAATTCAGAAATATAAAAATATATTTTAATAAATTTCAGAAATTTTTTTTTTAAAAATTGGTCTAAAAATAATAATAAAGTTGGGCGAGAAGCTTTTAAATTTATAGGACTGGGCTACCAGTCGCTTGCAATTTTGTACAATATTTGCCCATTAGGACCGCACCTCGAACCTGTTCTAGTCTGACTCGATATTCGACGATCCTCCACCGCTTTCTGCGTGTGACGGCTACAAGAAACTGCTGCTTATTGAAACCCCACTACAAATTATAATCCTCTCTACTGCTCTCGATCTTCCTTGTTCCTCTGTCGTATCGTCTCAACTCCCGCCAGGATCCCGGCAAGATTCTTTGCTAATTGTAATTGAAGCCCCAGTTTGATTTCCCCAGCGCGTTAGGGTTTCTCCAGGTTTGTCCGATTTCTTTGAATTTCTCGTCTAGATTGTTTATTGTTGTTGTTTGTTAACGTAATTGTATTTGTAGTTATTCGTGTGATCTATTCGTTAGATCGGATTGAGTTTCCAGGAGCAATCTGGTCACGAGAGGGATCAGAAGATGGACGATTGGGGTGAGTTTCTGGAGTTCAGATTCTTTTTATTTATAGATTTGCAGTATTTAATTGATTTTAGCTTTTAATTCAACTATCGTAGTATGAAACTACCTTTGGTGTTTTGGTTTTTTTTTTTTTTTTGTAATATTTTGGGGTACATTGATTTTTACCTTGGTTAATACGTTTCTCTTGAGAAAGAAACGCGCAGGCAAAGTGAGTTTCTCTATGCCGAGTAACGCTAGGATGTGCTGAACGGAATCTGCGATTCCAGAATTTATGCTGGTGAATTGAGTGAAACTCTGACTAAAGTAAACTGTTAAGAAGATAATTCGTAGTCAGGCTTCAGTTTCTTGTTGACTATTTATTAATTAAAGGAAAGTATCATTTTGTATCTATACTTGTCATGTTTTAATATGCTTATTAAATGAGGAACTGTGGCTTGAGTATGATACGAGGATCATAATGTTCCAGTTAATTTCAATGCTTTTTCCTTTGCCATACTTATTTAACCTATCATTATTGTTGCTTCTGAGTTGGAGTGAGAATATGATATTCGTGTGCCTTAATTTTGCAGAAGATGATACTTTTGAGCCAGCACAACCTGTTAAGGTGGAGCCAAAGAGCAACTGGGAGGATGAAGATGTAGAAGAAGAAGATGTTAAGGAGTCTTGGGAGGATGAAGATGCTGCTCCGGTACATTTAAAAAACATGCTTTCTTGTTTGAGTCTCATTTTCTTTCCGCCTTTTCTGTTACTCTAGTAGTTTGTCTGCAATATTACTCCGATTTGCCGTTTTCATAATAATCTTAACATTCTAGTCTTTGTTGTGGCTATTATGTTGTTTTACTAGTGTTAGTATTACTACTTTAGTAAGGTTGTGAACTTGTGATTATTTTATCATTATTATAGTATTAGTTAATGTTGGCGTGAATAATGTTTACGCTGCAGCAGCAGTAAGGACGGACATTGAATTGGGTTCTCCAAAGAGTTTCCATCTTGTCGAGCATCTTTGCTTGTATGTTGAAGCTTCTTGAGACATTTGATGGTTCTCGTAGAAGCGCTCCTCGTAGCTGGTGTTCATGTTGATAATACTTGTTTTCTTAAATCAACTTTTCATTTTTTAACAATGTATATACTGCTTATATGGTGATGAAATTGATCGGAAATGAGAATCTTGAAAGGTTATATTTTGGATGAGGATCTTTGATCTTATTGAAGGTGAAGTTTGACCTGCTCCCCTCTGTGATGCTAATTCATAGTGGATTTTTTAAGCGTTCGATAGCCAGTAATGTGGCATAAATATTATGTGGCTTGCCGTCCTTTTGTGAACGAAAAAGGTGTTATCAAAAGTGTATGACTGTAGGAGGTCTAGTTGTGGAAGATGGCATTGGTTGTAACTCCAGATGCCGAAAGATAGTAAACTCTTTCTTAGTAATAATGGGGATTCTTTGGTTGATAAAATAGTCATATGATAAATTTCAGAGATGTGCGAATGTTCTAAATGCAAGCTAAGTTGTATTTAAAAGAGAGCGAAAAAACCATGCAGTCTGCTGTTTGCTCTAGTAATTCTGTTAGGCTTTACATTTATAAAGTAGCACCAGCATTCAACTTTAAAAGATATTGCATCATTTTGGTCTGTGTCTGCCACTAATAAGCAATCAAAGTTGATGATGCATGAAATTAGGAAGAATATTGTCGTTCAAGGGAAATGATTACATTGAAATATAAAAGAATAAATTAAAATATTGTGCCACTTTTTTATATCTTTTATCATCTTCAAACTCATTTTCTGTCTGACTTCATTTATATTGTTGGGAATGTTATGACAAGCGAGGGATTGGCAGATTTTGGGCGGGCACTTTATACTGTCATACAATTAACATTTTCTTGTAGCATACACAATTTGTGCTTTTTGGAACACCGGTTCTATGAAATAACTTCAATCCCAAAGCACTTGACACCATTTGTGCTTTTTGGAATCTAATTGAGTGAGTTGTAGAAACTAAAATTTGAAAATACGCAACCTTGACACCATAGAAAGCAAGGACGCTTTTTGAAGGTGTCAAGTCCTTGACGGAGATGGACATGACACTCAGAGGACATTTCTTGTACTGCTGTAATGCCCATTCGGTAGGAATATAGCATTACCTACACAAGTACAGTTAATGCGCAACCTTTTCACCAATAGGAAGCACGAATACTTCTCGAAGGCATCAAGTCTGTGAGGATGTATCGGACACGTCACTTGCAGCACATTCCTCAGCCACATCTATTGCAGTGTCAGTAATCGGACACCTTATATGCTAGCTATTCTTGTGAAGGAGTACAATCTCTTGGTTGAAATAATTTGAGTCTTAAACAAGAAGTTAAGTGAACAAATAATAATTTTAAATGTAAAATATGAACTAATGACATTTTCTGTTAGATAGTGGATGTATGGTTTTGTTATGATTTTAATGATATCAAGTTAATTTTTTATAAGGTTTAGAAATTAACTTATAATAAAAATAAGTATAATTATTACAGCTCATTTGCAGTGTCCGCCACGTGTCATGTTCAAACATGTTCAGTCCTTGAAAATTGTCGTGCCACCGTGTGTTGTGTAGTGTCGCCGTGTCTATATCCGTGCTTCATAGTTGGCACCTTGAAGTGCCACTTTGGATGACATGTTATGACACTGATGTTTTTATATAGTTCTTAAAGAAGTTGTATTCCCTAGAGAATGAAGATGGTAAAAGTAATAGTATATTTGAGGTATAGAATAAGAATATAGATGATCAAAGGATTATTCGGCCTCCAACTTTGGAGATTGTGTTGGTGTTTGTTCATATACTTCTAGTAGTCTAGTTGGCTGTACATGTTACATAAAGCAATTGTAGCAAGGCAGCAAGCCTTATCCCTAGCATGTCTTCAGAGGGTGTAATGTTACCGACTGCTTACAAGATCCATATTTTGATGTCATATCAATGTCAGCTGTGCGATATAACTTATAGGTTTGTATCTGTCTGCTCAGGCACCTGCACCAGCTCCAGCAGAAAAGTCACCACCTGCCGCCAAACCTACTGGAAAGAAAGCAAAGCAGCCGGAAGTAAAGCCAAAACAGCCAAACAACCAAGTAGCGGATGAAGTTATTACAGATCCTGTAGCCGAGAAGCTAAGACAACAGAGGTCATGTACTGTTCTTATTTGATGAACTTGATTTTGTTTAAAAGATAGGTTGGTTAAGGTTTTATAATGCTTCTAACTTACTGAAACCCTTCAGTTATGGAGATTTACATGAGTTCTTCCTCGGCTGTTAAGATTTTAATATTTCCTTTCTTTGACAGACTTGTAGAAGAAGCTGATTACAAGTCTACTGCAGAGTTATTTGCAAAGAAAGGAGATGACAAGACATTGGATACCTTCATTCCGAAGTCTGAAAGTGATTTCATGGAGTATGCGGAGCTTCTTTCACATCAAATCCGCCCGTATGAGGTAAATTCCAACCTCTGATATGATCTTCATGTGATACTTGCTTTTGTTTAAATTTCTTTGCCAAATGTTTGGCTTAATGCCTTTGAGTTCCTTTTTTCGAGATTTATCCTTTGGTTAGTTGCTCGTTTATATGTTTGAGGAGAGCCAGCAAAATCAAATTTCACGCGCTATAATTATCATTTGTTGCATTGTAGTAGTAAATTCTTTCTGTTATTATGGCTTATCTTACTGACCATTTCCTTTCCTCTTGAATAATCTACAGAAAAGTTTTCACTATATGAGCCTGTTGAAAGCTGTCATGAGGCTTTCAATGACTTCCCTTAAAGCAGCAGATGCAAAGGAGATAGCTTCTTCCGTTACAGCAATTGCCAATGAAAAACTCAAGGCAGAGAAGGAAGCGAACGCTGGAAAGAAGAAACCAGGTATGAAGTTGGGTAACTTCACACCATTTGTTTAGCCTCTAGTACTGGTTGTCTTTCTTGTAACTAGTTTTGCCCCGGCTGTATTGAAACTGCATTTATGCTTCTGCAGGAGGAAAGAAAAAGCAGCTTCATGTTGAGAGAGCTGCCGATGATATGATTACTGGTGCTTACGATGATGTTGGGGATGATTATGACTTCATGTGAAACTGGAAGATTTTTACCTATTTTGTGTCTCATTTATTACAGAGTCTAAGATCTGCAGCTTTGTTTGTGATGTTTCCATGATATAGTTGCCATTTTTTTTTTAAGTTACACAACCTTAACTGGTTGTGCATCTCTTTGATCCCCAATTTTGTGCTGAAGATTACGATTGGAAGATGTGTACTTATAAATTCTTTTCTACTCGCCATTGAACATTGGTAACTCTTGTAGCATGTTGTATTTAGATACAGACTTCACAAGTGGGAGTATTGTTTTTAAGTTTGAATGTGATATCTTGTTCTAAAACTCCTTGCATGACTTTTTCACCGCTCGCTTTGTTGAAGTCAGTGGCTGCAACAGTTTGTAAGCAATGTTCAGATGTTGCAGATCATCGTCATGCAATCCTCAAGGGAAATGAGTAGGTTTACGAAAGGTTAATTCGTACCAGGTATAAACAATAGGCTCTGGCTCTGTTTCTGGTTCTGAGACTTTTTTAAATTATTTTGGTGTTCAACTGGAGAACGTTCCGAGATTCACTCCCAATTTATCATGAATGAGACTATGTTAAATAGCAATGATAGCATCTCAATTCAAGTTTCAATTACCATATCACCTAAAATGTAGAGCAATTAATGATTGATTTTCGATAATAGCAGCTAAAATATGAGCAATAGTATAAAATTTACCAGCTTACCAGAATCCTAAATCATCCCATTTGATGGGGAATAACGGTAGATTGGATTGCTCCCAAGTCCTATCATATCATCCCACTTTAATCTGAAAATACATTATCTTTTATTTGGAGAAATTAAATGCATGAAACACATGTAGACTTTTAACAAAATGCTGACGAGATACGACGATCATTATTTGCAAAGCCATCCTCTAGGGAATACTTTTTACAAGGTTTTTATTTTCTCTTCAAAAATCTTATGAAAAAATTTCGGCTTGCTGAGAATGAAAGAAGACTCCCTTTGGAGTTTTAACCCCCGAATAATCGAAATATGATAATTAAAAAAATAAATGTCACGCTTTGTTTCCTTTTACAACAGCAACCGCCGAATGTCAGTAAAGTTTGATGCTAAAGCTGAAAGAAATTTGCCTGCAAATGCCAATAAAAGCTTACACATTAGTCATTCTTCCAATGAAAAGTTTTAAATTTAAATTTATCCATACCTCCCAGGTACTCGTCGAAAATGCGATTATCAGCAGACAGTGTCAATTTCATCTTTGTGAAAGCTACAGGCTTTTCAGTTCCTGGATGAGTGGCATATGTTGTTGAGAACAGTTAAACAAATGTTTTCTTGGAAAATAGATTGATGAAGAAATGACTCTGCAAACATACCATTATCATCAATGTGTGGTTCAACAACCCTGTTGCCTCGCCCAACAGCAAGAATACAAGCCTAGAAATACGGCAGGAGTAAATTAGCAAGGTGAAATGAAACGAGAGCAAAAGCAAAACATGGCAATATATCTTGGTTTAGAAAGCTATCCTGACTTGCATGTAAATGAGATGATTTTCAGAAACTGACAATGGTATGCAAATTAATAGCACTAAGTAACAGCTAGGAACCATGAAAGAGTAGCTCCAGTCACAGTGACTCCATTGAGTCATTCACAGTTACCACATTATCATCTATCTTTTAATTTTAATTGGATCAGAAATGAAAATTTTTTTCACAATTATAATAGTTGAACGGATAACTCCAGGTTCTCCATCAATTGTTTAATTGCTCTTTTAACGTTTCTTGAAATATTACAAAATATAGGCTTCTGACAAATAATACAGATGCTAGGAGGTAGGTGCATGTGTGATTAGTGCAGTTAAGTAGTTGCTAAGAGTTGCAGAAAACGGGGAAAAAGGGAAAAAAAAATAATCATAATTGCATAGTGAGAGAAAGAGAGAGAGCAGAAGGGAATAGGAAGAAACCTGTGGCGGGTTTATGATTGCGCAAAAATTATCTACAGGATACATCCCGAGATTTGAGATACTGCATGACATGTCAAAATGATATTAGACTTATGAAAGCAGAAGCAAAACAAATAATAGAATAAACCATCCTAACACCAACCTAAAAGTGCCACCTTGGAACTCGTTGGGTACAAGCTTCCCATTTCTAGCCTTCTCGGCCAGCTCCTTAATCTACAGAATAGCAGTTATAATACCATTAGTTCAACATCGAGTTGCAAATCAAGAACGGATAGAATGGCAAAAACAAAGAAAAGGAAAAAAAAAAAAAACTATTTGTAGCGCAACTTAATCAAGTAGGTTCCTTAACACCTGAAGTAGTATAGCTGCAATGGGCAGTGTCGATCCTGGCAGACGCAGATCACGCTTTTGCTAAGCTTCCCAATACACATTTACTTTTATTTTCAAGTGAATAATAAACAAATAATTCCAAATCAAAAAAAAAAGTTTTGAGGCCCGTGCCATTGGCAAGGGCACACAAACCCTGTGCTGGTCGGACAGGCAAAACAGGCTTGGCAATCAAGACACGGCACACACATTTTAGTCAATAAATGGCAACAAAACAAATCCACACAACCTTCACTAAAATAAGAGTTTAAAAGCCCGCTCCTTTTTGCTGAATAAAAGGCTTACTCATCTTCCCACTTAGAATCACAGAGCCTCCTTGTTGTCTCCTTATCATCTAAATGTCTAAATAAAAGATAGCGGAATGCTATAGTGGAAACCAAAATGTCTTCTACACACACGTCCTCAAAAATTTCTACTGCATGTTTTTACCGTCTCTTAGGTAACCCAGCCAAATACTTTATTCGCAGATCATCAGGTAATTCAAGGTTACTACCCTATAAAAATCCTTCAGATTGAGAACCTATTTCCCTTTCAACAACATCGAGGGAAGCCGGATTGGCTGCATACTTCGAAGAAAAACATCCAGTAACCAATATACGCAATTACAGAGATTGGCAAAAGCACACAAGTAGTCTATCAGCCGGTATAGTGATAAATGGAGCACTTAAAAACATAAATGAAAAATACAACAGAATCATGAGAGCAATAATTCTACCTCAGTAGATATTGCTGTAATCGTCTTCTGATCAGCATTTCTTACTATCGGAGTCATCAAACCCTGGATATTCAAACATAAAATCATAAAGAAGAAAATATATTGGCACTTTGCGAGAATGAGACAAAAATACCTTATCTGTTGCTACTGCTATTGATATGTCAATCGATTCACATAGAACAGCTTCTTGTTTCTCATTGTTCCAATAAGCTGTCAATTTTTAACACAGCAATCAATCAAAATTATACCCAGGGTGCAATTATCTTAACCTGAGAGTGTGGATATGAGTATACAACTTTGCTTGCTTATGAAAAGGCAGTCTAGTATAGAGCTAGTGTATAACTACACTGCAATGCACAAAATAATATCCAACCCATTTACTTAGGGAAATTGCAAACGCTCTTAAGTTTATGCACATTGTACACATAATCGTGTTAAACATAGTGTATGTACTTGCAAAATTGAGTCATGCAGTGCTCTTCTTAAACACTCTCATGTGGACGTATCCAATTCTGTTTCATTTGTACGGACTGCCCCAACAAGTTTTCTACATGATCTGCCAATTTGAAATAGTTCACAATTAAGCCAAACTGCATAGGATAATGAATTCTTAACCGAAACAATAATCGCATCAACTGATACAATCATATAAGTGTTGGTAAGATAATTTGCGAAGCAAGACAAGGGATCACAATAATACATTATATATTTCAAGTGGAGCAAGTACTTCTAGTCTCACCATTTGCTTCAGGGACATTCCTTAGGGAGATGGCGACAGCTTTAACAATAACATCATTTACTGAAACTTTCACATTATGCTGCTCTGGAAACCACATAGAGCTGTTAGTAAAATTTCCAAAGTAGAAAAACAGCACTAATCTATCACCATATCATCACCCATTAAATATATGAAGCATACCTTTAAGCTCCTTTCTAAAAGCAAGTACAGGATCCAATATGACATCTAACAGAGCAATAGACTTTTAGGACAAGAAAAATAATGTTGACAAATCCACTATGACATCTAACAAAACAATAGACGTTTAGGACAAGAAAAAGGATGTTCACAGATCCAGTCCACATCCAACATACAAAGACTTTTAGGACAAGAAAATTGATGTTGACCAAATACTAAAGAGAAGAATGCTGACCTGAAGATATATACATATGCGGAGTGCTCTGCTTGGACTCCAGCAACCGTTTTGCTATCACCTAAGCCAAGGATGACATTCAGGTTTGTAAAAAGTAAATCAAGTACTTCCAACTTTACATATTTATCAGATGGTGCGAATGATTAAGAAAAAGTAGTTATAAAAGCAAAATGGAATCTATAGTACAGGTGAATCAGATAGCATATTATGACCCCAACAAGATTCAACATGATGGCAAAACACTTCAAACAAAATAAGGTGCTAGCATGAACTGTCTGTATAATGTTACAGAAGTCCTTCAAAGAATGGATATGTTAGAGAATAAGGTGCTAGTGTGAACTGTCTGAAACATATCAAATTACATGTTAACGGACCTCAAAGTTAAGCAACAATGGTTCCCTTGAATTTAATATCCGAAAATGGTTCGCATGAATTTAAACCTCTTCCGCTTCATTACTGAAGCGAGACCTTTGTTTATAATCGAGGTTAATGATTCTCTCCCACCCATCAATAGAGGAATGTGAAAGTTCGAGTCCTTATCTCTTTTGCTAGTGATTGAGACACACCAGCTTGCTTTGGCACTGCTACAATAACTTATGCATAGTTCTGTGCACAACATAAAATGGATATAACTTTTATCATATACTCTTCACTGGAAACCACATTATTTGCTAATATTTGAAACTACCATCCTCTTCTTAAAGTCTACAACTGAAATCATTCAATCTCCTACAACATATGGACATATTTCTTTATGAAGATCCAGCGGTTCAATTTCAAACACGTGTTTCAACAAATGACATGATAATTACTTAGGTCTTTGTAAAACTTTCCAATTTACATTTTTGAGGGGATCATAATCATAATAAATTAAATATGTAACAATGAGACAGTAGTTTGATTAACATCAAATATTTACCCTAAACGAACTATGCTAACTAGCAATAGTAATTTGAAACCCACTCTTTTTATTAGAGGTATGCTAGTTGCAACCACTAGGAAGAACTTAATGGCTAGTTCATCCACTAGGAAACAAGATCTCCTTGGAGAACCTTAACAATAATCTCCCCTCCCCCTTCTAATTCTATTCGGTGCAATAAAATAATACTAAAAGAAATAAAACAGACATGGTCTCTACTTGTCTATAGAATTAGGATATTGGAGGTCTCACTGTAGGAAGAATTATATGACAACCCTATAGTAACCATCCAAAGATTTTCACATTTAATAAGAAGATTAATGTCAAGAATAAAGAGACCTACCTTGCGAATCTGACTGTTTGGCATATCTTCATGGTTACCAATTGCATGCTTGGATGGTGGATGGATGGTTGGAGATACAGGCTCAGCTGGAATGGGCTTCTTCTCATGGGATGTTGGTTCTATCTTCTTAGATCCTCTACCAGATTTAATAGCAGCTAAAACATCACTTTTCAAAAGAGTGCCGCGTGGTCCTGATGCCTCCAAGGAGGATGCTTGAAGTCCATATTCAGCAATAAGTATCTTTGCCGATGGGCTTATTCTACTGAAACTCGTTTTCTGTGGACTCTCCTTGTGCCTCATATCTGAAGTTGGTTCTCCCTCCTTTGTCCCAGCTTTTCCAGGTAGATTATCCGGTATACTGTTCACATCATCTTGTTCCTCAACCTAATTTATAAGCGAAGTGTTAGTTAAACCAAGGAATATTTACAAAATAGACAAACAAATAATGAAAAATTAAACTTCTCTTACTTACCTATCCTCTGGGGCAAAACAAATTTTACAGGTATATATAAAAAATCTAAAGAGTATCTCTAAATTCCAATGAATAACCAAGGCATCCTTTCTCAACATATTGCCAGTATTGCATGAGAAATGCAATTTAAAAAAAAAGGGGGGGTTCAATAATGGTATTTTACCGTTACTGCAATGGGTTGTCCAACAAGAACATCCTTTGAACCTTCAGGTGCTAAAATCTTGGCCAAGTACCTAGTATATGGCAGAAATTGAAATAAATACAGCATGTACAATCCTCTTTAGATTTCCATTTCTAAGAAGATTATTTTAGAATGATATATTTTCTTAAAGTAAGCAAATTGGAAAAAAACTAGCGAGCATGATAGTGCATTATGCAATCATTTTGCTTAATGCTAAAACAAACAATGATCTAGCCTACATAATTTCCATAGCACAAATCCTTTGTTATTACAAGATAAATAGATGTCGTAATAGTATAACTCATAATTTATGATGCAGATAATATTCTTCTAGAGAGCTTCAACACTATCGGGGTTAGAACAGACACCTCCTTTTTCGTGGTTGGGATGTCCCAAGAGCCCTAACCAACCATACAAACAATGTTGTTAAGGCTAAATGAAAAGACTTATGTTTCTGGGAGGAAATTGCTAATCTATCTTGACCGACTTATTCTAACATTAAGACTTAGGTGGGCTTAAAAAACTAACCCTCTAACTCGCTAACATTTTCAGCTTCAAAACATCTAGCTAGAAGGATTTTAGGGAAATACTTTGAAATTTGAATACAAGAAATATTCTTGATCTACAACTTTGGTATTCAATATTTTTACCAAAATTTCTTCTGAATAGGTGATTTGATGTTTTAAAGACTTAATGGAATTCAAAACTAATCGTCTAACCCGCTAAAATTTTGAGCGTCAGAACACCTATTTAAAAACATCTTTTGTCATGTATGTGTCAAGTTTCTTAACAATAGGTCAAATAAGTCAATGAAAATTTTATATAAAATCTCGTGATTCCTACGAGCAAGATGCACGGTTTGGATCCTCCAGCACATGGAATCGTCTGTGCTTCTTAGCACAGACGATCCCATCTTGTTTGCTAGTCATTGGGCAGTCATGTTTCACAACAGCTTTGTGCTTTAGTTAACTCATAAGGGCCTGGTACGTAGAATGCATACTGCGCAAAGAAGATGAGTACTAAGTTCAATGTTGTTCATTGACTTTTTTTTTTTTTTGGATTATCGTGGGGAAACTCTGCCTGTAACCGACCCACTTTTGTTGTTCATTGGCATTTAAAGTTAAGTGCTAGCCATTTACACCACTGGACTTCAAAAGCAGAACAAATTTACATTTGCACATATAAAGAATGTCCTAGTGCCCACCAATGTTCCTAGTGCAGAGTGGTTCAAATCAGGCTATCAGCTGAGCTAGGCAAATTTGTTATTCTATTGCTCCTTGTTTCTTCATTATACAGAAAAATTAATAATGAAAACAAAACAATAAATAATCTCTAATAGCGTATAAGACATCCACATATCCATTTTTCCATGACAAAAGTTTGACCGACCATTGATCCAGCAGGTTAAATCTCAAATCACCCAAAAATAGAAATTAAAAAGGACAATAACTTAAAAATCTTAAAAGAACAGACATTAAACATCACAGACTGGTATGCGACAAGGAAGAAAGTTTATATCCAACCTATGGACAATGTCAACAAAATTGTACTAGGTAATCAGATATTCTTTAAGGTCAAATTGCAGATGAACATGAGAAAACTTAATAATCCTAGATTAAACCACCGCCCAACCCCCCCAACCCAACCCAACAAAAAAAAAAAAAGAAGAAGAACTAGAAGAAAATTGAAATTGGAGACACGTGCCCAGCAAAAAGGAGATAGGAGTAGCATGATAGCATCCTTTAAATAGAACTTCAAATAATTACATTACAATTTACAGTAATCGATTCAAGAAAGAGATCTGTAACAGCTAGAAAATCATGCGGATAACAATTGAATTAATAAAGTATTAACGGCCATCTACACCTGGAGCTGGCAGACAGTAACTCATACTTCAATATTGATAAAAATCCGTAAAGGCACATGTTTAGTCTTCTATTAGAACGTCCAGTGCTTGATCTTTCACTCAAATTTTTTCACACGTTGTCCTGATTAAAGAGTCAATCTGGCCATTTATTAATTTCAAATGGCACCATTAATTATGATAGTCATGATTTTTCTTAGTTTCCCTTAGAATTGATAAACTCAAATAAAATAGCATCAAAATAAGAAACAGAGTCCACAAACTCGCATGTATAAGTACAATTGGTATTCTCCCCCTATGGGCATTTTTTGTGTAAACGTAGACTAGAGATAGCTACTATATGCAAATAAATTGAAGTCAAAAGGAGATGGAAGTTTTACCCCTCTTCAAGACTTTCAAATTCAAGGGTTGCTTTGTCTGTCTCAATTTCGCATATCACATCCCCCACATTGATCTGCCAAAAGTAACAGTTATTTGCTAATAACTGGAAAGTTAATATACTCCACAAATTGAAAACAAGTAGAACACCCTAAACAAAATAAGACAACACTTGTCTATGCAAAACCTAGCTACTAACCTTCTCTCCTTCTTTCTTCCTCCACTTTGCAATGTTACCTTGATTCTAAAACCACATTAGAAAACTTGCTTAGCACTAACGCTAATCAACAGTATGAGCAATTAAATTAAATCCAGAGAAACAGTATAAAGTATTCACATACCATTGTTGGGGAAAGGGCTGGCATTTCGAGAACGATATGAGGTGGAGCTTCTGTGTAAGAATTAATCAGCATCAATAAACGTTATGATTGATTAACAAAGCACTAGCATTAAGTTATCTAGTTTTAGCATCAACAAGCCAGACAGTTTGTTCGTCATAGAATAGCAGAATACAACCTAATACTTCCCACACACTAATTAGGAAGGTAACAACACTGATCGCCTTCCCACATTAACAGTTTGGGGAATAAGAAGAAAGCATCTTTCCCATAGGAATTACAAAAAGCGTATCTTTGATGCTCTCTCTATAAGAATCATATTTTCTGATGTGATTTGAACAATTTGAAGACATAACATCATCAAAAAAAGCATAGTCAATGGACTGACAAAAAGTGAGAAAACTAATGTAATGTATGACTTACTGGGAAAACAATATCTACTTTTATATGAAATGGTTGTTGGGTACCTTTCGAAGAGAAAGTGCGAATCCCAAAAGGTAACTGCAGCAGAAGAATCAAATCAGTTTTCAATGAGATGATGAAGCATAGAAAGACTAAAAAAAGGTATCTGACATTTAACCTCATAAGCATGACTCCCTCCGATGCCGTTCAGATAAGAAAGGGATGTCAACCTAGAAAAGAAAAGAAATGTTAAAAGCTCATATTGCACAAAGACAAATAAACACATTCAAACTAACGAGCATTCCTTCAAGATAATATTTGCTCATTTCTATTGAGTAATGGCTAGCCAGCTAGGAGATACTTCAATATGTTCAGAAGTACATGAAGAATGTATGTTAACATCATCTCCATGATAATAATGATGACATATCTAGAATATTCCTAAAATTTAATACTAAAAAAGGCACATCTTGTACATTTTCTATTTAACCATTGCTAAACAGACGCAAGAGGTACAAAACAATTTCTAAAAGCTTAGATACATCTCCAGTAAGTCAAGGATCTTTAGCTAATGAAAATCATGGAAGACTACATGCTCGTGTACAGTTACATGCTCCGTGTTATCAAAGTTTAATGCGTTAAAACAACATCTCAATAATTCCCTCATACAAAAATTTGCTAATTCCCTCTTACTCAACTTATACACTCCATATGTTGGCCAGGTTAGCGCTACAGTGCTGTAGTCAAGATGTTCTTCATACTTGAGTCCTTTACTAGGAAGTCAGCTAGAACTCCCAATACGAGGAAGAACATAACCTCTCATATATCTATTGGTTAAGGATTTAGGTTACAATACCAAACTAAAACACATAACAGCAGGGATCTTACTAGGTAAATCACATTATACTGCACTTTCGTCCATGTCAATCAATTATTAACAGCCCAATGAAGTAAAAAGAAGTTCCATTCAAAGCGTGTGACTGAACTCCCAACTTCCAGACCTAGCTTTCAGATGGTTCGGTAAAAGATTCCTTTTTATAACCTCCCTCCCTTTGAGTCTAAAAGACTACTTCTTGATATTCCACAGGATTCCTAACCTCACTTGTTAAATAAATCAAAGATTATTCTTCAAAAAATAAATAGTGCAGCTTCAATTTGACTACACCTTAATTTAGCTACTAAATGATCTTTCAAAAATCATGAGGTAACATGATATCTTACAACTTTGAAGAAGCGCCATTATCAAAATGGGCTATGGAAGAACTGCGTGCATGAGCCAAGCTGCAAAGGAAGAGTTGAAGGTCATTAGTAAGGGCAATAAAATAAATAAAATAGCAATAATATGTGATGCTTACGCAAATGGTTAGTTATTCATAAATCTTTGTTTAGTGGCTAAACTAGTTTGGAGGGTTGCTTAGGGGAGTAGTGCATAGGGCTGAGAATTACCCCGAACAAACCTGAAAACTGAACCAGCCCGAGGAGGCCAAAATTTCAGATTGAGTTCGGGTTCAAGAGCTTGGGCAACTCAGGTAAGGTATTTCAATTGTTTGAAAGGTTAAGATTCAGGTCACATCGTGACAGACCTGAATTTTTCATTATGTGGCTGTAAATGTCCAGCCCAGTTAGACAAATATTAACATCCCAGACTATCTACTATCTACCCAAAAATTTACCAAAGCTTTTTTAGGGTTTCTACGCTGTAAGTCCGTGGACGGTGGGAACTCTTCTTCTACGTCATTCTCTTCTGCATCTTCCTCCTTTTAATCTATTTTAATTTCTTTATTATTCTTATTTAATCCGTTTGGTTCTGTTCAGTTCGGGTTTGGCACTGTTCGGTTATAATTTTCTCAGTTTGACTAATAATTTCCTAAGGTTGCCTTGGTCTTTTGCTGTTCGATTCAGTTTAATTTATGTTCAGGTAACCCTGATGTTTGAGTTGACCAGGATGTTCGGGCCCTGTTAGTGCAAATGTCCTTCAAATTCCAATTATGAGTTCATATAATTCACAAATGCCATTTAATTGGCTTCTAAATCCCATTGACATAATCATTCCACTTCAAGATCAATGTCGCTAAAGACATCATACATCATATTTTGCATTCCACTTAGATCAGAAACACGAAATGCAAATTGGTATTCACTAATATTATCTTCCATAATCAGAACATATAAAACCGAACTATGCAGGGACTAACAAACTACGGTCTGAGGTCTGAGTCCCTGACATAAAAGAATGTAATAAACAAAAGAACTGTATAAATAACAGAGTTTACGCTGCATACCCTGAGAGCATTACTCGAATGTTCCTCATGATCTTCTTCGGGCTACAACACCGCACAATCCGCACTATTTGCTCATGACCAGGGGTGGATCCAATATACAGCCAATCAATTAACTGTGAAACCATGATAACGGAAGAGAAATTTTAATAACAAATGAAAAAATAGATCGGGCACGGGTGGGGGGGGCTCTCAGGCGTGACCGGAAGCCGGAGGCAGCGCGATCAATGGATCAAGCCAGTCTTTGCGGGTAAGAGAGGGTGCGGAGATACGGCGGAGGCGCGCCTGGAATCAAAGCGGAAGAAATGGGAATGATATAAATACCTTGTTCCCTGGCGTGATCGGATGCCGGAGGCAGCCCGCGATCAATGGATCAACTTGGTCTTTGCTGGTAAGAGAGGCTGAAGAAACACCGTCACCGCGGAGGCGCGCCTGAAACCGAAGCGCAAAGGAAATGCGAATGAAATTGTATTTGCCAAAATGGCTTTGAAGACAAATGTATCAAGCACGGATACGGACACAATTATACGGACGCAATTCTAAGATAGAGAACACTCTAATTTTCCAAAAATAGGATAGTGTATAGTTCATAATAAAAATATAAAATTTTTATTAAATATAAAAATAATAATATAATATTTTATATATTTAAGACAAATTGAATTATTAAGAATTTAATTGTATCAATACAATTACAAATAAAATATTTAAATATATAATAATTATATTATACTACTTAAGTAGATGTACTGCTACTATTATACACAATTTTACTTATATAAAATTTTACTACTCTCAAAAAATTAAAAAATTAAAATTTCTTTCAAACAAATCCACATAAATATTAACATACGCGTCTTCAATTTTTGTACTTTTATTGTGTAGATATTTTTTGGATGTGGTCAGCTGTATTTGCGGTGTGTCCATATCTATCGCTACAAAAGATAAAATTTTGATATGCTACTTCCAAACATGCAGTACTCGGAACGGCTGACATGGATCATTGATTTGTCTACATCAAATATTCGGTATAATGTTGAAATTTTAGGAAAAAGCTCCTCGTTTGCAAAACTCCTTCAGTTCTTAATTTTAAATATTTTATAAATTTATACTGTTAAAAAAAAAAAAAACTTAAACACCCCAACTAGGGTTGCCTTAGTTGGTTAGCTGGACTAGGAGCTGGTAGGTCAAGAGTTGGAATCTTACAAGTGTAAGTTGGGAGGAAGTTATCGTATCACTCCATTTTCGGTCGAGGTCTATGATAGAACCAAACTCAACAGTAATACACCCAGAAAAAAGTTAAACATAAAAAAATAGTATTTTTTGTGCTCTATAGTTTTTATGTTCAAAATTTTTCGTAAAAAAATTTTAAATAAATTTTTTGAGACTAAAGTATTCGTAACTAGTAATAACTTCATAACCTTAAAATGTCAATATAGAAGTTAGAAGTACTTTTAAAAAAAAAAAAAATTGAATACAAAAGTTTTAGAATATCAAACTCTACTCTTTTTTTTTTCTTCGTGTTCATGTTTTTCCAAAGATACTTAAATGCAAGTATTTTGACTTGAATTAGTAACTACTAGAAAAATAAGGATTTATTTGGAACAACTGCACAAGAGCAACAAGTGATATGAAATTATTCCTAAAATGTTAGCTTTACTTAGCTTTACTTCTCATAAATTTATTAACTATGATAATTTTACAAAATAAACTCAGAATTGTTCATGATAACAATATATATATATGGTGTTGAAAATAGCTTCGATATAAGAGGGCTCTTACTGTCTTCCATTTGTTTTGTCACATTAAGACATGTTATCTTGTACAATTTTATTATTGCTCATCCATGTTGAGAAGCTTCGTAAATGAATACCATGTATATAATAAAATTGTTTTGTGAAGTATACAACTCAAAATTTTCTAGCAACTATTACAAAAAACTAACCGGATAAGATTCTAACTTTGTAGCTTATTTGCAGCTAAGATTGAGATATCTTAATACCCATAGAGAGAGAATGTGAAATCTGTAATCGTTTCACATGGTACACTGTTTCTTCCACTGGCGACGCGTAATTTTATCTCAGCTAAAACCAAAGTCTTCCACATAAAAGCCACTCGTGCCTAAGTGACTGCTTGTCATCGCTTCTTAACCAAACTTTACATTCAAACACATATCGATAGAGTTTGCTTGATCAACCTTCATATGCACAATTAAGTAGTTGAGTGCATACACATACCAAAATATTCGTTTAAACAAAAGCAAAGGATTAGAACTAATTGTAATATACTTTTTAGAAAGATTATCAAGAAATAAAACTTACAAATTTATTATATAGGTCATTTATAGGTAAGCATCGCTTGCAAATGTTACTAGTTTTGTAATTTTGATTTCTACTAAGATTTTTATTATGTAATTCTATCTGACAATCTATTTGAATTAATAACTACTTGGCCAGGCCAGCATTATTTGGGCGGGCAGGCGCCCACATTCAGGGCACCTGGCTCGGCTATGCTCGTGGCCAGCCGAGCCTGTGCATACCATAACTAAAAAATAAGTGCAGGCAGTCTTACTCCGCACTTATGTTTCCGTTGTTCTTTTGACAGTAGATGTTTCAGCAGCAACTGAAGCACATGGATCTTAAAGAAGTCAAAACCTGGATGCTAACTTATCCAAAATGAGTGAATATCAATATTCTACAATTGATTATTCTGTAGCACATCCAGGTGCCTTACAGAGGTTGTCATTGTTCCTACCAATTGCATCGCTTGTTTGCTCCAACAAAAGTAGAAGGGAACAAAACGATGAAGAAGAAGACTATAACAAGCAGATCGCCCTACATCATGTAAGTTCATCACATTTTCAGGATTTATATCTTCATAGAGTATATAAAGTTTAATTTTACATCAGGATTCATGAGTAGAAATAGCTCTTACAATTACGAGCTGATATTAAGTGAAGTTTTATGTCGAATGAATAAAATACAATATAATACAACGAATTGAAAGAACGTGAACAAGCATTGTGTTGGAGCTGTGTCCTCCTAATTATACTAAATTTTCCAAGCTGTTTAAATTATCAACTACTCTATAAAAAATATCTGATACACTACACAGAAGTCAAAATAGTTGCAAATTGATTTGGTCTTGCCACAGGGGGGGTGTATAAGCTGTTTGGAAGTAGTATTCTGGATTTGGGCTGTCAAATCCTGGAACTGATGGAAAAGTTGCTACGGGTCCTTGCAGCTCATCCAGATTCAACTCAGTGAACCAGTCATGCTCTTCTTTCTTTTGCTGATTCACTACAAAAACACTGCCATTATCGATGCTTGCTGGCTGGGGCTGTCCATTAACAACTTGCGGAGGAGGTTGATACATTTTCTGGCTACTTTTATTGTCAAGTTCTGGGTAAGCATCATAATCAATGTCTGATTCATTAGTCCATAAACTATCAGAACCAGTATCACCATTGGCTTCCATTGTTTGCACAGTTTCTCTGATGGAGGTGGTCTCCTTTTGTTGCTGCATTTTCTCCCATGCATTCTTCTTATTGTATAGCCTACAGAGAACCCAATCATCCAGCTGCACAAATCAAATGAGGATTGCTTATCAGATCATTAATTAATACTTTTATCAAGTTTTTCTCAACTATAATTCACTTTTATGTGTACCGATATAGCTATACCAAAAAAATATACTATCAACTACCGAGTCAGTAAAATGATCCACTGAGAACTAAAAATAAACTAATTCGAACAGTTCATAAATCCATAATACCTTATTTATCCATTTCAACATGGGTGTATGGTTTTTTTGTATAGCGTGCGGGTACATCCCGTATAGAAACCATTACTATTCCTTTCTTTTTCTCTTTTTCCTCTCTGTGTGTGTGTGTTGGTAGTGGGGAGGATTAGCAATAATCTACTTGACATGCTTACCCTTTGGCTTCTTTTCTTGTTAGTGGCATTGGTATCTGCAAGGCGGTACTCATGCATGATCCAGTCGGTTTTGATCCCATTGGGTGCCCTGCCTACATAGAAGACGAGTGCTTTTTTAATGCCAACAGGCTTGATGCTTCCCTTTGATGAGACCGGCTTGTCTGCCCCTGTTGCTTTCCAATATCCATTGCGGGCAGCCCTATTCGGCCGTGAGCCATTTGGGTACTTACGATCTCGAGGGGTGAAGAAGTACCATTCCTTTTGGCCAAACAATGCCTTATCTGCATCCAAACAGAAGACATTTGGTTAGTATTCCGCAAATTCTTCATAAAAAATGCGCTACCATATCCCTGAACAATTAGTTGGATATTTGATGATCTTGTATCTTCAAATTTTGGTCTCCCATGACTTTTCTTAGACTTATATTGATTTAGGCAACTAATTTTGCTTATGTTGTAGAAAATTTAGAGATTACCTCGTCAGATAGGAACATATCAGATCAGTTAAACTAACAGCCGAAGTTAACAGAAGTCCAAAAAGGCCATTGGAGGTTAAGTTTTCAAATTTAGAGGCATTAAGTTTGTAATTGATAGGTTCTATAAAAGTTCAGCGATTAATACTTCTGCCTTTGTTTTCTACACATATTTTAAAATTACAGGACATATTAGACAAGGAAAAGTTGTACAAAAATTTGTTAGATTCTTAGAAAATGAATTGAACACAGATCTCATGACTTTTTAAATTCCAGTCAACCTAATTATATCTAATAGTCGAGATGTATTAGATATTTTATCGGTTATTTTGCAATAAACATATAGTCATGCGAATAAACCTAGCCCTGAGATAAATTCAATGATTTATACATGTTAATTTCGAATCATTATAAATTACCAAAATTATAAATCTAAACAAAAGCAGCATGCATTAAAATTATTAACTTAATACATCCTCAAATCCAAATACATGAAACTAATTATCAACCGAAACAGTAAGCAAATACCTGGTAATTCCCAAGCATCAAACTTGTAGAGATCTATCTCAGCAATAATCGGCACGGGCAGCCGTTGGCTTGCTGCCTTGCGGCACAGGTAATGCACCATGAGCTCCTCGTCCGTCGGATGGAATCTAAATCCCGGCGGCAGCCCCATCTCCGCCTCCGCATCCCTCCTCAAACTCATCATTTCTCTCTTTTTTTTTCCTGTTCTTTCTGTATTACTTAGCAACCCTTTGGAATCTGAAGTTGTAGAAGAAGAGACAACAACAAGATGAAATTGTTTGAAACCGCTATGAAAATGTTGCCAGCTTTAAATATCTGCTTGGGTCGCGGCCTGCAGCGAAGCTTCCACCGTGTATGGTCGGAACCGCTGACGTCACTTATGGGACTAAATATCTGCTCTTATGGGGGGTTTGAATTAGTGTGAACATTATTCTCTGCTATTTAATTGCTTAATAACCATTCAGAAGTAAATTATAATTATAATATATTATCTTTATTTAAAGGGCGAATATCTTTTTTGGATATTTGTTTATTCTAGTACAAGGTGAGGTTTTAAAGCACGTGCGAAGTTTGACGGTTTGGGTTCGATGATGAACGTGGACACTGTCACCTGGAGGCCACTGGATGACGTCACTGCAAACGTTCTCCGTTGTCGTGCCCCGGAAGAAACCAACATATTTCATCTGTAATTGTTTTTAAATATTAAAAATTTCATTTTAAGCCTTTCCATTTTTTCTAAAACCACAACTTTTAAATTTATATACCACAAAAAGACTTTCATTTATAAAATTTGATAACCAAATTTTATAAATGAACTTTCTAACATCTTTGACAGCTTCCTATAAGATAAGTTCGACAACATTAATGCATGTAAGCTAATTTATTTTAAAATAACCAATATCATCTAAAATTTGCTATTTTTCATACCTATTTTACAAAGGTAATTTTTAACATTTTATATATTTTAATTAAAGAGCAAATTATATTTTAGCATTGTAATGTTTACTCCATACAAATCCCCTCAATACTGTGATTAATAGCTTGTTACACTCTAATGGTAATGTTTTATACGTATGTTCACAATTCAATACTCAGATTTGATATAAAAACTAAATATAAGTATAAATTGGGATAATCTATGTAATTAGTTGTTCTCTCTAACCAGGAATCAGGTCCTCTATCCTGCGGTTTTAGAGTGTCCAACCATGAGCGCTCCAACTAGGAATAAAATTCCACTCCGTACACATTTGTGAGAGGCGTAATGGCTTTATTTTGCTCGTGTACATTATAAGCTATCACGTATAAGTCGGTCAAAAGTTACCTTTCAATGAAGTTGGGATCAAGAACGTCCTAATTTAACACACACTAAAACATAAAAGTACCGTATTAAGGGCTAGTTTGAGACGGCTTAACTATGGCATGCTATACTAGTATTTTACAGAATAATATGTTGTGGTATACTAGTATTTTACAAAATTATACTCTTTTCTTTTCTTAGATTTGTAACTATCGTGTCCAATTTCTGTCATACTCTCTATTAAAAACATAGCAGCATGGTGATGTCCCCAATTTACGTTTGCTAAGTTTTAAATTTTTGACCTATTAATTATAAAAAATATAATATTGTCGTCTTTCAGCATTCAGTTTTACATATAATTAGACAAACGTTGATTGATAAAATTATATTTTTATCATTTTGCTTGGATTTTGCTACATTACTTTTAAATCTTTTTTGCTAGGATTTCGTTTCATTATAAAATTTTAACCACTCCTTTCATATAATGTTCCAAAAATCCGGCGGCTTGAAATAATAGAAAGGAATGAAAAGGACAAAATTCAACTTCAAAAGTAAAAAGTCACATTGCTATGTCAATCAACTCTTATGATAAGGCTCCACAATTCCATCACGTGGGTTTTTCAATGGATCGCCAGACCTTGATCGCGACTGCCACGTGGATCTGCCGGACTGCTCTCGTCCAATCGCTATCGTTCAATTTCCGTGAAACTTGGGAACGCTTGAGCCGACGGTTCTTATCCCACTTGGACCAGGATTGTAGAGGCGGCTCGGCCCGCTATAACGGTCCAATTGGGTTAACACTCATGACCAACAAAAACTAATTCCTAACCACTAATATCTACCAGTAATTTCCTAGTTTATCTATGTATATATATAATAATAATACTAAAGCATAAAAAAATATGACGGTCCAATGGGGTTAGCACCCATGACCAACAAAAACTAATTCCTAACTCCTAATATCTACCAGTAATTTCCTAGTTTATCTACGTATAACTATAATAATAATAATAATACTAAAGCGCAAACAAAAATTAATGGTGTCTTATAAATATTAATTATCTAATTAATATATCTATAATAGTTTGATCATATTTTATATCATTTTATCTATAATAATAATACTACTAAAGCACAACATGTGGATTTTGGTGGTGTCTTATTTATATATATATATATATATTATATATATATATATTATATATATATAATAATATAATATAATATATATATATATATATATATATATATATTAGTTATCTATTAATATATTTATAATAAGATAGTTGTTACATAAATTAAAAATTACATCATATTTCAAATTAATCAGAAAATTTGTATATTCTTTTCACTTCTCACAAAACTTAGAATTTCTGATAACCAACTCGTTTATTTTTCTTTTCCTCAACACTCAGCGATGCTTCTCCTCTCTCTCTCTCTCTCTCTCTCCCCTCTCTCTCCATTGTGCTCTCTCTCCCTCTCACTGTCTCAATCCTCTCTTTCTCCCTATTTCTTTTCACCTGTTAATTGCTATTTTCGGCTTGCAAAGATACCGTCTCCGACTGTGAAATATATTATCATGCCCTTTGCGCCACATGAGTTCATCTCTAATATATTATGTCAAATTATTATTCAAATGTAATTAAGTAGGCTCGAATGATCGTAGTGGTTATATAGCTGATCCGGCCTATTAGGACAATTTATTTTTCTGTTCTATTATTTTTAAAAAAAAATATATAGTATCTATACTTTCTGTATTTAATTATTTCAGTATCATTATTTTTGACACATGCATTGCAGGAGTATTATCTACTAATTATTGCTTATTTTTCAATATCTAATAAATTACATTTTGGACCTAAATTTCTATAATTCATAATGTATATAGTCAGCGGCGGAGCTACATATAGATAAGGATGATCCATTGCCCCAATTCTATTTTCAAAATATCCTTAATATTCTACACGCCTCCGCTTACCTTAATAAAGTTGAACTGAATATTTCATGAGATTGTTCGGGCATAATAGTCTAATATTGAAACATAAAAGTTGTGGCGGAAAAGATGTTGGAGAATGATGTGGAATCGTACCGTAAAAGGTGGACTATGAGGGAGGAAACGGGGTTTTCTGGCCGATGTTCCTATTTTTTAGAGCTTCGCTATGTTCACCTAAGAAACCAAACAATAACTTACATAACTTATATGACAATATTAGGACAATATATCACAATGGATATAGTTATAATTTGAATCACACAATATAAATTTTTATATTAATTTATTTTAAAATATGTGTTCTAAAATTTAAACTATGGATTTTAAAAATATTTTTAATATATTAAGACATTGAAATTTTAAAATATCTATTTAAAAATATATTTTTTAAAAAAAATTTAATATAAAAATTATCGATCTCATTATAATTTATAATTTTTATATTAATTTTAAAAAAACCTACCTTTTTGAGTTTGGGAATAGAGGGTGAGATATGGAGCAAGTAAAAAAGAGGTACTTATGAAGTATTTGGTTAGTATTTTAGCCGTATGGAATGGGAATCGTAAGTTCGTAACTACTTATACGAATCACGAGATAAGTGTGCAGATTATGAGACGAATATATGGCGGAGATTAATTGTGTGATTTAATGTGTAGTCTACTAGCGGCGAGTAGTTTTTTCCTATATATATATATATAAAAGATATTTTTAAGTCGACCTGAGAATAGCTTCGCATAGGTCGAGTTTTGATCGTCGAATCGCTTCGATCTGACGGCTGAAAGATACATGTTTTTTTTTGCTGAAAATCGCTAGCGACTATATACAAAAAACTGTAAGTTGCTAGCGACATTTTACAAAAATCGCTAAAATCTTTCATAATGATCCGACGGTCAAACTCAATTTGAGCGAGGCTATTCTCAGATTGATCTGAGCATAATTTTTATATATATAAAATTAATTTTTATATTAATTTATTTTTAAATATGTGTTCTAAAATTTAAAGTATGGATTTTAAAAATATTTTTAATATAATTTTAAAATATCTATTTAAAAATATATTTTTTAAAAAAAAATTAATATAAAAATTATCGATCTCATTATAATTTATAATTTTTATATTAATTTTAAAAAAACCTACCTTTTTGAGTTTGGGAATAGAGGGTGAGATATGGAGCAAGTAAAAAAGAGGTACTTATGAAGTATTTGGTTAGTATTTTAGCCGTATGGAATGGGAATCGTAAGTTCGTAACTACTTATTCCGAATATATGTGTTTGGTTAAAAGAATATTGAAATTGTAACTGTCTGGAATAAGAATTGTATTCCTGTTATTAAGAAAATTTTGATTATCGGGTGTTTTCACCCGAATAGAATTAGAGAATCCACTTGCAATTTGATTCCGACTCCATAATGTACCAAACGTTATACAACTTATGGTCATTCCCAATCCGATTTCACTATATTCTAATTCCGATTCTAACTTATCAACCAAACGTCACCTTATATATATGCTGCTCTTCCAAACGGTTGAGGTTGATATTTTTTGTTAAAAGAAAATGGGTAGTGAATATCTTTTTTTTTTTTATATATATATAATGAGGCGAAACTTCTCCCTGGTTCTCCGCTAACTCGCAGATCACAGTTTTCTACGCACACCTATACGACCATTTTGAACCCAGGTGCACGTAGAAGAGCAAAATCTTAGTCTGGCGTCCACTCCTGGACCAGACATGGAGTACTGAGAGTTACCCAGTCACCACCTTATATATATATATATATATATATATATATATATATATATATATATATATATATATATAATATAATATATATATATAGAAACTCGGTATCAAAATAGTTGAGTGCCATATGGCACCTCTTATAACTCACAAAATGCCACATGACATCTCTATTATCTCACAATTTGACATGTGGCACACTTAAACATAATAAATATTACACCTAATCATATCATTAATTGGAGTTTTGATTCAATGCATATTTAATATATAATTAATAATTTATTAAATATAAAAAATAACTATAATTTATAATAATTTATTTTTACTTATAATATTATATTTAAATATATAATAAATATATAAAATTGTGTGATCAAACAATTGCACCGTGTGGCATCTTAATGACTTTCAGTATGTCATTGGTATTTTTTTTTTAAATATGGCATCTGAATTATCTGTTAAGTATTTAAAAATTGCGTAATTAAATATGTGGTAAATAATAAAATATAACATTATAAAAAAATTAATAAATAAAATATAAATTTTAATAAAATTAATGTTAAATTTAATAATAAAATATAAAAATATAAAAATTTAATATTATTATTTTTAAATTAATGACTAATATCTGTGTTTCGTACGGGTGCAAAACTAGTATCAGTTAAATAGTGTGATTCAAGAGCGACACAGCTAATACAAGGTCTCCGATAAAAATGTTCTAAGAAAGTATTAATAATATTTCTTATGGATTGTTAAATAATATCATAACACTTTTGGAATAAGTTGATTACTTGCATCTCACCTATTTAAAGTTATTTTTAAAATATTTGTTTAAAAAAAAAAGTAAATAATGTATTTTATGATTTCGAATTATTTGCTAGCAATAACACCTTCGGTGTTACAAAATATTTATATATAATATTTTTGATAAAATTTAATACTAAGTTATTATAGACATCAAATTGATTTTTTGATGAGCATGAAATTAGATTTAGAAATCTGTTTCTTTTATGTATGTTAGATTTATATTCCATGTTTAGATTCTAGGTACTATTTATTAACAATATTATCGTCTATAAATAAAAAAATAAGTAAGCAAATGAAGAGAAGACCTTGGGGCCGGACTATTGGGAAAGGGCTTAGAAATAGGCTATGTAAAATCTGAATCTTCATATCTTAGAGAGAGGATTTAGATAAAGTACTAAGAGTTTGTGAAAATCGATCGTCAAATCACTTGAAATATTACTGTAACTCATTTCTTTAATATTTTTAGTATGTTTCCAACGGTGACTACGCTAAAGTTGTAGTTTTGCCTTAATTTTTTGTGAAAATTTTCACATAAAATATTGTGTGTTTCGTGAGATTGCTTTTGTCTTCTTCTAGTCAGTCTATATATTCGAATTCTAATACCAAATTGAGATCATGCCCTATTATTTCTCATAAAATTTATTTTAAATATATTGGTATACTTCTTTGGGAGTAATTTAGTATATTCTTTGGAAAGTATAAGTTTTTTAAATTATCAAATTTGAAAGCAAAATTTTTTATTACATCCCATAAGTTTTTATATATATATAAATATATAAAATTCGATAACCAAATTATTGTGCAATGTACCATCTCAAATAATTTTTAGTATAAGAATGATATTTTTTATAAGAATTTAAAAGATCAAGTGACGAAGCCATATGAAAAATCTTATATAAAAATTAAATTAAATATATTAATTAAATTAAATAAAAAATAATTTATAGAAATAATTTATTTTAAAAATGATTAAGCATAATAATTAAATTATAAAAAATTAATTATATTTATATAACTAAAAAGTATAAAAGATAAAATTTGTAGCATCATAATTTACAAATAATAGTTCATGTTTGTATATTATACCGATGTAAAATTAGTTGTATATTAAAATAAAAGAAAATTACTATACACCCCCCTCAAACTATAAAACTTACTAATCAACCCCTCCCCCATCACATCTCTATCACATCAACCATAATTACCAATTTCAACTGTATTCGGACAAAAATACCCCTAACTATTTGGATACCGAAGTCACCTATTTAGAAGTATTGTTTGAAAAAATTTTGAACATGAAAGTTATAGATCTCGCCGAGATCTACAACTTTCATGTTCAAATTTTTTTCAAAAAATGTTTCTAAATAGGTATTTTTGATGTCCGAACTATTTTCAGCGGATTTCGGACCGATGTCTACACTTCGGACCCCAAAAACACATATTTAGAAGTATTTTTTGGAAAAACTTTCAACATGAAAAGTTGTAGATCTCGTCGAGATCTACAACTTTCATGTTGAAAGTTTTTCCAAAAAACGCTTCTAAATAGATATTTTTGATATCCGAACTGATAATACATACGAGGATATTTTCGTCCGAAATTTTTTGAAACAGTAAATGGGGGACCTATAAATAATAGGGGCTGATCAGTAAAAATAAAAGTATAGGAGGGCTGATAAGTAAATCCCCCTTAAAATAATGCCAAATATTCCATGTAGCTTCTTCAACAATCTATATCCGACAATCGCAACTTCTCAGGTGACACTTGGCGCCATCAGCAGCGCCAGCGCTTCGCTCGCCATGGCCTGTCAGGCTGTCACCCACTCCTGTTCCTTTGAACAGTTAATCTCTCCCCTTCGCATTCGCTCCAAACTCAATCTTCCATCTCGGATTCTCACACGCATCTAGCTCAACTCAGATCTCAGACATGGAGGACGATTTCCCTTCCGCTGGTCACCACCATCCCCGTCGCAACGACAATATCGAATATACACGTGGCGAGTATCCCGATGAAGTGCCCGAATTCGAGCGACCACCATTCGGCCGCAGCGAATACTCCGACGAGTACCCACAAGAGCCTCGGCCTGAGTTTGACCGGCCTCCGCCTTTCGGACGCAATGTGTTCACTGAAGGCTACACTGAAGAACGTCGCGACGAGTTTACTGAACCGGAGTTCGGTTCAGTTGAGCCGAGCTTCGACCAGCCGCATCGCCGCAATGCCAATGCGTTCTCTGAACCAGATATCGGTTCCATTGAACCGAGCTTCGACGCGCCGCACCGTCGCAATGAGTTTTCTGAACCGGAGTTCGGTTCAGTTGACCCGAGCTTCGTCCCGCCTCATCGCCGGAACGAGTTCTCTCAAGGTTACCCAGAAGAGCATCCGCCAGAGTTCGGTTCAGTTGAGCTGGGTTTGGATCAGCAGCAATCGAGATATGGTGCATCGGATCATGGCCGTCCGATCTCCGGAAGTGCATATCACGAGGAGGGGTACAACAGAGGTGGGCAGGGGAGAGAAAGAGTCCAAACAGTAAGGGTGTTTACGAAGGCAGAGGAAAATTATTCGCTTTCTATTAGAGATGGGAGTGTTATCCTCGCTTATACTGACCCCAATGATGAATCCCAGGTGCAGATCCCTAAACTAATGGCTCTTTATATTTTACTGCATTACCGGGATGAGAATTAACTTTGATGTCTTTGGTGGATTGAAGCACTGGATCAAAGATATGAAATATAGCACGAGAGTGAAGGATGAGGAGGGATTTCCGAGTTTCGCTCTCGTGAACAGAGCAACTGGTGAGGCTCTGAAGCACTCCACTGGAGCAACCCACCCTGTAAGTTATGCTTGCTATTTTTTGAAGCAAATTTCTTTGTACATATATGATTATGGTTTAGACGGTAGTTGAGATATTGGATTCGGAAGATAGAATCCACTAGCACTTTTGTCTTGATATGATGGAATGGATCTGAGGTAGTGTTGGCCTTGTTGGGTTGGAAGTACAATAAGAGCCTAATATATTTGATAATTTCCGTAGTAGTATAATTGTTGCCGTTACAATCATTTCGTAGTTATGTCAATTTGTTACTCTTGGACATATCAGAACGTGCAAATTATACTAGACTGCTACCGTCTCTACACACTTCCAACTCACACTTTCAATGAACAAAGATAGAAAAGCTTTCCTCTATTATGGGCTAGGCCTATGGAGTTCTCTGCTAGATTAAGTCTGTTGTCTGCCTGTGTATGATAACCTTTGTAGACGTTGCAGAGACACAATACCTAGTCGACGAACTAATACCGTTGCCTGTAGGAAAGCATGTCTGAGTGAAGCACCGATAATCATAACTTGTAATGGTCTGGATTTGATGTCTTAAACAGGTTTCACGAATGTTAGTGAGACAGTTGGGATTGGTCAGCTTTCCTTGTGCGAAGAGGAGGATGCATCCATAGTGTAACTCTTGGTTATGTGACGATGTTTTATTCTCTTCATCTGATGCTGGGGCATGTGTTATGGGAGAGGCACTTGAAGACAAGTGTGATTGGTATATATGTGTAGATGAGACATTCAGATGAGTAGGAAACACGGCAAAAGAGTACTTTTAATATGCACAGAGAGGCCTATAAGCATCATTTTGAAAATTTATCTTCCAGTCTTGAATATTAAGTTTCTTTCTACAACATTTATCAATTACATGAAGTTTACTTTGACCTCCACCTCACTAGCAACTGTAGAAGTATGAGATGGCACTATTGTCGTAAATAAATTTATTTTCAAGACCAAAAAGTTGCTTTTGCATCTACCTTCAGGAACCAAGTTTGTTGTAGCCGCCTATGCCCATTGGTTATCATAGGATGCCCATTGGTTTTCACAGAGAGGCCTATAAGCATCATTTTGAAAATTTATCTTCCAGTCTTGAATATTAAGTTTCTTTCTATAACATTTACCAATTACATGAAGTTTACTTTGACTCCAACTCACTAGCAACTTTAGAAGTATGAGATGGCACTATTGTCGTAAATAAATTTATTTTCAAGACCAAAAAGTTGCTTTTGCATCTACCTTCAGGAACCAAGTTTGTAGCTGCCTATGCCCATTGGTTATCATAGGATGAGCATACTCCTTAGGGGTTGGAGTTGTCTTCTTTCGTTTGACCTAAGTCAGCTCCATATATGCGGGAGCGTTAATGGTGCTTTTGCTAGCTAATGAGATGGCATTTGTATCAAGGATACGATTCCTTTGATGCTGAGCCAACTCCAACATTAGGACTACAAAATATCCTAGAGGGAAAGGGCCTTGTGCTTCCTAAGCATTTAGGTGGGACTCAACTAAATATCAATGGATCATGTGCTTTTTGCAGTTGTCTCCTTTCATCTTTGTCGCTGAACTTGATCCCTAATCTTGTTGGGACATACTTAGCAACTTTCTCATATATGATATGCTGCTCCGTAGTTGGCGGTATTTTTCTTCCTCTAATCTTCTTTAGAGTAAGAATGCTTGCTAAGAGGAGTTTTTCTTCTTCAGTTACAGAGGAACATGTTCTGACATGAATAGCACTTTTGAATGGACAAAATATAAAGTATAAATGTCAACAAGTTTTACATTTGAGGACTCCTAAATCAGTTTGAGCATCCCAAATTAGATTAAATTTCTAATCAAGGGACCATGTGCTTTCATATTTGCCTACCTCCTTCTCTGTTGCTGAACTTGATCCTTACTTACATACATACATTCATACGAGAAAAAAAAAACATCGGTGGATTCGTACGTGAAAAACATTCGTGGCCAAAAATCCACCACAATACTTCATTCAAAAACTAAAATTGAAGAATCGTACAAGATCGGCGATGTAGCTCTTATGAGAAAGAGTTCACAAAGTCAAGAGCTATATAATACAATTAAAATACAACAATTTGTATTATCTGCTCATCTACTAATGTGCAACTTAAACCTAATCTCTAAGGTGCGTACACTTTGATCGTGAAAATGCCGATCGTTTTTTAGGGAGGCTTGTATTCTACATGTTGACTTCAATTTTGTTGTTCTTCCACAATCTTCTACCAGGCTATCTTGATTAATCTATTAGATTTATCTACAACTATTAGATTTAACTGAGACCGAAATACTCGTTATCTAGTTAAGCAAAAGAATGTAGGACGTAGGTGCATGCAAATAGCTTAGGTCCAAAAGATCCACTTCAAAATGGGATAACACACAAGAAGATATTTCTCGAACCCATGACCTTTCCGCTGCTAGGCAGTAGATTTTACCACTCCTTTAGTCCTCCCCTCATTAGAAGGTATTTCTCTAGTTCTCATCAATAGTGCAATTGATGGAATAATACACAAAAATTTAATGCTCTCTAGTTTTTATCAACACCCCAGTCTCTTGTTTGTTTCTATTTAAAATGTTGATGAAAATTGCTAATGTTGTACTAGATGGCGCTGCCTTTATAGACATGCTTACTTTACACTTGTGCGATGCAGGAGTATTTGTCATAAATTTTATATAAATATAACTTCGAAAAACTAAATGTTTTCTTTTAATTTTTTATAACTTCAAAATTAGATCTGATTATACCTTGAGGTAATACGTGACATGAAGCGGTGATAATACTATATTTAACATATTATACGATTTTTTAAATTCTTAGACCTTTCAAATTCTAATATAATTTTAATTGTAGACCTTTCAAACTCTTTAAATTAATTGTATGATTTTTTAAATTTTTAGTAATTAATATAAGTGCCACATGTCTTTCTTAAAGTAAGGACTAATAACACATGGTATTCTTTAGGTACTTATGTTGACACGTGGCATAACGACTTTGATAGGACAATTTTATATATTTATATATAGATTACAACCAATTTATTTTACACGTACTAGTCTCTTGTAAGTTCTTATATAAAGTTTTGGTGAAGCTACTGAAAACGCCAGACTGTCCTTTATAAATGTCAATTTTCTTTTCGATGTTACAACTATTTTGCTGCATTATGTTTGTATGTTGTGGCTAAAGTCTCTTTAGGTTCAAATATAATTAATTGCTGATTAAGTTCATCCACTCTATTATTTATGAACATGATGATCTAGCTGCCTATTTTTAGGCTATCAAATGGTTTTACAGTTCTGTGGTATAATTATTTTAACCGTGGACATAGAGTTCTCATAGATGACCAATTCTGATACTTGGGACATATATCGTGCCGAACTTATGCATTTTGTTCAAAAGTCAGGAAAAAAAAAAGTGATATCCGTTTCCCAAAATTTCTCTTGTAGTTATAAGGTACTGCCAAAATTAATGGTAATGCTGTACTTCATTGGAAAGCTAAATCCTCTGCCCCAATCAATATCCTTTCTATCCATCCTTTGGTGAATGACATGTCTCATATTCTTAATTAACAAAGTGGGAGATTTGATATTAAATAGAGCAAATAATGAATATAATACATATGTCATTCCCTGGATGAAATGGGATGTATAATCGGGGCAAAGGATTTGGATTCAATTCATGACTTTCTTCTCTAGTAACACGTACATCTGTAGATGCTGGTAATGGTAAGAAATGATTTTTACTGTAATATGGTCCATTTGACAATATAAGATACCATAAAAATTTGGTTACATTTCGGTCGTTGTTGTTACAGAAATATTTTTCTTGTATATTGTTTTCAAAGAAAGGAAATATAAGTTACTTTTGTACTATTTGCATGATTATCAATGATAGCAATACACAGTTATGGTTACTTGGTTAGCTGTATAAACACTTAAATGCAAAATCTGTTATCCAGCATGAATTCGGATATGCCAGTAGTATTCAGAATGTTGTGTCACATCAATGCAGTAAGACTTGAAAAAATGCATATATTTTGTACTAAGTATGTGAAGTATATTTACACAAGCATAGAATTAATGTTTACTTGAACATATAATTAGTACAATAAGTATGTGAAGTATATTTACTTGAAAATTGCATATTTTATGCATATATTTCCTTCTTGATGTGTTACAATTAAAATTAATGTTTGGAAGCTTCGTAGAAATGTTTTAAGTAAATAAGCACAGATTAAAGTAAACAAGTACATTTACATAAGCATAATCAACTAATAAGAATATACATGGTATATTTGCAACTTGTATTTCACATTTTCAACTGCCGTGGATATGATAAATGAGTTATATACAATATACGATAATCCATTATTAGCGCTCCTGTTTGGTTATGCCACATGAAATTACAGTTCCTTTGATTATTTTTTTTTTATAAATGATTTAAATGTTTTTAAGTATTTGTAAGTGTTCATCACATTATCATTCTATGTCCATGATGTAATGACCGACTTAGTGGCTCCCATCGGCGGTCCGGACGCAGCAAAACTTTTTGGTGGCCCTGTTGCCTACAATTGATCTATTCTATGAACTAAATTATCTAAATAAACAATGCCATTTCCTAATCAAAGTAAACGAGTACATCATATATTGTAGAGATTGCTCCTCTAACTCTTAACTAACTTACAACTCCTATTAAATATGGATTATTACAGTCTAAACAATAAACTACTCTAGTACTACTCTTACTAATCTAGTCATAGAAGCGGCTTGGATTATATCCAAAGGACACAATTCATCAGCTCGGTCAGCGTGGTCCCTTCCTTTCTGTTACATAATAGAAGTGTGCAATGGTGGATACAGCAATACGGTTCCTCATGCAAGCCAATACAATATGTGTCATCTACATAGTGCGTGACAGACATGTATTCTTATGAGAAGTGTTTGTACTTTAGTAACTGAATGCACCTTTATGTGCTTCTGAAGAACTACGTAATTGAAAAATATTTTAGTGTTAGACAAAAGTCTCCATCTCAGGATTACAACTTCATGACTCGTGGAGGAATGTTTTGTTGTTCCTTTCCACGTTTTATCACATGTTTTGATTAAGCTTCTTGAAGAAGACTTATTATGCAGTCATTCTGCATTTTCCAAGGTGGTACGTTATAGTGTTTTTGAGCCAGTGTAAATCAGGAACTAATTGATGTCTCACTGTAGCTGGTAAATTGGTTCATATCAGGGCAGTGAAGCAAATTGATCACAAGTACCTGTTTAATCCTAGTTCTTTAAATAAATTTAAGTTTCTAAGATTATCGATGATGATGAAGGTTTACCTTCTGGAATTCAAGATCTTCGATATAATGCAGCTAAGCTCTTGAAGAGCACTGAAAGCAATCCTTTATCTTGAGTATTCTTTCTTTTAAGTAATATGTAGTGTTCTTATTTTAACATTTCAACTTTATGTTCAGAAGAGTTTTATTTGATCATTATTATTTTCTGTCTTTTTCACCGGTTTTCCTTTAAAAATTTGTTATGTAGGTCCGATTGGTTCCATATAATCCAGAATATCTCGATGAATCAGTACTGTGGACGGAGAGCAAGGACCTAGGCGATGGCTTCAGATGCATAAGGATGGTAAACAATATTGGTCTGAACTTTGATGCTTTCCACGGAGACGAAGATCATGGTGGAGTCCGTGATGGTACCACCCTTGTTTTGTGGGAGTGGCTTGAAGGGAATAACCAGAGGTGGAAAATAGTTCCTTACTGTAAGTTTTTCAACAGGCTCAGTTTTTAAAGTATTACTAATGAATCCTTCTAAAGCATCCATGGCTTTACATGTTAAAGTTTTTATTAGGATGTTTGCAGTCTAGTTGAATCCCAATAGTGCAGCTGTCTAGTTGAAACCCTACTTCAAAAGGCACTATGAATTTTTTTTTTTTTTCATGTCAGTGAACAAGTATCTTTCTATTGTTTCAGTAGAAATAATTTACTAAAGATCATTTACTATTGGTCAAAAAAAATGCTTCTCATTACTAGTTCAAGCCTCATCATGACAATCTGGTTATATCAGTTACGAGACGCCGCCCAACATATCTAGCATCCTAGTGCTCTATGAACTTTTCACCAACTATTACAGAATAACTAGTTACATATCAACTAGTATGGGCGTTTATTGGGCTCAAACATGGGGACTAGCATCATCCATGTCTATGAGAACTATTTACATAGATCCTTAAAGGCAAACAAGTCCTAAGAATTTTGGACATTCGTCAGAGTTAATCATCAAAGACAATGCTATTAGGAGATCCTCACAAGGAGGATCAACGAACCGTAATGGGAGGTATTTTTCATTCATTGTTACCTTATTGATGCAGGATGCATATGACGTGTGAATCTCAACAGGTGCTTATGTGAATCTCAACAGGTGCTTAATCTCCCTTTCCATGCTTTTCATACATTAAGACCACACGTCATCTGTGTTAAGCTGTTGTGCTTTCTGTTTCCTGAAACTACAAAACTTGAAATCAAGGTTGTGGATTGATGTTTTGCCATGTTGCCCTATTACATTATGAGCTTGAAGACTTTGAAGGCTTTACTTTGGATGGTTCATCAAAGTAAGAGATGTCGTAATAAGGTTGTGGGTAATCTATGACTTTTGTGCTTTTTTTTGTCGAAATGACTTGTGTGCTTTTATTAGTAATATGCTTGTGCTTTATTTGATTTTAAATATGTTCAATTTATTACCCTTATTTGATTTTGCTGTTTTGATTGAAGTCGTAGTTTTCAGAGTGAGAATTTGTCATTAATTGATGTTACCTAACAAGTGGTTTTTGCTCTACTACACTACTCTTTTTGAGTAGATTATTTTGACGGAACACGTCACTCTATCTCTCCTAACAGTTCTATATCTAACCTCTTGTAGTTGACCATCACGAACCCGTAAAATAAAGCTATCCAACTGTCTTTGATGCCTTGATGATATTCTAATCAAATGTTCTCATAAAGAATTAGATGGAAGACCGACCCTGTAGACGTAGACATAAAGTTCACAGGACGAAGCCAATTTATTAGCTCCCAATGGAATGTCTTGGTTAGGTTGATGTTCAAGTCATATAGCAGATAATTTTGTATAATGTTAGTTGTTAATATCTTGTTAGCAAAAATTGATGGCATGTCTCTTTAAGTCATTGGTCAATGATGATGCTATTATCATCAACTGTTGCCATTGTATCAGTTGGGATGGATGATAAAGAATGAAAATTTTATATATACACACACACACACACACAAACACACCCTTTTTTTAATTCGTGAAGATAATAAATATAAGTTATTTTGGGCCAAAGACTTAAGGTCTAAGAGATTCTTATCAATGGATTAAGTAGGGACCAGTTGTATTTTATTGCATAATATGCATTCAGAACTTGTAATGTACTTTAGTGACAACCTCCATGAAGCTGGCACCAGGTCTTGTATGGCTGTATACTACCGAGTCTGACAGAGAATATATCTATATTATACAATTTTTTTTTTTTTTTTTTTTTTTTTTTGCATTTGTTTTTTCATTGGACAACCAAGAATATAATTCATATCTTAGGACTAAATTATCAGAGCTTACAAATATTTAGTTTCTTCAAAAATGTTGGAATTGAATACTGAGTGTATCTAATTCATGCAGTTGCTTGTGTTGGTTAATGATAGAGCTGATTAGCTGAATGATTTATATGTTAGAAAAATGTTTTGGGAAATGGGAAGTTGCAATGTGGATAAGTTTCTGCTTTCGAAGGAGTTAACCATGTCTTAAAACGTAGTTAGTGATAAACCTTAGAGGCGACAAGTTTTATTATTATTATTATTATTATTTTTTATGCGGCGATTCTGATCTAGGCGGTTGAATGCCTTCGTCTAACAGAACAATATAAGGAAAGAAAATCGGTAAAATGGATTTCGAACTCCAGCTTATAGTGTATAACAGTTGTAGCTCATCTTCAGCTTGTGCTAGTTACCTATGAAGCATGGACACAGGCTTTTCGATAATTTTAGAAATATTTTGGCACGCAAATAAATTATATTACCATATTTAATAAATTTCAGTTATTATCTTGTAAAAATGGATTTAATAGTTAAAATTTTTAAAAATGATAAATATATTAGCAGTCATAATTCAATTTGTTAATAATAATTTTATAATAAGATACATTTTCATTCTAAGTCTGTGTATGAAAAAAAGTTGCAGCGTTCGGCTGTTCCTTCCGAACATTTGTCCGAACACATTTATCTGTCTTGGGATCGGTAAATCACTAAATGTGCGACTTATGGATTCTGAAATAGGAGAAAACGTATATTGACATATTACTATTTGGCAAGATATATTTGAATATATTATTTTGTGGCTTATTGTCGGATTATATTATGTACGCTTCTCTATTTAAAGTGTATTGATTCTGTCGTTCTTCTCATAATTTTGAAAACTGCTACTTCGTAATTTTTTCCTATTACGAATTTTACATTAAATCTGTGGGTTTGTCGTTTGTCCTTTATTATAAATATTTTCACTTATTATTATTTCTGCACTGTAGAACCCTCGCACTTAGTAATTAATATAAAAAAGGGGAAGTTGCGTTTGGGTCCAAAGTTATAAGTTTTATTACATTTAAATTCTGGGCTAAATTTTAATTACAGTTAAGTCCTTTCCGGAGGATGTTAAAAGTTATCAAGAAGGTGTTAAAAGTTGTCAGAGAGGTGTCAATGTGTTGTTTTTGTATCAGGAGGGTGTTAAAAATTAACAAAAAGGTATCAAAAATTTACTAAAAGGGATCAAAATGTAAGATGTTGGATACATGTAGGAGGTGTTAAAAATTTATCGGAATGTGTTAAAAATTCATCGGAAGGTGTCAAAGTGACTAAAGTGCAAAAATTTTTTTGAAGAGGATTTAAGTGATGTTGAAATAATATGGAGGGACTGCAGAGCAATTATCCGTATAAAAAAACCCCTCCTAAAATCTCTTGAATTCACTGACGGAGGCTAAAGTTCAGTTCATGCAGCAGGCACTGACTAGTTTTAAAGAATTTTCGGGAGCTGCTGGATTGTTGGGGCGTTTAAGCACCAAGTATGGAAGCCCTTAACTTTAAGTGCTCTCAAGTTCCCCAGACCATAGAAGTGTCCCTGCTTTGGTCCTAATCCACGGTTTATTTCTATTCTTCCAAACCAACCTAAAAACCAAACAAGAGCAACAGCAAAGCAAACTTCTGACGGCAAGCTCTCGTCATCCCCGCAGCGCCGGCGTCGGCGTAACATCTGCGAAATAAACCAAGTAATAGACTGCTTAGCATGCAAGCCATGCCAAAGATTATACTGGCACACATGTAGAGAAGAAATTAGGAGTCTAAATTATTATCTCTTAGCCTAGCTCTGCATTGCTGGCCTTCTTTTTGTGTAGGTTCTAAGGTTTCATAAGATTCCATTACGGCTTCTTCTTGAAGCACTTAGTTGATTAGAAAGAGGTACAGAGGTAGCTGGTATATGTGTACGTCATGCTGATGCTCTTCTCCTCATCATCTCTTCATTTTCTTCCCAGCTGGCTCCAGCGCAAGAGTTTTATTCTTTATCACCGAAAACTGAATGTTCAGAAAATTCAAAAAAAAAAAAAAAAAAAAAAAAAAAGAAGAAATTCAGAAACTTTTCCGGGTGATTAACGACTTTTATTTCAGAGGCTATGGGTTTCATCTATGATTCACCATATCGCTTCATTTATAAAAAAAAAAAAGAAAAGAAAAGGTGGAATTATAGGTTCCAGCTACAAGGAGGTTTTTTTTTTAAAATATAGTTCTATTTTTTAAAATAATCAGACGAAATCTCCTCGGCGACGCATGTTTAGTTTTACAAGGAATTGACCGTACGCTTGTTTAACACAAGAGAGTAGAGCCGTAGGGTGTTGTGCTGTAATGTGTCTAGTTCTATTGATTACCTTAATTTTGAGCCCTGCCCATTTCAATTGGATTAAAATATGTGAGCATTATTTGCATTACTTGAGTACTCATCCATATTAATCTTGTCGGCTCATTAAACACAGTAGTTTATGTAAGAGAAAGCCACTTGTAACATCCTTGTTGAGCCCAAATAGCCATATTAGTCTTTATCATCCGCAATCCTGGAGCTGCCATATATAATAAACTAACGAACGATGCACTCGCGGTACGTTTATTAAAAATAATTAAAATTAATTTTAAATTTTATAATTGATAAAATTTATAATTTGAAAGTAATATATATATATATATATTAACCAATTTTAATTGATCAATGAATACATGCAAGCAGTTAATTCGATTAGACCTAGATTATCTCAATATTTTTATTAGAAATGTTTATTCTTCTATTTATGTAAAAAAAGTTAGAGAACATCTCCTTATGGACTTGTTAATAAATAATTATAATTACAACTTCAACTTCTATTTGGTTGGTTATGGTCTAACAATATAAATGAGGAAAACTTTGACCAAGCTTTTAAAAAGAAGTGTTAATTCATTAGGAAGTAATCCATCATTAAATAAGTAAATAGCCAGATCAATCTCTTATCACGTCACTTATTGCATATAATATGGACATTATTTTACTTTTTCTTTTTATTTTTAAGAATTTTATTTTATTTTTCAAAAGGAACAAAAAAGTATCACTAGACCCGTCCAATTTAACAATGAAAAGAATGTGCTACCCACGGTATGGCGTCGTCCTCAATTATAATTTTGAAATTATATATAGAATTAATGACTAATTTGTAAATTATATATAGAATAAACGATTCTGTGTGTCAAGTTTGAATTGGTTAAATTTGTAATATTTATAAGATTTTTATAGTCCAAGTCAGATCGATGAATTGGAAGCGTCTTTATTCTTTTTTTTCTTTTTCTTTTTGCTTTTGTTCAGAATCGATGTTTATCAGACAATTACAAAGATGAATTAGATGACAATGAGATACGGAGGGATTAGACTACACAATTCGAATTGAGCGTCACAGTACTTTTTTAAAAATATCAAGGTAAAATATCATTTACGACATACACCATATTGTCTTATTGAACGTAATCTTTTAGCCATAACCATTTGCACATAATCAGGAAGTAAATTTACGAAGATGCACTATTTCTCGACATGTTTTCAGTACAAATATATATTTATTACAACATTCAGAAAAATTTGATAAAATTTCTAATCAGTTTTACTGTAAATATGACTCAAACTCGTGAATGAAAGTTTATAAGTCACCGATCAGTCGAGCTATCCGTCAGGGAGCCAGCATTATAGTATTAGTACTGTTGTAACATTATAAGTTTCAAATCTTCCATAATTCTCAATCAAGTGTTCCAAGTGGGAAATGACAAACTGTCACTTAGACTGCCAGCAAAAATTCCAAAAGAAAATTGCTGTGTCCACACCATACAATCACAATTAATTAGTGAAATGAATGCAGTAAATCTTACTGATCTCTAGAGAGCATTAGAAAATGGGAATCTTGATGCAGCTTTTCTCAAAAGCCACATCTCCTTTCTTTGAAACAATTACGTTTTTATATTTCCATAATCTGAAATTATATTTTTGTGCCCCTAGTTTAAAAATAATATTTTTATGCTCGTTCAATTCTGTAAAATAATGAAACTATCCTTATCTTTTTCTTGAAAGATGAGAATAATAAACTTGACGATGACAATTTTATCATTTTACATGGTTAAAGGAGTATAAAAACATCAGTTTGAATTATGGGTTACATTTTTATAATTTCAAATGATCAAAGACATAAAAATGCAAACGCCCTATTTTTCTTTATGGTGTTGACAAATGTCTTAACACATTCATACATCTTTAAATTGTAACCGCGAAAATTGCTTTGCATGCATGGTAACTTGTCTTACCGTCAACAATCCATGAGATGCTTGTATGTTATGGTTGCATGGCTCAGAAACTGTGTCAATACGCTCGCAGGCCTTGTGTCTTCACTTGGATTCATCAGCACTAGAAACTTTGTGAATTACGCAAGATAGGCGTACTCAATTAACCACATTTAGTTTCTCTACATTGGAACTACTCAATCAACTTCATTTAGTTACGCATTGACTTTTACTATACATCCGTGGTTTTATTTTGTGACCATTGTTTATAAGGTCACGGTCAGAAAGCCGTGTAATGAAATAATTTATTGTATGTTCTTTTTCAAACAAAAAGTAATAATTTCTTGTATGAAGTTTCTCATCATTACCTAAAAAATAAAAGTAATAGTTATATATATATTATGAAAGGAGATTTGATAGATCCTTCCAATTTTTCAAAAAGAGTCTTGGAAAGCTGGTCTTTTATATGTATCCACTTAACTAAAAATTTAAAATTCACTTTTATAAAGAAATAACTAAATTCCAAGTCTCCTTCTTTTTCACTTTTCATCATCTTCAGAAAGGAACACTAGCTAGGGTTCGACTTCAATTAAGAAAGAGTTTATCTTTTATTTCTTTATTTATTTTTTACTGAGAAAAATGTATATATATGCCGTAAAAGATGAATTAATTGAGCATATCCAAACAGATTTTGTTGAGAAACGAAGCATACCAATGAAGATTGCATAAATATATAACAACCAAAAGAAGAAAGCTGATGAATCAATTCATGAATTGAACAAGCAATTTAACCATTTTGTATAAAATCATACGCGAGCTCAAACACGTGGAGAAGAGTTTGTTTATGAATAAAAGAGTTCGAGTACTCAATTTCTCATTAAAATTTTAGAGATAAGAATATCTCTTGGCAATGATTGTCTGACGGATTCTTCAAAGTTAAAAAGTAGTAATATTGTTATGACATCAATTATATTACAGTTTTGACATATTAAATGGTAATTTTATCGTCGCTTTCATCCTCTTCGTCGTTATCATCAGACCCTATCTATTTACATCAAAACTATATTACTTGTATTTAAATATCAAACCCAAATTGACTTGACAAAACTAGTTAATTGGACATGATATGCAGCTACGTCTGGATTTTCTCCGACAAATTTTATTTTAGTTTTCCTATTTAAAAAAAAAAAAAGAGCTTGATCTTGTTGAGAAGAATAAACGGATCAAATCAATGCAAAGAATATTAACTTCAACGCATGCTTTACAAATTTTAACTCATTGTTTCAATGATTGACCAAAACAGTTTAATAAAAGATAGGAAGATAGTCAGTAGTTACACTGCAGTTTCACATGAAGAAAAGAGAGAGAGAGAGAGAGAGAGAGAGAGAGAGAGAGAGAGAGAGAGGATTTAAGGGATTTAATCACTATTCATGTAAATGTTTAGTAGATTATAAATAATTTATGTAGATTATAAATAATTTATAGAGACAAGTGGTCAATATACATTCAGGCTTCTCGAAGAAGTGACTTGATGAGCAAGTAACTCAAATAGGCCCTTAGAGAGAGAGGAAGGTCCTCTCTACTTAACTGGCTTTGTCCTCCTCTTTTTCCTTCCCTTAACTCTTCATCCATCTCTTCTCCTTCATTTCTCCATCTCGGAGTTTGAAGCTTGCTCTTAGGGTTTATTTCAAGTGGTGCAGCCATGGCAGAGGTTTCAATGGCTGATTGTAAGCCATCTTTACCCCCTGGATTTAGATTCCACCCCACCGATGGTGAAGTCATAGGCCTTCTGCATGAGAAGATTCAAGATCCTAGCTACATCGCAGTGGCTATAGCAGAGGTGGACTTGAACAAAAATGAGCCTTCTGAACTTCCAGGTGATTATATATTATCAATTAATTATAAATCATCTCTATCTTCTTCCACCCTGTCTGTTCATATCTGTTCTAATTTTATGCAGTTTATGTTTTTGCAATTAATCTCCAGGTCAAGCTAAGATGGGAGAGAAAGAGTTCTTCTTTTACTGCCAGAAAGGAAAAAAATACCCCTCAGGAACCAGGACTAATAGGGCAACTGGGAAGGGATATTGGAAGGCAACAGGGAAGGATAAAGAAATCTTCGAAGGGAAGACTTTGATTGGGATGAAGAAGACTCTCGTTTTCTACACAGGCAGAGCTCCGAGAGGTGAGAAGACCAACTGGGTCATGCATGAATTCAGGCTTGAAGGTGATGATGTTTACATTAACCTCCCAAGAGGAGCTAAGGTATGATTTGTTTTTAATCTCTCATTTTTTTTTTCTAAATATAATTTCTTATTTTTTAAAGTTTTTTTTTTTTTCATTTTATTTCCAGGATTCTTGGGTTGTTTGTAAGGTATTCAACAAGAGCGTAAGGTCTTCAACATTTCATGACAATTATGGTGAATCTTCGTCGTCTCAGCTCGTCGATCCACAGTACATGTTCAATTCGACTTCTTCTGATCAGGAATTTCTTATCGGAGCTCCTGCAAGCTCATCATCAGTTCCTCCCCCAAATTCCTCCACCATGGAAATGATTGAGTCGGAAAAACATCAGGATCATAATTACAGCACCACTTTATTTTCTATGGATGCAAACAATTATCAGGCTATGTACTACTCTCAAACTCCAGTAATGGTGAATCAAAACAACAGTTTTTATCTTGGATCAGCAAACCAGGGAGACATGCACCAGAATCAAACGATACCTACACCTACCACCATTTTAGGTCCAATTGGTGGTGGTGCGTCATCGGCGATAAGAGCGCACTGCAAGGCTGAGCAGCTGTCTCATAACTCGACGATGAGCACGGACAAAACCTTGGAGATCTCATCGATCAGCAGCGGCCATACTGATCTTGATTGCTTCACCAGTGACTTCATTGACGATATCTGGGACTACTAAAATATATTTATAATATGTATATAGTTAGTGATGGTTGTTTCTGTTATGCTATAAGACAGAGATCGAACAATAATATATACCTAAAAATTTTCTTTCTTTTTTTTTTTTTTTTTCAGAGAGAGATTGTTGATTTGTAAATAGATCCAGATTGTTTGTACCATAACAATATAGAAATGCTTGAAGGATTCATATTTATTAGGTTTGTCTGGCGAGTTATGAGTACTATAAATTATATATCAATCTTAATATTAATTTATAAAGGCTTGAGATTTTCGAGTGAATTGGCCAATCTACTATCTACATGTTCCAAAACGTCGGTGCAGTCCCCCGATCAACCCCAGTTCATAGCTAAATGTCAATTTTCCTAAAACCTGTAGATGCTGTAACACTTGGGTACAGTGATACAGATGAAACAAAAGGTATTGTTAAAAAAAAAGTCCTGATTCTAAAACTTTTTTTGAATAATTTCGGCTTTTTTGAAAATTATGAAACCACTCCAAAATATTTATAAAAAAGAATTTTGAATATTATGCTCTTTACAACTTTTACATTCAATTTTTTTTTTTTAAATATATATTTCTAAATAGATGCTTGGAACTTAAAATTTTTTTGAATCAATAAAAATTTTGAAGCCTAACATTTTTTTAGAAGCATATTTAAAAAATTAGTATAAAAATTATAGAGTATATTAAAATTTATTTTTTTATACTAAATTTTTAAAAATATATTTATAAATATATGTTCAAATTTGATTTAGTAATTTCTAAAGCAAGAAATTTTTTTAGGGTGAATGTACAATCCTAGGGTCAGATTTATCACTTTTCCTAAAAAATCAATATCCCACCAATCAATTTCCATTAAAATCACATCAGGTAGCAGCAATTTGCGGATGAGTTTTATTTTGTTTTCTGAGAAGTAGACGTCAGCATGGTTGAGATGTGGGTTTTCTGGAGCGGCCGGCGGTGCAAGTGGAAGCGAGTGGAGTAAGAGTTCGGTTAAAGGTAAGTTATATTAGCTTTACTAGTGCATGAGAAGCTGCATTAATGGGCAAATTATAATGTGCACATCGCCCAGATAAATAAGAGTTCAAATTTGAAAAGAATTTTGAAATTATTTTTAATATTCATTAATTTTTAAAGTTCTATAATATCTGTTTAGAAATATATTTTAAAAAAAAATTCAACAAAAAATTAAATTGTATTAAACTTATAATTTTTATGTTAAATTTTTTTAAAAATTATTAATTTTTTTAATAAATGCGCGGGCATACGTTATAACATCTCGCATGATGGTGCCCTTTGAGAGTTCATATGAAGCTACAATGATGGAGGGAAATTGGGGATTGAAGAGATTAAAGGTGGAGAGAGGAGAGGGGGCGCGGCCCCCCTTTTCATGCATCAAATCTGGGCAAGGGAATAAATTCCCCTTGTTGAGGATAACGTTCCCTCACATTACATGTACAATGTTGTAGCTCACGAGGCCGGCGGGGTGTCCTGTTATATAGATGAGAGCTTAAATTCTTTTTTTTTTTGCTTAAGTTTGACTTTTCATGTCGTCGGTTATGTATCGCAAAGGTTGTGCTGGGTGGTTAACCCTACATGCGATATCTCGCGTATGGCAGAAATTTTTTATGATCAGAGTATTCTTTTGGACGAACTAGGTGGGACATTTTCGAACATGACTATAATTTTTGGAAAACACCATTGATCCTTGAAATAAAATATTGTAGCTCAGTGCTCTTACGCTTCGGCTCAACTAGCGTAATACGTGCCACTCTATTTATATAACTCATCTCATATATTTTATAACCACGCGTCCGTGGGTATTAAATTCAGCACATTGATTAACAGTGCTGGGTGTTGGAAGGTGATTAGTCTGTTTCTCGTGAATGATAGGTCCGGAGTTTGAATAATAGTAAAATCTGAGTGTGAGGATCTACCCTTCCACTTATTATTCAATTAAAATATAGGATAGAAGCTGAACTCACAGTTATAGACCAAAAAAAAAAAAAATCAACACTCTGAAGTCTGAATACTGTGACATTTCACAGCACAAGCCTCAGATGGACTTATTAATAAAGGTGACTTTTTTTGGGCTCTAATATAAGAACGCAAGGGCTGAAACTTTTCACTAACAAAGAGATAATTATTGTCTAGACAAAAAAAAAAAGAATAATATATATACACCTATGAATTTATTTTTACATCTATCTCTAAACTAATCTTATCATCTATAACTTAGCATCTGTCAAATATACTATTATCTACAAATCCCACCATCCAAATAAAATGTATGTAAAGATACGTCTACAGATAAATGTTAAGAGCTACATAACGTTTTTCTCTACTTCAACCAAGCCCCTTCAACAGAGCCACCTACCAAGTTCCAATCAATGGAGACCACAAGACATGTTTTAGAGCTAGCACTTCATTTCTTTTTCTCTCACATTTAGGGATATAATTCCTTTTTCAATAGCCAGAAGTCAGAAATATCCGTACCCGGCTCTCCTAGAAAGATCTTAAAGTGCAGTCCCGAGGTGTGACTCCCATCGTACAAGAGAGGGCGCACGTGCCACCACTTGCCTGAAATTAATCAAGGCAAACCAAGATTCACTTTGTAAACATGGTCCGAATAACATTATGTTTCTCTCAATATAATTGAATAATGCATAAAAATCATCACATGTTATTGTTGAAGTCTCTTATTATCTGCCAAATCTCTTGGCCAATCGAGTACTTCTTTTATAAGAGTCGTTTTCTAATTTTAATTTATTAGCATCCAGATAGTAACTATATAACTCATTTTACAAATACAGATTGCTCATCATGGTTTTATGATGGTGATGGATATAATTTTCACAGATTTAAGAGATCTTATGAAAGTGATTTCTTGTTGTGTTCCAAGTCCTAAATATGAGCTACATCAAATCTTTGGAGCATTCTAATACACTTCTTGCCATTATATACAAGTTATATATATTATTTGATAATGATAAATGGTTTTGCCTCATTCACTAGCCAATTCTCTCATGTATATATTCTCCCTGTTAACTTGTATAGAGCACGTATAGTTGCAAACCAAGTTTCACACTCTAATATATGTACATTAGAGTTGAGTGCGACTCATGGTCTTAGGATCAAGATTGGATAAATCTAATATGAATAAGTAGTAACACAACTAATATATATATATATATGTATAAGAGCATACCACTATTTAACAGACGTTGTAATTGTTGAATTTTGATCCCATATGATCGACACATTGTATTACTATTTTTTTTTAAAAATAAAACTAAAAAATAACTTAGCATGCTCTATAATCTTTGTACTTAAATTTTTTGCATAAAATATCTCACAATTGTCATGGTAGCTCGAGTGAAGCTCATTGAAAGCCACTTCGATTCTCTCTTTTAAATTTGAAATGATGAGAAATTTAGGTTGAAAAAGGTAGCAATCAATTAAATTATGTTGTATTCTTTTTCATGTCACTCTCAAAATTCTTTGTCAATTCTTCTGCTTTTGATCTGCCATTTTAACATAAGAATGATTAGGTGAAGATAATATTAATAAAGCTTAAAAGTGTTTAGCATGACTACTCTCTTTAGGAAGCATAGCTATGAAAATGACATTGATCACAATACGGGGGACACATGTGTATTATTTATAAGTATATTCTCAAAGCAACCTATTATTTATAAATTAAACGCAAATATACACGTGCAATGTGGGAGTCTCAACCAATTATCAATTTCTAATTATTGCACGCAATCTGTTGTGTATGGATTTACATTGCAATCATTATTTTTAAGATTTATAAGTATATAAGTTTAATTAGATGGCCAATAAAGAGTTTTCTCCCAAGATGTTTGGGCATTATAGTTTAAAAAAGAATGAATGAGTAAGTAACGTGTAGTAATCAACAACACAGTATTCAAGTCAAACGGGCTTAAGGAGGTGAATTAGACGTAAGAGCATAGATCTTGTCTAGCGCTAGGCCTATCTTGGCCCATAAAAAATTGACAAAATATCACATAAAAATAAACGATTGCGGACTATTTTGAATTTTATCTATATACACATACATATAAATAAGTGTCAGGGTCGTTTGATACCACCTGATACTCATGTTATCTATAACTACATTGCATGACACTTATCTCGCTTTTTACTGTGCTATGTGGCGACAATAGTTATTCTGAAATAACTCTTATATAGCATCTATTATCTTAAAAATTAAAATAACAAGCTTTTCAACATATAAGTGTAATTATGTATTTTAATGTCTGATAAAAATTAAATATTATAAAATATTTATAATATATGACATTTTATTAATTCGTGGTGCAATACATGTTAATAAAGCTATTTCACATATTTTATGCCCATTGAACTCTATAATGTTAATGCAAGTTTAAGGACTAATAGCAATAACTATATTTGGAATCCCAGTGCTCAAATATTATCCAAAAGACAAGTAAAATTTTGAAGTACTCAATGTTAATAAAGCTATTTCAAATATGTCCTATGACATATCATTACTTCGATTATTGCATCCTCCTCTTTATACAAGATTCAACCTAATCACCAGAACAAGACAAAGGTATAGATTGTGAAACATGCCACAAATAGTAACATAGATGATTGACGAATCTAGCTTAACAAAATATGCAGCTAAACTAGCTGGAATTCTTTCCTAACATGCTACCTGTTAGTCTCGCGCCCGTGGGACGAGCGGTGGGGCAGGCGGCTCAAGAACAGCTCGCCCTAGGTTCGAATCCCCACGGGCGCCACGCCTGCGGGCATGTATCGGGAGATTTTCCTCCGCTGTACCTCGTGGGAGTAAAATAGATCTGATTTGAGGTACCTTCGGAGGGCGAGCGTCGTGGTCTGCCCTACCCGTAAGGATGGGTTCCCTCGATTGGTGAAACATGGATCGGTGCCATACGTAGGTTTACCTGTTACGACGGTCGCTCGAAAAGGACGAGTTATGGACAGAATTTTTCTTACGCTAATCTAAAAAAAAAAAAAAACATGCTACATGTTAAGAACAAAGCATGCATGTATTGCAACTCAAGGATATGTACGCAACTTAAAACACAAGAAACTTCACACTTCATATAGATAGTACTCTTAGAGTTAAAATCCACCTGCCAAGCTAGTGCTATAACGCTATATCCTCTCCAAACACATGGAAATGTTCTTGAGTAGACCGATTGTGCTCACAAGATCAGATAAATATTACGAAACTCATCTAACATTTATTGGCCAGTAAAACAGTATGAAACTCTACGAAGCACATAAGAAAGTTACAACATCCCAAGAAGAACTTCATATTAGAGAAGTGCATCGACTTATCTAGATACACGAGGCATTACGCTGGAAATTATATCCAGCATGCACATATCTTGTCCTTGATAATCAATAACAAAGGCCTTATCGACCAGCTACTACGAGTAGAGGTGAAATCATCCCCTGTATCTCTTGCAAAGAATGCTGTATCTTCATCTCCTCTGCTACCATCCGCTTGAGATTCCTAACATGGCATCTCAACTCATCCGAAGACCCAATACAATCTGCCCGCATCTCAAGAACCTTCCTTGTCAAGCCCATTAGGAACCTCATGTACCTTGGCATTGTAGCAAATCTCTTAAGGAAACTCAAAAGCATCCCCAGCTCATTTTCATCCAAATTAGTTATGCATCGAAGAAGCTTCCTCCTTGCCACCAGCTCCTCCAGGACGGCCACGACGGTGTTAGGATTCTTCCGCTTCAAAACAGCAACCAATGCCTCTCTATGGTGGAACTTCTTCAGAAGTTTATCATGCTCCGCAAGCTTAACCTTTGCAGGCTTATTCACCACATAGTCACTCTCTGAAGGCTTCTCGTTCTGTCCCCTTCGGAAGTACCTAAAGTTTGTTGGTCCGAGAGGCGGCTTCTCGGGCTCAACATTGATCCTAGGGAAATCATCAGCTGCACCAAATATGGCCACTTCATCATCCTTCTGCTTCTTCTTCCTCCCTGCATATGCAACACCATTCGAAGTCCCTACAGCCCAAGCAGACCCATTTGGCGAAAACGCAACAGAGAGAAGCTGTGCTGGGAACCGCATGGAATGGGTAAATGTGAATGCGGCATAATCAAACACCTTAAGGTATCCATCAATCGAAACGCTCAGAATCCTCGACTCGGCAGAGTCTCCATCACCGAAACGCCCATGGGTTATGTCAGTAACCGTCTTGTTATGGCCTTCCACAGTATGTAGGAGGCGGCCACCACCAACAACATCCCAGAGCTTGACAGTATTTCCACCAGCAGACGCTATAATACCACCCGAAGGAAGAAAAATAACAGACTCCACAGGTGCACCATGTTCAATCCGAGTAACAGGTTTAAGAGGCTGCGGTGAAGCACGAAAATCCCAGAGCTTGACTAGATGGTCGTAGGACCCGGTGGCGAATAGATCAGGAGAAACAGGGGAGGCAGCGCCAGCACGAATGTAATCCTGGTGAGCGGAGGGGAGCGAAATTAATGGCGTTTCAGACGGAACATCCCAGAAGTTTAGAAAGGCGTCGTCACCACCAGAGAGGAGGTGAATTTTGTCGGCAACTCTAGGGTAACGAACGAGGCGGGAGGCGCGGGAGTGAGCACGGAGACGGCGAAGTGGTTGAGATGCCTTATCAGTTCGGAAGGTGAGGATGAGGCCAGAATCGGTGCCGGCGGCGAGGAGAGCGCCGTCGCAGCGGAAGGAAGGGGAGAAGGCGGGGTCTGTGAAGTGGTGGAGAGGGGAGAAGGGTTTGGGGGTTAGAGTTTGATGGTGGAAGAGGTGGACAGCGGCGGATGCGGAGAGAGCGAGGTCGTGGGGAGGGAGAGGGGAGAAGGTAAGGTGGGTGACGGGGAGGACGAGGTTAGAGATCAGCTCCGATGACCGAAACGACCTCCAGAATTGGGATTCAGGATTCGCCGGACGAGGGCGGCGCGGCGGTGGACGGGCCGGGTGTGCGGATTCCGCCGGGAAGAACGCCGCCGCTTCCTCCGTCATCCTTCTTCTTCTTCGTCTTCTATGTTTAGGGTTTTAGTTAGGGTTTCTAAACAGTCACATTGGGTAACATTAAAACGGGTATATAATGGGCTGAGCAATACGCGGCAAAATCGAGCCTGACCTGAACTGTATTAATCTAAAATCTCAGATTTCGGTCAGTTCTGGTCCAGCTCGGTTTAAAAGTTGAATTATTCAGTTACTTTTGGTCCGGCGAAGATCAAAGTATTGTGAAGCACCAAAGTGCTGCGCCACGATTGAACTACCCATCACCAGCCTTACCTCCTCTTGTTTATGTTTGATTTTGTGGAATTTAGCTGAATGTTGATGCAGCTTCACTTGAGATGAATTATTCAGATTTCGGGTGAATCCGAATCAACCCAAATGGTACCAAACCAATGCCGATTATGTTTTGTTTGGTTTGTCTCTTAGTCAATATTGGTTTGAGTCAATTTAAGTCCAGGTCAGGTTAGAGTTTGGGCATTCGGGGCAGCTTGGGTTGACTAAATTGACTAAATGCTCAACCATAGCCTACATTACCATTTACTACTACTCTTTCTTAACTGTGCATCTTTTTGGGTAAAAAAACATAGTACGCAGTACATAATGTTTAACATAATTATGTTTATATTTTCTACAATTATATTATTATTCATTCTAAGAATTCTAATATTTTTTAAAAAAACTCAACTACAAAATTATTTACTTGTTTTTAACGATTTTATAATTTTAAAAAATTAAGCAATTTTTTGTTATATATTTTTTTTTAAAAAAAATCGCTGAGTTGAATATTTGGTTGACAAGCAGATTGAGTTATGAGCTCGTTCATGTTCTGAGCGTATTCGAGGCAATGGGTGGCAACGTTATCATTGTAAGGAGATGCTAAATGCCGTCAAATGTAAGAGCCTTAAAGATTTGAGCGGACACCTCAACTTCAATATACACCAAATTCTTTTAGTAGATACAAATTTTTAACTACAGTCCTTTACAGAAGAGCTTCCCCAAGTCAGGCCATTTTTCCTTTATGCTTTTACCCGGCATTGAGACTAATCACACGTTGATTGGATTAGCGGTTTTTCCTAAGTAGGTAGACACAAAAACCGTGATTGAATAGCAAAATCTCACTAACGTTCCTCCTCGATACTTAGTCGAGTGCAGCAACATACATACCACACCGACCGAACTCGAACCACAAAAGATGGTTCACTAACAACCCACACCATCAATCAAGCTACATAGCCAGTAACTTATATTAGATTCTTCTGCTTGTTTCTTCGACTTGAGGACTATCCAAACGACAATATCGCAAGAATAGTCTTAAAGAAAAGATGGACTAAATCTTAGACAATATATTCAACGTCGGAAAAATTGAAGTTGAGATGAAATGGAGTTTACTTACTTTCCCTGTCATGCAAAATAGAAGATTACAGGGGAAAAAAAAAAATCTATGATAGTTACACAAAATCAACTCGTACCTTAATTATCACCGCAAGTTCATAACCAATAACGACGTGTCCATAGACGCTAGCAGAAGTTGGACATGTTTATACACGCAAAAAAAAGACAGAAAAGTGAACTTGAGCATTCTAATTAATAATTTCTAATAACTAAAACGACCGAGTATGTTCCCAGCATGTTGCAATCTTGGGCTTCTTTGCCGCACTCACATGTTACAATACCTTGTTATCGTAGACTACCTGCTATATTCCCAACACTATACGAGCTAGATTTTAACAGATGAGCACCTGTTATACTTGCACAGCAACTAGCTGGCTCTATGAAAGAAAGTTGAGGGCAATGCAGGAACCACTTGATCTATACCACCCAACTACATAGCAGGCTTGCCTAACAGTTCTCATATTTCTCCGGCATATGGAGAATGAGATTATTTTAATTAGAACAATCACGTCGAGAATATGATCTACACGAATATACTCACTCAATTAAACAGGAAAAACAGACAGGAAAGACTGAACATTGAGGACTTTCACACCCACCCACCTAAGCCGAACAAATCACCTCTGAGGAGCTTCCACAGTCCGAATATTTGCAGAAGTCATCCCTTCAAGCCTATCTTTTGTTATCTCCACAAAATGGCCTATCATTTCATGGAACTGTTTCAAACCAGACAAAGGAAGAATGATTGATGAGCGATCGGCTCCAGCCACCTGCTCAAAATAACAAGTCAGTTACGCTTGAGGCAAAGTAAATAAGTTAGGGACAAAATTCAAAGTCCTCCAAGCTACCTCTGAGATTTTTAGAAAATGGCCCCTATTATTACTCCCAAGATCAAAAAAGAACCTCTTTTGATCCGCTCGAATAACTTTGGAGAGGCCCATACTTCCCATGTCATCTTGAGGCTGAAGGTCAACTATTCTGTCAACATTCAACTCAGATCCAGAAACCTGCTGATTACCTGAAATAAATCCTGCCCCCACATCATCTGAAAGCCCAGGGAGACGCTCAGAGGGCTCCAAGTGCTGCTGCTAATAAAGGAAGCATCAGAAAGGTCAAAAACCAGGGATTTAAATTCTCATTCAACTTGCTTAAATAGGTATAAGAACTCAAAAGAACCTGATGAGGCATAAGGAAAAGTCGGGCAGCTTCATCATTGATCTCCAATAAAATGTTCCTGAATGCTGCCCATCCCTCATCACCAGAGCTTCCTGCTGGAACTATAATCGTACTGCGGTTCCTGCTTACAGATGCTTCTGAGACCTATTCAAGTAGTATTCCTATAAGCATCTTTCAAAAAAAAAGGGAAAATTACCAGAACCTTTCAGTGGCTAAGGTTTATTTAGTATAATCGACAATGCATCTTTAATCAAAATTTGAATCTACGTACAAAAAAAAAAAAAGAAAAAAGCAAGACACGCCTTTAAGAAATCACAATCCTTCCAATGGAACATGCTAAAATAATTGAATGCTGTAATTTCAGTTGCCAAGGGACAAAGGTTGAAATATGTATTGAACACCACTACACGGTAATACAAAGCAGTTAGCATTCACTTAATAATTTCACCAGAACGAACCAGCTTGGACCCTTGCTGCATAGCAAACTATAATTGACACAGATGGAGAACTCATATATCAAATAGAACTGCAAATAACCGATTATAGCTGACAATAGAATGATAATTTTGGAAGCGCCACAAAAAGTACTCCAACTTGAAAAACATCATCAAGCTTGAGAAAGTGCAGTTTCTGCTTATGTTTCATATTAAATCAGATCCTTTTTCAAAGAAGGATCTGGACGTGACAAGTATCCAGAGACTAAAAAAGGAAAATAATTAGACAAAGATCCTGAAAATTTCTAAAGATGCACAAGGATGTTCATTCAAGTCTTTTGTTGTTAGATTCCCACTCTCTCTTGCCTATGCAAACTTTGGTTACATAGGACAATCTATGTTAGAAGAGGAAGACTAAAAGCCTGGATCTCAGAAAGTTTTCAACCCTGGTTCTGCTTCTACTCCAACCAACAAGACATGATTGTTTTGCATCAGAATCAATATCAACAGAAAAACTTGGACAAATATGAAGTCACCTACTCATGGCCGTCATGCCGATAATCAATGATATCTCCAATTCTCAATAAAGTCTTACGAGAATATCAAATTCCCAAATCCTTCTTCCCTCAACAAAGGTATGCTTTTGTACTTTAAACAAATCCATGTGATCTAAAAATTCAAGCGTATTACAAACTTCAAGTGATTCACCTTTCAAAAAACTATACTAGATCTCCAACTCATACCTTTAGTACACTCACTTTTGATAAATTAATTTTAGAAACTTTGCCCTCATACATATGTAAAATATAACTATTTCTGCTAACTTCTAAACCAAGGAAACAAATCCATTTGCGGTAGCACACCGTTTTTCTTCTGTTGGTTTAAACAATTTGTACAAAGAGCACTCTCTCTCTTTACCAATGCCTCATTTTGAATAAATCGAAAGGAAGCAATGCCTCATCTTACTATTACGAAATACTTAAAAAGAAAAACTAAATAAACATGAAATAATTACCAGCACAAAAAGCTCTAAGCATTCTTAGCAGCAATCATATTTCCAAAGATCACATGAAGTTTCTCAACAAGCTATTGTAGGCTCTTAGGAGTCTTTAAGGAATACAACTTCAAATTTCATGTTTTTCCTGTGGTTGAGGAATGATCAAAGTCAAACATTTATCATGACCAAGAACACGAAAATTTCTCACATGCTCATACAGAGTCAAAAACTGCCAACTATCTTCACGTTTCAAAGTTCTATATAAGACTCTTCTTCAATACTGCATGTAAATCCAAATTTCATTATCTTCCCAGAGAATAGGAAAAATAGGAAACATCAGAACTTTAACATGCTGATGATCACAGTCAAAACTGCATAAATGCTCAAACAAAGTCAAGACTACATAGAATCTTCGAAGAAGCATTTCCAAAGGATATCGGTAGATCTAATACAAAGTTCAAAACAAGGACACTTAGTTTTAGGACACTACTATCATCACCACTTTGGGAGCCAAACCCTCTAAGCAGATTGAAGTATAGAGATGATTGGGATCTGTTGGAGAATAGAGGATGATGGTATATACGAGGTTTTTTGGAAATGGTGGAGAATCTTAGAGGGTGATATCGGTTGTTTGGTTGCTGTTATAGAGTCAAGGAGGGTATTTTAGGTGCTTCACAAATTTGTTCATGAGCCAATTATTTTAATATAGCGATCAACAATAGTAATTAAGACTAATAATGAATATTTTAGTTAATTATTAAGTAAATAAATTCATAAACAAAAGTATTGCATGAGGAACAAAGACTATGGGTCAGAGAGAGAGAGAGAGAGAGAGAGAGAGAGAGAGGAGTTAGCCTGTTACAGGAGATAAAACTTCATTTGTTTCCAGCGCGTGGGCAGAGAACACGAATACCGTGTTCCGACTCTTTTTGGGAGGAGAGTTCAGCCCCCAACTCTCCATCAAGATTACAAAAACAATGGGACCCTCACAATCTCCAGAGTCCAAATACTCCCAAAATACAGCAGTCTAGTTCGTCAAACAAAAACTTATGTTTTGATACTAAAAACTTACAACTTTCCACCACTCTCCGTTACATTAAGTTTAACTAAAGGTGCCCTAAGAGACTATCTCCTTGGTGGTAATTGTATAATAAGACTTTCTGAATAGTTGAAACTGGAAATTGTTCGAAGTAATAATAACATAGTGGACAAACATGTGAGAGCTAACATACGTTCCATGATAAAGCAGAGAGAGAAGAGCAGTACACCGTGCACACATGGCACTGCAGCAATTGCTTGGTGAAGAACTTAAATGAGAAAATTTTCAAACTTTTTCTTCCAAATTTCTTATGATGTTAACAACTCTGTTTACAGAGTAACAACAAACAATGTTTAATAACAGTTCTGGTAGCTTAGCACCCTATTACCTATAATGAACTATGATAATGAAATCATTGAATACCATACACATTGCATAATCTTGAAAATTACGAAGTATTTAGTACATAAACGCAGAACATGCAAAAAAGTCAACCCTTAAAAGTCCAGAATAAAATAAGAACATACACAAGTGAAAAGAAAACCTAAAAGCTGATACCTTTAAGAACCTCCCTCTTTTGTTTTCGCCAACATCAAAGTAGAACACCTACAAGCAGAATACCGAAACCAATCAATTCAGTTAAACGTTCCAACTGAGCCTTCAGAGTTAAGTTGACCAGTAAGAGAACTCCTCTGAAAGAGTGGCGTCCCACTTCGAATTCCACTCGCTGAAACTGTTGCGCAGTCCTCGATGGTGCGTATAGTAGGCCGTTTAATTTAAATAAAAATAAAAATAAAATGAAGTGAAAGATCGTTGGACCTTCGTGTCGAGTTTGAGCTCCTTGCTGTAAACCTCGAGCTCGTCGGGGTTGCAATAATAATTAAAGAGATCAAGAAACCATGCGATTCCATCTACGGGGACAATTATAGTGGAGCGAGTGGCAGAAGTTTTCTCAGAGATCTTAAGATAGCGGCCGCGAGGGTTCTCCTTGAGGTCGAAGTAGAAGAGCTTGTGCTCGAACTGCAGAGTCTTACAGACGAGCTCCACGTCACCGCCGCCACCTACGCCGCCGCCTCCGCCGCCGCCGCCGTCCATGGGAGTGGGGAGGAAGATGGGAGAGACGACGGAACCCTAATTACACTATAAGTTTGGGAGGGGGTTTGACCGGAAGAGGGTGCGGCCATTTTTAACTGTCGATGGCGAGATCGCATCGCTTACCTCTCCGAAAACTACTACGAATTCGCCGCCTCTTTTTACGGCCATGCGCCGCGGTTGTTTTTTTTCTTCCCCGAGTTTTACCTGATGGGGAAACTTTTAGGGATCTTTTTCCATCAGCCCAATAAAGCCCAAACATTTCCCTATTCAGCCCTATACTTCCACCTCTTCTCTTTTAGGGTGTATTTGATTTTAGGAGATGGGATCGTCTGTGGTTCCCCTGTGGTGAGTAATCTAGGCCGTTAATCGGCCCAATACGTATCACGAGATATTTTATTTAAATTTTTATTAATTTATTTGACCTAATTTTATATATTTTTATGAAAAGTTATGAACTATAAAGTTGTAGATTTTGATGTGATCTACAATTTTGTAGTTCAAAATTTTTTGAAAAAATGTCAAACGTTGTGTCAAATTAATAATCAAAAGTTTTGATCATCATTTTGACACACTGTTTGACATTTTTTCGAAAAGTTTTGAACTACAAAATTGTAGATCACATCAAAATCTACAACTTTGTAGTTCATAACGTTTCATAAAAATATATAAAATTAGGTCAAATAAATCGATAAAAATTTAAATAAAATATATCGTGATACGTGCTGGACCGATTAACGGCCCAGATGATGACCACAGGGGATCGCCTGTGCTTTTTAGCACAGGCGATCCCATCTCTTGATTTTAGTTTGTTAGATACGAACGCGGATCTGCTGCGCCCGCTTCCTTGCGTCCGCTTCCTGCTGCTGCATCTCAGCCGTCCATTAAGCCCAGCACCAAACTCGAGATACAATATAAAATTTTCGACAGTTCATTTGACCTATTTTTAATAATTTTTAAAAAAAATATGAAACTACAAATTTATAGATTTTTAATGTGATCTACAATTTTATAGTTAAACATTTTTTGAAAAATAAATTATAGTCAAACACCTATTTAGAAATATTTTTTTAAAAAAACTTAATATAAAAATTATTAGTCTCGTTAAAATCTACAATTTTTATATTGAATATTTTTTTTCAAATAATATCTTTAAATAAACATTTTAGAATATCAAAGGTCACTGATAAAAACGAAGAATTATTCGTCAACTTTAAATATAGGATGGACTTGTATGAGTCTCCCTTACATAAACGAAATGAACGGCATAACAAATGTCAGGCTGGTAATAGTAACACAAACAAGACTGCCAATCAACTGGTGATAAAGGATCAGGAAGAATTCCATGAAGAAGGTCTATCAGCAGATTTATAAGTTTAAAGCCAAAACAATTATAAATGCCTCGAATTGAAGCGAGGAAGATGCGGCTGAATGGGACCTTCCTTCACTGATCAAGAATATAATAAGTAACAATTATGTCTTCCAGATAAAGTTTGTACCAAAACAACAACATATTTACAGTAACCAAAAATTTTGAAAGATAAACAAAATCACCGTCGACAATCCAGAAGACTCTAACAAACAAACACCGAAAGAAAGTAAAGACGGTAACATTCCTCATATATACTACAACCATTAACAACCCGTTTCAGTAAAACAAAACAAGAAAATTATAGCCACAGTAAACTTCAAGTAGACACAATGTCATTCGACTTCTGCAGAAAAACACCAGGAAAAGAATAAAATATAAACGGTTCTGCAATGATCAAAACTAAAATACAATGCTGATTTTGCTGTTTAAAAACAAATACTTGATAGAAGAGAACATAGAATTTTCCACGACTTTCAACTACTCTAAGAAAACCGGGCATCTCTTTGCTGAAGTTTTTAACATTCATAAAATAACACAGCAACATAGTTTAGATTTCAAAAGATCTGATAGTAAGCTAAATCAGCGCTTGCCACCGCCACCACCAATCTTAGGGCCTTTAGGAGCTTTTGGCATGTTTCCCTTGGGCTGCGACTTCTGAGTCTTTGCCATTGTCTCAGCTTTTTTAGCTTTCTTTTCATCCTTTGTCTTCTTTATCCTCTCCTTAATTTCACTGCAGTTAACAGCAGTAATGTTATGTAACATTAAGAAGACAACTAGATACTGAAACGTTCCCTAAACATTTAAACAGCTAATTCAACAATGACAGCACTGCTAAGTATGAAATTTAGGAATAAAACCACATCACGCATGCCTAAAAATCAAAACATGAATGCACACAAATAAAAGAATAAAAACACAGACCTAAATCTGATAACAACATGCATGAAGGTTAATTTTTTTCTAAAGAATGGAAGCATCGAAAAGCTGAGAGCACTGATGCCCCAATTACCAAGGGAATACTAAGACAACAAGACTTCTGAATCCTATTCAAATCACAAGAAAAACTCAACATAGAGATCATCTCACCGAAGAGCTGCCTCTCGAGCAGCATCTCTCACTTCAGCCTTCTCAGTTCTCCTTTTCTGAATTACTTCAAGGGTAGCACCAACAATTGATCTTGAATATGGCTTTCTTGTGGTTCTGCGCCTTCTTTTGACAGTCTCAGCAGAAATATCCTGCAAATATAGACAACTAAGTGAATTAGAAGTGTGCAGAATTAGTTGATCAATCAATTGAAACTGACCAATGCACGGCAACCAAAAAACATGAATGCAAAAAACTAGCTTTCCAAACTAACAAGTTCATAAAAAGCAGGTCAACAACCAGCACTAAGCAATTATGCCGAGGAATGGAGCTGCAAGCGTTGAAATACTGATATAGCATATGGCAAAATGTATTGAAAATCATTTTATTCAAATCCCTAATCAGTTACATTTACAGGTTTCACAAGCAAGATCTATATTAGTACAACAAGCACAGAGCATACATGATGTAATACAAGCTTTGAGTGACGACACATACAAATATAACATCCATACAGCATAAAATATCCATCTTAATAAAAATAAAAAAGGCTACTTCGCAGGTTGGCCGATAATATGCAAAATAAAGATAATCCAATAAAGAAAATGCAGCTGTAATGCACCTTCTTATGCTGCTTCCTGTACATTGCTGTCCATGTAAGCTTGGCAGGCCTTAGGCGGTTGTGGAAGTAGCGTTTGCACTTCGAGTTGGAGAAGAGGAAAACCTGATCATGATCAGCATGTTCAGTACCTATTTTGCTAACTATGCAAGGGTAGAAAAAGAGGCAACAGTCAGTATACCTGTGAGTCAGAACGAACAAATCTGATACCCTTCCCAGGGTATATCTTGTGGCCACTAAAGCGACAAAGTTCTGTCCTGTATATCACAATAAATGCGTTAAAAGTATGTTGGAATAATTCATGACAACTTATCATTCATTTACAATTTATTAGATAAGAAACACATACAATTAGAAATAATGATTGCTGCATGCAAGCAAAAAAGAAGCATAAAGCGCTCATAATTTGCACAAAGAACTTTGTTAACCGAAGCACCATATTGACGTGTCCTATATGTTTAGAATTGCTAAGCTTCTGTAGAAAATTTTATTCAGAGAAAAATTGATGGATGTAACTAAATCGTGCATACATGTGTTTTAGCAACATCATTGTTAACTTCATTTCTTATTTAAGCACCAACTTGCAAAACATAAATAAATAAAGCAGAGCAATCTAATACTAGACTGCATTGAAACAAATGTCAAAAGGTATGAGATCAGAAGACATACTTGAGCACCATGTCTTAACTTCCGGTAACACCTTCAAACTTTACCTGAATAAGAAAATACAAAATAATTAAAACGAAGACTTAATTTTGATCATAACGAGCTGCTAAATAGAAAATTGCAATATCTAAGTAACTTTACTATCTCAACATTCATACACGAACAGTTCATGAGATGTGCTCCATCAACACAAAGACATCAATTTAACACTTTACGTGATGGGCAAAACAGTGTAAATAAGTGCACAACGGAAATAAAAAAATGTCGGGAGATAACAGGCAACACGAGCACGACATGCTCGTTCTGCAAAGCGGATCCCCTAAATCTAGTCTAGCACAAAAGAAAAATAGGCATCTGAAACATCATAACTAGTTCGAGTGCCTTTGTACTTGTGCAAATCCATACATAAACATGAAAATACAAATTAAATATACATTCGTTTGCAGCAGAAATTATATGTTCTGAAATACTTTGAATGAATTAAGTGATTCCAGAGCTGAGTTCACGAGCAACAGCGGGCAAAAAAGAATGAAATATAAATCCAAAAACATCTGGAAAGAAACTGGAAAACAAGCATCGTCGGCTCACCTGTAGGGTTGCGTCCACCGCGGCTGTGAAGGAAATGAGCTGCTTTAGGGTTTAGAGCTTTTGTATTGTTTGGAATTGAACGATAACCGTCCGATTGGGACGGTAACGAGATCAGCCCATGAACATGTAGGCTGTATTGGACGGCCCACGGGTATATTTTCTTGTGTGATGTGGTTTAAATGAATGTAAATTCAGAGCACTGCGAAAAGATGGGATAGAAAATTATGAAAGAGGTTTTGGATACCAAATAAATTACACAATATTTGTTTCGAATCAACTGGGTAATCTTTTGTCTTTATTTCGTATTTTATTTATTCTCATTTGTATTACATGTAATTGCAAATTGACTGATTTTTTTAATTAAAATTCTCCAAAAATTAAATCAAATACAACATATTGTGAATGGGTATTTCAACTTAAGTTATTAGGTACTGGTTGATGTCACCCCAAACCATCTGAGAGAACATTTTGTTATTAGTTAATTCCTCGTGCGGCTTAGGTTGACAACTAGTGGAGTGTTGATATTTTTATTAGACTTTTCTAATTTAGTAGAGTGGGGAGCTTTTACAAGTTATCAATGAAATATACGATAAGTTTAGTGAGATTTCACTACTTTATTTTAAAATAAAAAAAAAACTCTTTAAAAATGGCATTTTATAATCCTTTCAAGCAAAAAAGATGGAGAAGACAGCAATTTTTATCGACTTCAGCAAATCTCATCCATTCATCAGTACGATCAAATAACCGTACTCATCCTCACCATTATATTACAGTAGCAGCGGATGCTACATGACGATACCAAGGCACTCAATAGAACTATCCCGAATCAGAACTTTTGCATAGTCTTATTGGATACGCAGCATGACGCAATTTCTCAATGTACAAAAACAAAACCTGTGAAGTCCATTTCAAATTTCTCCCGAGTTGTTCGAACTTTCTTTTTGTTGCATGTAACCATTTTACATAAATCTATGTGAATTATAAACCAATTGCACGCAGAAAATAAAGACTAATTCGTAGAAATTTGGGAGAAACGTTCCATACATGCATCAACAGAAATTATTCTAATTACAGCAAAAAAGAACTTCTTGATAGATTATTGAATACATAGATTCCTCTATGTTGAACAGAATATATAGAGCTTAACCTAAGTCAAGCATCATGTATACAAATCATAGAATAATTCGCATTTCCATCCGCCTACATATATGCATGTCACTCCAGATCTTATGACCAACTCCTGTGCCATCAATTCGAAATAGAAATGCACTAAGATACCTATACCGACGATAACGCTGAATTTTTTAAGTCCAACTATGAAGTCACATGACTTCATTATACACTTCTTCAAATTTTTTGGAACAGGACCCACAATTCTGAAATCATACAATTGAACTCTTGATCGAAATACTAAAATAGACGCCCAAAAATACGCCGTATACTCACACCAGCATGAAGCCAGCTATTTCTCTCCGTCCATAATGATATTAGTTGCACCCTATCATCTTCTGCATTTCTGGAGCATTTGGAGGAAGCATCCTTGTAAAACTGAAACAGCAGAAAAAGTAGCCGGAGACGGATAAGCATTCTAGCAGTGTAGCCGCAGCAATGAGCGCTCAGCTTGAATCTTTCTCTGGGTCTGAGCTCACAGTAGGCAAATTTCTTCTATATTGAGCAGAGGCCAACCTTCTCTCGAGTGGTGTTTTCCTCTTGCTCACTACAAACCTGTTTACCCCCTTCCTCATAGGCATTATCTCTGGGAAATCCTCATCGGGTATATTTGCAAGTTCTGAGATGTCTTTGATCTGTGCCACCCTACGGAACCATCTCTCTGCCTTTGCCTCTTCCGACATGTCCAGAGGATCAGGTTCTGTGACTGCAGATCCTTCTAAGCTCTTCCTAGGGGAATCTTGGTTCCACTTCTTATGCGAAGTGGAGGAAGCTGAGGAAGGAGAACTCGAAGAACTTTGAGCATTCTCAAGAGGGGGCCTATTCACTGAAAGATTGTTGCTACTCCATGCACCTTGAGATGGTTCAGCTGTCTTACCTGCAGAATTTGCATAGCCAGAGTAATTAGTTGTGCTATTTAAGTTCCTCGAACATTGTGTGTTAGAATTGTCAACCCGCGCATCAGAGCCCCATGAACTGCTGGAACCATCAAAGGAAGGCCTATTTTCAGAGAGATTGTTACTGTTCCACGAATTATAAGGTGGTTCAGCTGCTTTACTAGCAGCATCTGCATAGCCTGAAGAAATCTTTGTGTCGTTCAAGTTCCTTCCAAAACTGTGTGCCTTAGAATTGTCAAACCTTGTATCTGAGCTCCAGGAACTTCTGGAAACATCAAAACCAGAACTACCTTCCGATGGACTAGTGCTATTCCATCCATCTCTAGATGAATAGTTAAAGTTCCTCACTGGTAAGTGAGAATTAGAATTGCCAGAACTTGTTTCTTCCCAGTTCTGATGGGTATGGTCAAACTTCTGAACTGGCAAAGAACTTTTGTCAGTAGGCTCACCAGCAGGAGCATTACATTCAGGTTGTTTGTCCTTCTTAGCGAAGTAGTCTGGTGGGAATGGAACAAACGGAACAAAGTCAGTGTTAGTTGACTGTTCCATGGCAATCCGTCTTTTGTACGGTGGCGTGGTAAACGTACGGTCTTTTTTCTTGCTCACTATAAAATGGTTCTCTCCTTTCCGCATTGGCATGACATCTGGTTGGTGCACGTCATGTATTGCACCTGCTTGTTGTGTTGCATCACCGTGTTCCACATCATTCATGGAATATCTCTGAGATGCATCAGATAAATCACTAGTTTTATTGTTTGCAATTTGACCTCCTAGGCCATCCATTTTCCTAAACAAAGAATCAGTAGATAAAGCTGCGTTTCTTTCATTTGGAAACTGGGCAGAGTGATCCCCGACAGGATCTACCCTCTGATTCAAGTCAAATACATTTCTCTCTCCAGACACAGGCCCTTCAGCTTTTTGATTAGCTGAACCTGGGGGTGTACGTCCAAGAATTCTGTCTAAACTTTCACTAATTGATGATTCAGTTTTATCAGTGACTTTTGCATTCAACTGGGAATCAAATCCTTCAGTCAGACCATCATTCCCTAGACTCCTTTTATACTGAGCATTGGCCAATCTCCTTTCTAATGGTGTTTTTCTTGTGCTAACAACAAATCGATTAACCCCCTTCCTCAAGGGCATGATTTCCGGGAAGTCCTCATCAGCTATGGCACTGCTCAGATCAGAAGAATCATCCAGCTGAGACACCTTGCTAAACCACCTCTCTGCCTTCTCATCATTGGCAGCTAGCTTGCGTTCAATTTCAGACTTCTCCAAATTGCTTCGGTTAAGGATCCGATCAAGGTTTGAACTCAGAGCAAATCCTGAATCAGTTGAAGGTGGAAGGGAATCTCCAGGGCGCTTGCAGTCACATTTTAAGCAAACCAAGTTTCTAGAGTAGTTAAAAAAATTACACCTGGAACATTTGATAACTTTTAGTTATCTCATCAAGAACGACTTTCAAAATCAGAATGATAAACTGAATTAGATAATAACTTACTGAGGGCACTCCCACTCTCCGCCAGCCAACTGGCTCTTTGGTCTTCCCTCATCACATTCAAGACACCTTATATTTTTAGCAAAGTTCATGAAACTGCATCTGCAAAATATAAGAAAGCAAGAGAGTATGAAAATTTAGCTATAACAGATAGTTCATGGGTAGGTCTAGTTTAATGCATAGTACACTTAACAAGTCTAAGACATATAGGTGAAGAGAGACAGCAAATCACTCTGCACATTATTTCCTTAAAAAATCATACGAATAGATCGTCATGATAGTACCAAGTTCAAGATACAATTTTATACACAAGCAAAAATCCAAGGCACATACTTCCACTAATGATCCCCTTCAGCGCTCATCTTCTAAACAGAAGAACACAAAAACCACTTTTTCTACCATATCGAAAAACAACAGAAGTCCACAAACCGATGGATATAAGCCCTCTATTTGCACAAAGTATCATTACAAAAAACAAAGTGACTTAGACCTCTTAAACCCACTGCACAATAACAACCAGCCCGAAAACCAATGTTTAGGCAATGCATCATTTGTATGAAAAGTGGATATAGAACAAATTGATAAAGAGAACCAAAAAAAAACAAAAGAGAAAAAGATGGTACTTACTTTGGGCATATCCAATCACCTTTTTTCATTTCAATGTGTTTCCCAGGGGATCTTGAGAACTGATCATATTTTGAGGGTGGCTGCTTTTGCATTGACTCAAAAAATTTTAACTCTCCAACGCTCCCAGTAATATTGACTAGCTGAGTCAACAAACTTCTTACTGCAGGTGCAATGAGACCTCCAGCTTTGTCGTTGTGCACATCTGAGTCAAAACGAGCACTGTGCACGTAGCTCAGTAGGTACCTCATAATGTCAACAGTTTGGGCTCCACCTGAATGAACCACCTGTTAAATAGAGATAGCGTCTAGCATCAAGTAGTCTCAGGCATGTTTGACATTATTAAAGATTAAAATATAGCTATTTGCAATTGGATGATGCAAATCATTAAACCAATTCTGTCACTAGTACTTTCTTGGCAAAGTTACTTCTAAAAATATCACGTGTATATCTATCTCTAGAGCGGACTTAATATTCTCCAAATGCCCGTATAAGATATAAGTTTAGGAAATTCTTCTTAACAAGAAGGTACATTGGTCATATCGCCAAATTTTGTAAGTAAACCTAAACAGCTAAACAGTAATGGCAGTGAACATAAGTTAGTTCGTATGCTATACTAAAGATTATATATGCTAAAATATAAATTGGATTATTCATAAAATACTTTCCAACCAGTGTCACAAAATATTAATTTTTTGGTTCATGTCTAAAAATTATTAATTTCCTTGCTATCGAAGGAACCTATATTAACCAAAAGAAAATTAATAAAATAAAATAAAATGTTTAATGTAAACATGATTTCGGATTTCACATCTCGTACAACAATATGCAATAAATGTATCACATTTATTATTTGTCATAAAGTTAAAAGTAGTAGGTATGCAGAATGCAACCATTAGTGCTGAAACTTGAGGATAAACTACAGAAATGAAATGTTTCTCAATTCTCAACCACCAAGAAACATTAAAAATAAGAAAGATTGAAGGAAATGAGAACAAATTGACGAAGACCTAAGTTTTGAACCGTCCTTGATGAGAAAATACCAGTCACCAGCCTTTGTCAGCAAAATAGATCACTGGACAGCAGATATCACTCAGTTTTTGAAGATTAGCATCCATAAAAAAAATCACTAACTGATCTTGAAGCACCAGGATCTTGACAATCCAAGATTTTGTATGATATAAATGAAGGTTTCCTGATGAATACTTTTGAGGAAGGGCGATCTGGCCCCAAGATAATTAGAATGTTCATAATATCAGGACACACATTATCATATATTTTATCAGAGATCTTCAAGCTACTCCAACTGTCAAGATCCATGGGCAAGGACAACAACAGTTCGGGATGTAGATGTGGCCCTAAAATAGTTCTTACCTCAAAATAGTACGAGATATTGGTTTCGGCAAATACAAATCTTGGCATGTATCAAATATGCCTACCAAGCCAAGCCGCACAATAATTAATATTTTTATTTAATTTTAATATTGTTATTAATCTTTTATATTAAAATAAAAAATTAAGGAAAAATATGGTTGACCCTCTTTAATGATTAAAAACTATATTTTTAATCTGTACAAGTTCAAAATGATCCCCTGTTTTAGAATTACTTATTTTGTAAACCCTAATAATAACGATATAAGTTTTAAACCAAATATTCTTAACTCTTCTTTATTGACATTCAATCGTGTTTTATAGGGTTTACATATTTTTCCAAGTATTCCATTCTCACTGTTTTCACCATTGCCGTATAATGCAACGACGTAGCACAGTGCAATTACCGCCGCTTTCTCATGCCACCCTAGACGTTATCTTGCATTATTATCAAAACATGCATTGCGACAATGACGTCGAGATGATGATGGTGATGGCAACAACAATGGCGGCGGTAGCGGCAATGAGGGGGTGGCGGCAGTGGCGGGCTAAAGCTGCGGTGACAGCAATGAAGCCGTGACAGCTTTATGAATCAATAATAATGATGACGGAAGCGTGACGAATTAAAGAATGATCAGAAAATTAAGGTTTATTTTATTTTCTATAATATAAGTAAAATTTATGTTTTATATTTTTAAAGATACTATTGTCAATATAATAGTTAGACATATGGAGTAAATAATTAGTAATTTGAAATTAGGGGCTATTATTGAGTTTAAACATGAAGAATTGGAAAATAATATTGAACATAGGGATTTATTCAAAAAAATTTGGAAAATAAAACTTCAAAGAAAATGGGGTCATGCGCCGCTTGACATAGGGGTCATGTGCCGCTTGAGCAGAGGGGTCATGCGCGGGCGTGACCCTATAGGTCACGCATGATCTTCCTATTATCAACCAAAGAGAGAAAGAGAGACAGCATAGTCTCAATGGTGGTGTTGCTAGTGATGGGAGGCGGTGGCAGCAACAGGCAATAACATCACCAACTATAGGCGGCGATGCCAAGCTTTTGGATATTCTCTTCTCCTCATCATCTTTTTCTTATAAGATCTCGGCCCCTACTAGTCGACACATGCATTGTATCGTTTGTGCTGGCAGGCATGGTTGATAATACGTCTGTGCTGAAAGGCACGGGCCTACTATCACCCGTGCCAACTAGCACAGCTCGGCACAGACAACACGACCGAAATCTGGTCATTTGGCCGGTTCTATCTGTCGAGTGACACTAAAATAGCTGTTTAAATAATCTTGGGCTCTTCCACCTTAAAAGCTAGTTTTTGAGGTGTAACTCCCCAAGGCTCACGAAAACAATAGATTTCGTCACAATGAATGGACAAATACCCAAAGTGTCGGCAACATCGCTGCATTTTATGACGAATGCTTAATCGTTTATCCATTAGAAACAAGGAACCAATGCCACAGAGACGTCTTAATAGAATTATGCAAAAAGCCTATATGAGCAATTCTTTATGAACAGGGCAAAAGACAGAAATCAACGTATGATATCATTTATCAAATTTGCAATCACATTTATAAATATCAATTTGGAGATGCCAATATTGCAATGTTAGGTTCAGAATGGAAAGCAAATGAGAACGGATAAAGGACTCATGTCCTAAAGAATTATGTATCAAATACATAAATAATGGCATACAAATTGTCGATGAAATTGGAAAGGTTCCAAGATTTTCTCCAACTAAATGCCAAGGATAGAACCGGCCATTACCATGCACGGTGCTAAAACTCCCAGCCAAGCATGCAACAACATTAAAAAAAGGAAAATGTAAGCAGTTTTCACAAGCACATTTTTGTTGTTTAAAAATGTAAAGAATTGCACCAATGCTATGATCAACACTTCAGCAATTTTCTAATCCAGCCTAAGTTTGCCTCTGCAAATTATTGGGAAATCGACTTTGACATTAACTCTTTAACTTGATGGTCTAACCATCCAATGCAGTTTCGAGTTAAATTATACACAAAGTGATTTTCTAATATACGGCACCTACATATTCTATACAATGTGCTTACTAATAAAGATTGGATACAATTAGATTTTACTTACCACGTTACTTCGATTTTAAAAAGTTTGGAAGCTGTCGTTCAATGACAAGAAAATAGAAAAGCAGAATCATGATTTCAAGCATTCTCTACTAAAATATTTAAAAATGGTAATAACTGTTCCACTACCAAAAGATATGCAGAATTTCCATTACACCGTCCACTCAGGTTGAGAAAGTTAGCAATTTCTGTTTAACTTACTTCATTATCACAGCTTAAGAACTCCATCAAACGACCGACCGAGTTTGCACCATTTTTAAACGAAGATGGTTTACCATTATCCACTATAACCTTAACATCTTCCCTGTTAAGAGACCTGTAAAATAAAGCCCGATATAAGAGTTATTAAATTACAATTCTTGCATAGTTTTCTAAATCAAGAAATTACAAATACTGGTCAAACATGCATTCCCAATCACCTGAGGGCATCGGGACGGTCCCGGGCAAATGAAAGACAAATTCTGGAAATTCTCACAAACTCCTCAGACAAATTCAGCTGCTCCGCAAATGAATCATCGTCACAAGCAACTGCATAGGAAGCCACATGAGTTCTGCAGTCGGAGTAGCCTCCAGCGACTAGACAGTCCACGAGCCTAGTTAACTCTGGCGTCCACGTGGAAGACACGGCCGCACTGCTGTAAATCTGAGCAGTTGAGTGAGCCCACCTAGTAGATACAGCTGAACCAACGCGTGGAGCTCCGCCGGCAGAGAGTAGCCGAAGCAGAAGCGGCGAAGAGGAGGAGACGAAGCGGCGGTTACAGGCAGCAAGATGAGATCTCAAGTGTCGGGAAACGAAGAGAGAGAGGAGTCTAGAAACGCCAGCCATCACCGCCGTGGAAACGGGAGCTCTCCACCGGAGTCAGCGGGGTAGATAAAACCCTAGGGCCTTGGGGAGAATGATGGGGGTTTAACTACGGATGATGATGCGTGGGATTGTGTCGGCGCGGCTCGACGAAAATGGAGGGCAATCTGGTCCGGGCTTGTACCGTTGGATTGAAAAGAAACACATTCGCTGGGCCATTATTATGGTCGGAGGATCCGGTTTTCCTACGGCAACTAGACCAAATACATAAGAACAATCAACTTGTAACAAATCATCTGAGACATTATTTTGCACATATCTACCAACTGTCCATTAAGAGATTCCTCTAATATTTCAAAAAATTTATAATGCTTTGGATTAAGTTTTATTATTTAAGTCTAACTCACTAAAACTCATATTTAATTTTTTTTTTAAAATTATTGAACTATCAAGTTATTCAAAAATAACATATATAACTTATAAAAAATATCATAATATATTTCAAAATAACTATAAAAAATATTAGTAAGAATATTAATTTACTTACACATATATTTTGTCTATTTATTAGATATATTATTCAACTTAGTTTAAAATTATTTTGAGTTATAAAGTATTTTTAAAAAAATTTATAATTAATTTTTTTTTAAAAAAATATATACATCAACTAAAGAGAACATCCCCAAAGAAGAAAAAGTACTAGGCAAATGAACGGTAGTTGAAGGTGATATTTCAAGAGATCCAACAAAATATGAATAGATCACAATCGGAAATTAGTTCTCATATGATAAAGATGTGCCAAGTTGCTGCGGTCGATGATGGACGACGGCGAGGAGGAAGTAGAAAGAAAGGATCAACAGAGGGAGACTTGAAAATGTTCTTACATAAAAATTTGAGTTTTGTAGTCACCAAATAATGTGATGTATTAGTGGCATAACATTTAGCATAGTGTAGTAATGTTCAATTCTTCCAATATTTTGATAATATTATATCTTTATATTTTATTTGTAGTTTTATTTAATTAATTTCTATCTTTATATGTATTTGGTATTATTACTATTTTTATATTATGAGTGTGGTTTGTGTTTGGATTGTATATATACTACAAGGAATTTTTTTTTTTCTATAAAATTATGTGCGTGTATGTCTATTTGTCTTGGATTTGCACTTGTTAAGCTGCTGGTTCCAAAAAAATAGTTATCTTCGGAGTATGACTGTATACGTACATCTATCTTTCTCACGCGCGCTCACCTCTCACTCTATTTGGTACCCCCAACTTGTACCTATATTAAACTTTTTCGTACCCATTTTACAAACGCAACCTCAGCGCATACCTCCAGGAGAATCCATGACGGCACGTAATATGGATGACGTGGCAAACTGGTTTTTTACCCGTTAACCTCTTAGGCCCAAAGAAATACCAATTTACAAGCATATTTAGAGAGAAACTTTGAACCATAAAGTTGTAGATTTGAAAGAGATTACAACTTTTATATTTAAAGTTTTTTTAAAAAAATGTTCTAAATTGTGTAATTTAGAGGCTCCCAATTGTTAACGGATTTCAAATCGACTATTTAACCGGTAAAACTTTGCAAGACTCAAAATACCTATTTTACATATTTTTTTGGAAAAACTTTAAACATAGTTGTAGATCTTATTAACTATAATTGTTATTTCAAATTTCTATTACAAAAAGTATTTCTAAGTAGGTGTTATAAGGCCCAAATTTTATCGAGTTTAAATTTTTACTTATTCCATTTTTCATACCCAAAAAACATCCTAGTTAGAAATAATTTTGAAAAAATTTTTGAATAAAAAAATTGTAAAAGTGTGATAAGATCTATAACTTTTATGTTTAAAGTTTTTTCTAAAAAATACTTGTAACATAAGTGTTTTTGAGTCTTCAAAGTGTAAACCTGGGGTTAATAAGTCAATTTTTGAAATCCGTTAACATTGGGAGCCTCAAATACACAATTTAGAGCATTTTTTTTAAAAAACTTTAAATATAAAAGTTGTAGATCTCATCAAAACACAACTTTATATTCAAAGATTTCCTAAAACTATTTTCTAAAATTGGTGTTTTTGGGGCCTAAATGTTAACTGGACAAAAAACCCCGTTTTGGCACGTCACCATATTAACGGCGCCGTCACGGATTCTGCTGGAGGTATGCGTGAGGTGGCGTTTGCAAAATGGGGTACGAAAAGTTAATCATAGGTACAATCGGTGGTAACCAAATAGATAATTTACCCATCTTTTCTCATATACAGTCCGGACGTGAATTCTGACTGGTGATGTTATTATTGTTGTTAGTAAGAGTAATTAATGTTCATTTCTTATTAGTATTATGTGGAAAAGAGAATCACTAACATATATTAGAAAATTATTCTTTCTGGTTAAGAAAATTCAAATGAATCTGATTTCGAGCCAGTTCATCTTAGTTTTTTATTACTTAATTTTTTTGCTTAAATATACGGTATAAGTTTTCAACATCTTTTGAAAAAATGAATCGTGAAGACCAAAAACAACTGTTCTTTTATCGTTTAACATTTTTTTTCCCCCATGACAATCGGAATAACATTTTTTTTTTAAAAAAAAAGGACAAAATATTTTTTTTTAACCCTATCAATTTTACAGAAATGCAACTCTATAACCCTGAACTTTACCACTGTACTTGCGATAATCCTAAACTACGAAAAATATCCACGATAACCTTGCCGTCAGATTTTTGTCGTCACCGTTAATTTTACTGACGTGGCAGTTTTTTAAATTAATTTTTAATTTTTTTTTAATTTATGGAGGACAAATATGGTCTTTATATGTTTTTTTAATCATTTTTAAAAATTTTTTTTTTAACTTTGTTGATGAATAAATATAGCTTAATATGTTTAAAATTAATAAAAAAATAATTAAAAACTACCACGTCAGCGAATTAACGGCGGTGGAGCAGGAAAACTAACAGTAAGGTTATCGTGGACGCTTTTTCGTAGTTCAGGGTTATCGTGAGTACAGTTGTAAAAGTTTAGAATTATACAGGTACATTTTTGTAAAGTTTAGAAATTAAAAAAGTTATTTTGTCAAAAAGTGGAGAGAATAACGGAAATTATTTAAAAAAAAAAAAAGAAATGAGATGAATAAGAGGAAAAGTTGGTATTCCAAAATTGCCCCTAATCTTCCGACCACTACCATAGTGAACACTCAACGACCTTTATGGCCATACACTCCCTAACATCAAAATCCGAGTATATTTTGCTCCTAACAAAGCAAAGAAATGGAAACAACAGTGTTCTCACTGTCTTCTTCTCCAACCTTCGCCGGAACAAAATGGACTCCCCACTCTTCCATCCTCATCTCCACATCACGTCGCATCACGGCCGTCCGTTTCAAAACACCGATTGATCGTCACTGCCAACTTCGCCAGAAGAGGAGTTGCGCTATTCGAAGCTCCTCAGCCGTAGAGAGCACGCCGCCTCAGCTTCCATCAGAGAGATGGCTTCTTGAACCTATAGGTTAGTTACAAAAATTGAGGTTCTTCGTTGCATTGAATTTTAAGAATGTGATGTATCCAGTACTCTATATTGCAGAATGATATCATCCCTTTACCAAGAAGGCCTAAAATAGAATTCAAATATTTTGCCGCAACTCATATCTCGTTATTTTCGTGAATAACATATGTCCCATTCTTCTTCAATAAAGTAGATTTCATATTAAAAGTGTGACGTGTCATCTGTTGAAGTAATGAGACAGAAAATAATTTAGAAAATCGGGCAGAAGATTTGGATGCCAATCGGAGTTGTCACACACTGATCCTGTCATGTACAACACCGTTCGCTAAGAAATTTTCTGTGAAGTCACGATCAAATAGTTGATCGTATGGGTGGGGACATAATATAGTGACATTGGTTATAATAAAGCTATAAATTATAATGCCACACTATGGTCTGGTTTAAGCGGTAATGCATTGCACTAGTCATTATGCAAAATTTGTATTTTTACGCAAAACTTTAAGGCGTAAGTTCCATCCAGACTTTGTTGCATCTTTCACAGTTTGTTGCACATATGGATGTGATGTGAGCATCATATCGGAACTTGCGGAGAAACACCTTAATAAATTGTCAATGCATACTGAAAGCTGAATATATTGTTGTGCAAGCCTTATCAATCAAATTATGATACTTATGTGAAAAAGATATAAAAGTATAATTGATCCACTGATTATGTTGTAGATCATTGACAACGAGGCCGAAAATTTACAACAACCAGAATTTCTTTTTGTAGGATGCTATAACTTGAATTCATAAAACACGTTATGATCCATGATTGGCGGAATTTATGTTACTTGTAGTTGTTGTTAAATTTCAATAGTATGTCATTAATTCACGCCATACTGTACCTTATTAACTATATCTAATATCTTTCAACCTTGGCTTAAACAATTCCTTTATGAAGTAAAAAATGCTAGCAACTTCATCTTTTGGTTTTCTATTGCATGGGAGCAATGGTTATGAACTTGTTAATTATTTACGGTTACGGAAAACTTTAATTTAGAGGAAATAATGTAGTAGTTTTACCAACCATTACGACTTTGTGATGCTATTCTTTTGAAACTAAATCTTTTTCACATCTGAATCACTTTGAGATAAAAGGCATCACATGCTCTGGAAATCCTTATGCTGCATACATTGTAAAAGGCCTTAAGACAAGGTTAGAGATCAAAGTTCTCTAGATATATGTCTCCATTTCCATACCCCAGTCATGGTGATATCAGACATCTAGAATTTTTGCTAGAATGCTAAGTATTTATCCAAATAGAAGTTGAGGTGCCCTTTACAGAGACCTTACTCAAACCACATTCCTTACCTAATTCATTTGAATCTTCAGGCTTTGTCCTCTAGACAATGCATAAGTATCTGTGACATCAAACATCTACAGTTTTTGATACAACGCTAATTCCTTCTCCCATGAGGTTCAGTTGTCCCATAGTGAATGTACCTAATTCATCATATTCAAGTTCAATAACATAGTCAGTTATTGAACTGGGTTCATTTTGCTCAACTATATATTGCAGTATTCTTCTAATTTGCTGGATTTTAATGTCTGTACTTCTGTTGCAGGGGATGGAGACTATCGGCACATTGGTTACCCAGTTAATCGTCCTGGTGCTTTTGAGATAGCTTCTGTAAGTACTCCTGATAAGAATCGTATAAGGTCATTTTATTTGGATTTTGATTCATTTTTTCCTCTATAAGCAGAATTCGGTGACCGTAGGTCGAGTTCCAGAGAAAGCAGATATAGTGATCCCTGTTGCAACAGGTATGTAGAGATCTCCAGCATGATTCACCTTAGTAGAACTCAGAAGCAGCAATCATTTCATTCTGAATTGAAATTATGTCAGCCACAATGTTGCTGCAGTCAATTTAATCTTCAATAAAAGTTATAGCTTGATAACAAACTCTTCAAATGTGAATTTTGAGTAGTGTCTGCTGTACATGCACGGCTCGAGAAGAAAGATGGACAATTGCTTGTCACAGACCTTGATAGTACAAATGGAACATTTGTGGAAGAATTCAAAGTCACCCCTGGAAATCCTGCAGCTGTACCTCCTGGAAGCCGAATAACATTTGGTAATGTCTATCATACTTGCATGTTTTAATCCTTATTTTTTTCACCTACATACATGCTTTAGTCTTCATCTTCTTTTTTCACCTCTATCAGAACTATGATGTTTTCCATCAGTTGTACTTGAATTGCCTCGGCAGAATTATTCATAATCAGGATGTCTTTGTTTAGGTGATACGAATTTGGCGATGTTTCGTGTTACAAAGATCGAGGTTGAGGATATTAGTGAAGCAGTTGAGACCAATTCGGAGACGGTTCCTCCTACTGAGTAATTCGGAGACAGCAAGCCAAGAGAAAGAGAATAATTCAGTTTGTACTGTTTAAGATGAGGTGAAATGCATGTGTAAAATGTATTTTGCAAAATCATTAAAAATTGACATGAACCTGGCCATTTTCATAACTCTTGCAGCAAGCATAGCTAGAACTTTAGTGATGGATGAAGGTTTTACAGAGGTTGAAGAGATAATGACTTGTATATCGCCTGATAATGATGTGCAAACGAGCTTCTTTTTCCCTTTTATTTCACTTTGAATATTTAAGCAAGTAAATTGAGTTGGGTAGTCCTTCCTTCTATATATACGTCATGTCAATAACTATTTCATTTTTGTGTAGTTGTCGACCAGATAAAACATACAAATTGCACTGACTCATATTTTACTAGGTGCGTAGTCCCCAACCTTAAATCAAAACTGTTCTGAAGTTCTTCAACAATGTAATCTTAGATTAAATTTTCAAGACAGAATATAGCCTTCATTGTCTAGATTCATTGGCAGGGCAGAATTTTTTGTTTTACCTTTTTTGAGAAATATGCATTGCCATTATTGAGTTGATCTTCGACATCAGTCTCAGCTGACATAGAAAATAAACTTATAGCAGTCATCCGTCGGCAGCCATTCTTCCTCGCTCCCTCTTCGAACAGCAACCTCTACAAAATCCACAGCTCATCTTATTCATTCCTTTCAAAACATAAAGTGCTTGCCTCTCTCTTCTAATATTTTCACTGCTTCACCTACTGTTCCATTTTGACCATCTTCTTATGACGTAGCCAAACCAAGCCTTTGCAACACCGGCAGTGACGGGTTGTCACACTAAATAGGTGGAGACTCAGGATTCCATCCACCTTCTACTTTCGTATAACCAAATTACACTCATTTACGGATGTTGTCACGGCGGTAACGCACAAGTGCACACCCTCACGTGCTACCGACACTCCTTTAGAGTAACCTCATGAGTAGAGCCAGTTTGGAGACAGTTGCAGGTAGTGTCTTACATCCAGAAAAACATGCATAACCTCAAAAAAAAAAAAAAAAAAAAAAAAAACTCTGCAACATACTTTGATATCAGCCTCTTTAATATATCTAGATATTGCATCATCATTAAAAGTAAACAAGGAAAGTTTCCACTTTCTATTTAAAGTAAACACGTACTTGGGTTATTTCTAAGAGTTCTACAAGAGCATTCACATTGCTTCTGAAATACATTAGGAAGAGCTCTCTGAGGAAATATGTGGCGCCCAAATGTACCAAGAATTAAGAAAATCTAGTACTAAGATTGGGACAGAAAGAGCCAGTGTACACATATAGAAGAACACCAAAGTAGATGAATATTGATAGAAGAATAAAGAATATTTGAGTATGGGCATATAAATGGTAACACTATATTAGTTGTCTAGGACACTTAAGAGTTTACAACCAGGAGCTGAATTGAACAAAAATAGTGTCGGGGGTTGATTTGAACAAAGTTTGAAAACAGAAACTGATTTGAAACTATCCCTAAATAAAAAACTAGTAACTGGGGAAGTCGAATCGGGCCAGCTCTCCGAGAGGCTGGTGCGGGGTTTCCACCAAGTTGCGTGACTTATGCGGAGCTTTCATGAACAAGTCGTATGTGGTACGTTGGGAACACTACACACGATAACCTTGGACTTCAGATTCCATGTCAACTAACACTTTAATGTGATTATGTCCCGACTCTCCTGCCGTTCAAGTTCTTCTTTCCTTTTGCATTCACTTTCCAAACTTCTTTCTAGTGCCTGTAACTATCAATCTATTTCGTCTTCCTACCTATCCAAACAAAAAAAATTGGGACTACACGAAGGTGAAATATGGATCGGTACTGCACTAATTTCATCCACTACACTATCGTCGAGAAGTTATATTGGAGGGAATGGGAGGGTGAAAATACGGATCGGCATTATCCTATTATCCTTTTTTGACTTGATTCCTTTAAACTTTAATCCAAATATGGATAAAGCATAAACCCATACTTTTTATCTCTCTACTTCTTTTTTTTTGCACCATTCATCCAGATATGCCATAAATATATTTAAGGTGGCGATCTGAATAAGCACAATTTCATGAACATTCATGAAGGGTCACTATCAGATGTAAACCATGAAATAGTCTATTATAAGTTCATACAACAAAATTGGGACCTCACTTTAATAAACTTGTGAAAGTACGTCTCCGAAAAATGGAAGTTCTAAATCTGTCCATATTTTAGCTGATGTGGCAACACCGCATTAGTAACAATATGACTAAAACAGATCGTAGGGCTGCTTTGACGAGTTTGCCTTTACAGCAGCTCAAATGTAATAATCCCCTTTGTTTTTAATCAAAAGTGGACTTTCACCTAATCATGTTATAATCAATATTCTAAGTTATTCATGGCAAGAGAAAGGTATATATATAATGGTCGTGGATGAACGTGTAGGGTTGTCCAAAGCACAAATGAAAAGGTTTTATGTCTGTAAATGTTTTGGTGCGAATATATATGCAGCTTGCAAAAACGTTTAATTGCGTGTAGATACGAATGAGATAAGAGGAGACGTGATTTGCAGATCTTTTACCAACTTTTTAGTTTGCTTGATAGAGAAAGTTGTAGATCAGTATTGGATCCAACTATTTACTCTGTTTGATAGATAAAATTGTAGATCATAATTGGATGTTAGAAGACGACCGTAGCCTGCTAAATATAGATTAAAGATTTGAATTCCAGTAAGCATTGGCAAGAAGGTACTAACGTTCTGCTCAATTTTCATTCGAAATGTAGGATAAAAATAGAACTACATAGTCACATATTAAAAAATTATAAATATAAGATAATTGCACAATTTTTTTTAGTAAAGCTGATGTCTCTATTAAATAAATAATACTATATCTGCGATTAACTAAGATAGCAGTTGGGGATGATAATTGCACAATAATTGAGTTACGAGCATTTTTTGACACCTTTATGAAATTAATTGAAAAAAAAAAATCATATTAGTCTTTTATGGTAAAGATTTATAATCAAATAGTGATTAAATATGCTTTTAAATCTTCTTTCAAATCAGTGATTTCATTCCAAAACAGTCCTTATTTTTTGTTGAGAAAAATTTTAGAAGTAGGTGTTGATTAATCAAAGAGGTGCTGATTACTTAAGAGGTTTGATTAATTAGCCTCTGCTTTAAAATCCAAATTAGTTAATATATTTTAAATCAACTTCTATTTTTGCCCTGTGATAATATTAGCAGCATTTCAGCAAAATCAGAAATTTGTTTAGAATATGAGAATTATTTGAAAAGAATTTAAAAGTAGGAGCTGCTTTGTATTTATTCCATTAATTAAAATAAAAAAAACTACGCACCCCAACAAATTATTTAATAAACTGCACCTAATCAATCTCCATCATACATACGTCTCGTGATTCGTACAATTTTTTCGTGATCTGTAAAAAATATCAAAATTACAAATATACTTATCGTGGTGTGTGGTCGTTGATTGTGCCACGTCAATATGTGTGATTTTTTTAATAAAAAAAAAACCGTATTCTTAATTAAAACCCCATAAAAGAAATATTTTATTCTGTCAGCATGTCAATCCACCATATAATAGTGTATGAGATCTGCATGTTATCTTAAACTTTGTCGTTACGCTGGCTAATGGAAAACATGAATGATCCACTATCGTCGCCAGCAATTGGCCACATACACATGAAAGTCCACGCAAAACTGCATGGCCAATATTCCGATATATATATATATATATATATATATATATATATATATTAATAATAATAATAATAATAATAATAATATTTTTTAAATATATGAAAGCAGTTAAATAAAAATAATTTCATTATAAATATGTTTAAAATGACATAAAATATTATTTAAATTTAAAAAATTGTAATTTTAAATTATTAGAAATATAAAAATCTAAATGCGTCTTTTTGGGATCATATAATCATAGAAAATTTCAACCTTAAAAGTCAATAGAATGTCAAGAAAAAGGTGGGGGCTTGTCAGCAGCCACTTGTCGAGTAAGGACTTTGGAAGGGATGATATTTGGGATAATTGTATATCAGTCTTCTAAATTTTACGTTTTACATTTCAGCTCCAAAATCACATTTTTGCGTTTTTTTTACGTTTTCAGACTAAAACGTGCGACTATTGCTTTAGAAAGGGTGCGCCGCCATATTAGCGCAGAAAATATTTTTAGGAATTGAAACGCACGACTGTTATTTTTGGGTGCTGATATGCCATTATCCTATGATATCTTTCTCCAACTATTCTTTTTCTACCTTTTTTTTTCTTTTCTTGGAATTCAAGTAACTATTGTCAAAAATTTTCATCCAATTATCACTCCCTCTCAACAAGAATAATAACAAATTTACTAAAAATAATTATAAATTTAACACAACCATATTACAGTACGGCTGATTTTGACGAAAGTGAGAACTAAAATAATGAATTCCTTTTTTTTGGATAACGAATTTTGAAAAAGAAAAAAAAAGAATTTCTCATACTATAAAGAAAACAATCATAAAAAAGGCCAAAATTATACAAAAATAATAATCATTTCAAGATGTCTTGGATTGGAAACCGAATGATGCGAATGTAGGCCAGAAGATATAATATAAGGCGTCGGCCCAAAACGTTAAGAACGGTTGATTGAAACTTTCATCTTATAAAGTAAAGATTTTATGTTCAAATTTCGCAAGCATCACCTGCAAGAGTGTGGGAGATCTATCATCTCTGTACTATGTAGAGGATAATACGAATTTTCGGACCTGTCCAGATCGAAAGATTGGTGGAACATTGATCGGTGCCATCCGTGTATTTATTTATTACGATGGTTGCAAAAAAATGAACAATGGATAAAATTTTTGAATGATAATCTTAAAAAAAAAAAAATTTAAGGCATCGGATTATATTTTTTCTGTGCACAGTGCACTCTGTTTACCTGCTTAGCATGTACAAATGACAAATAATATAGTTTGGATGTAAATTGTAGATTTAAAAATGCTGTATTAATTTCAATTAAAATTTTTATTATATTAAAATAAATTTTTTAATAAGCCACCAAAATTCATACCTCAAAATAATTTTTCTTTTTTTTTTTTTGTTTATCTACATTAAAGGTTATATTTTTTTGAAAACAATTCCAAAAAATATGTGATTTATATACCTCATCTACAAGTACACATCTGTGCTCTTCCTAAAAGCAAGAAAGAAGAGCCGGCATCTGCATGACCTTTGAAATCTTTCATTAGTTATAGTATATTATTTGGACGAGAGATTTTTCTTTCTCTGTATTTAAACTCGTCCAATTAACATCGGTCACCAAAAGCCGAATCACACCCAATCCTTATCGGCGATCCCTGCGGATGCCGAGAGCTACTATACTGGTGGAGCCGCCACTAACAAAGATGTGAGCTAAACTGATATCCTCGAATATATACATGCATGAGAAGAGATAACCATTTTTTGTACCACAAAAGTAGCTTTCAATCTCGAAGAAATCCACAAAACTCGAAAAAATAGCTTCAATAATCCGACACGTTTGCGATGAGAATGTGGCAGGCAATACTTATCCGCTCATCACCCTCCACATGAGAAAGGTATGGGAATCCCAATTGAGCAATGCTGTAATGCCCCTAAATGCACACCCAAAGCTATCATCCTAGGGATGTGTGCCACCTAGATACTACAACAACAATCTGGTTAAATTCTGCCGTGACGGTATCCAAAAATGATAGATGTACGCAGCCATATTCCGAAAAGATTATTTTTGTAAAATCATCGGCAAAAAAAAAACACACGAGCAAATAATGAGCATGCACAATAGAAATATGATCAACGAATGCATAATATGATAATAAAAGTAAATTGACAAAAATATTGATAATAAAATATAAAAAATGTAGAAGGAAAAATAAAGATAAAGTGAAGGCATATGTGCTATCTAGATGTTTGGATAAATGGTGTGTTTCATTACAGCTGTTGCTTTTATTATAATGTAATCTGTGCAGCTTATAATTGCCTATTAGTCGATATAGCCTGCGAGTACAATACAAGCTAAATTTGCGTTAGAAGTTTAGTTTATAATTTAAACCTAGATTTTCTTTACAATTTGCTATATATAATTTTTTTTTTAGTTCTAACTGTTGAATTTGATTTTTATAGTTTTTTTAGTTCTAACTGTTGAATTTGATTTTTATAGTTTTTATCCTATATTATATCAGTTCTATCTTAAAAAAAGAACTGAAGTCGCCTGATAATCTGCAAGATTACTAGATTAGATCTAAGGGATGTGTGCCACGCAGGATAATATGGCATTATTTGTCATAGATTTAATAATAATGAATTTCGGCATGAATTAATGCTAATAACTTAGCTGTCTAATAAGCTGAAAGATTACTAAAATTGATCAAATAGCTGATAATTTATTAATTCATAGAAATAATAAATGTTTGAATTCAACTGATCAGTAACATAACATACAAACTAACACATATAGGGTTAATTCTATTAAATAATAGGTGAAGAAAATAAACAAATTTTTAATAAGTTATCAAAATCTTACTCAAATTCTTTTTGAGAAAATTGCATAACAACCCATGGTTTTTAAAATTATTTACGTCGGCTACTAATATTCATATCTTCACGAATCAGCCATTATCTTAAAATTGTGCAAGAAAAATTTTAAGTATTTATTAATTATTTTGAAGAAAATTTAAATAGAACTAAAATAGATTTCAATATGATTAATAATTTTTATATTTAATTTTTTTAAAAAAATATTTTTAAATGGATGTTTTGATATTTTATAGTTATAGTGAATTTAAAATTTTATATGTTAACATACTAAAATTTTTGAACCTCAAATATCTAGTTAGTAGTATTTAAAAAAAAAAGATAGGATGAGTGTCAAAAAGTTTAAACTTTTGTTGTAAACCTCATGCCAAACGCGTTGTAAAACTCTCCCATCAAAAATAAAATTTAAAAAAAATAAAAATAAAAGAAAGCAGAAAGAGAGTCCACCATGCACGTATCATTCTCCAGATGGTAGGAGAAAAAGATTGGGTGGTATAAACACAGGAAGAGGTCAACAGCAACAGCTAAATGATTGAAGGAGCAGCAGAAGGATTTAAAAGAGTTGAAAAAGAAAGAAAATTTAAAATAAAAGAATAGGAAAAAAAAATGTTGGAGGTTTGACTCTTGTGGTGCAGGTGTGAACAGGCTCCATTGTCTTGTACCTCTACAAGAAGGCCCACCTCCACCACCGCCCCTAAGCTCTTGCATCTATAAAAAGAAAAGAATTTCGGAGAAGTACTTGTTTGTTTCAGAAGATGGAGAAGAAGACTTTTCTTGGAGTTTTGGTGCTGCTGATCAGCATCACTAGTTTTATGATCTCATTTGCTGCTGCTGTTCCAGTTACAAGTAAGCTCGCTGCAGCAATTTGATTTTACATTGTTTTCTTTTTATTATTTGCTAAATTAAAGATAATTATATATGTGTGTTTTATATGGCAGGATCGTTTAGGGTGCCGATGAACCATGAAGCAGCAGCCATGAAGAAACAGGATAACCAGGTATTTCATTAATCTTTATTTTGAGCCATGAACATACACAAATCTGTCAGAAATAGAACATATATATCTTCTCTCAACATTGTCCTAAAATGAACTTAGATCATCTCTATAGTTGTTATAGATGATCGTTTATAATTAGACCTTGGTTGTTAAGAGTTCAAGAAGATCATATAATTAGTAGTTCATCTAACTGTTAGATCTTAATATATCAGATTTAAGAAAAACTGGATGTATTACCTTATCAAGATTTGAAGAAATGACATTTAAACGTTATAATTAAACTAACCAGACATGATCCCTTAAGAAAAATCCTTTTTTTATTTTTTATTTTTTATTTTTTTTATTTTATCATGGTTCTTCATCAACAAGATTATGGGAAAGCCAATATACAAGAAAATTTTAAAATTATGTAGGGTATAGTTAGCTGTAAAGAAGTCGCAGCCAGTGCCGTCTACAAATTCATCTCTGATCAGTTCGAACCGAAATCGAGAACGAAAGGGAAGTGGAATATTTTGGGTTGGGATGAATCTCATCCCGCATACCAGTTAGGCTCTTATTAACTAAAGAAGCGACTACGAGAGTGCTTTTCATCGAGACAATCAGAACTCTTCCTGATGTAATCGAACCACGTATTTTGCATCAGAACATATACGATAGATATCTCAATTTACACCACGAGGTTCTGATTGTATCAAGATTATCATATTTTTTGCAAAATGGACAATTTCAAATCAGCCTATTGTCTGCTAAATCTTCTCAAATCAACCCATGAATTAATAACGCTTTCTACACCCTCCTCAACACTTAATTCGTTCACGCTACCCCAAATTATAACTTCGCAAAACTATCTATGGTTTAAATCACAATAGTAGCATAGCTAGTTTGAAAGACTAATATTATTTTTCCGAAATATTTTAATCCAAATAGTAGAGATAATATTGACAATATTTTCAGACTACTAGCAATATTTTACTAACCGTCCGAAATAATTTTAAAAAGTAAGGAACTGATTTGAACCACTTTTGAAAAGTGGGAACTAATTTATAATTATCAACTCTGACAAGTGGGCATGTTAATGTAGACAAAGGGACAGACAAAATAATTTTGAAATGGTCAAATGCTTTGGAAGGATTCATAAATGTCAGTATGGTAAGAGAAGCAATTATTATCAAACAACATGGTTTCAAAACAGTGTTGGGCTGTATCATTTGATGGTATTAAAGAGTAAAAAATGTTGTTTTTTCAGTTTATTTTAAGCATTAGACTAATTAATTAAGGACCAAATTGACTTTTGTCTTGTTTAATTAGCAGCAAGAGGGGACATGCTTATCTTCAAGCATGATTCCAACTCCAAGTGGCAAGTGCTATGTTTATTACATGTCCTTAATTTAAAATTATAAAAATATATTTCATAATTTAAAATTACGTTTTATGTTCTCTTAAAATTCAAACGGTTAATCGGGACATTAAAATATTATTTGAATTGTAAAGATATATTTTTATAATTTAAATTATTAGAGTGTATAAAAGTACAAATTTTCCTAAAATAAATTATCAATAAAGTAAAAGATAAAAGAATTTGTTTTACAGCTTAATTGCTTGTCCTTCTCCACTCTCCATCGAATAGCAGACATTATCACGAGGATGAATCAAACATATCCCAACCGTGCATCTAACAAGAGAGCAAGAGATGAATTTTAGTTTCTATCCATTGTTTTATTTTTTTATTTTTATTGCAAGAAGAAATATATAAACGGTATACCAATTGGTGGATCGTCGGATAAAAGTTAGATATATTTTCTTGTATTTTGCAGGTGAAAAATAGAGAAATTCGGATGGTGCTGGAGGAATTTCGACGGATGGATATCGAGAGCAACGACTATCCGGGATCAGGTGCGAACCCTCGCCATGATCCAAGGAGTCCCGGACGATCCTAAACGAGCCCTAACCCGCCTAATCTCCTTTACTGTACATTGAGAAATTAAATAGTAGATTATTTGTCTTGCTAATAAATTGAAATATATTTGATTTTATGGAGTACAAAGTAAATATATGTTCTTGACTTTTGTGGTATAAAATTAATGAAATACTGTACTGAGCTATATATTGAGGGATTACTGTGTATTGCTTTTGTGATGAATATATTGCAAGCTTACCTTTTACAACTCCTACTCCAACACATTTAAAATATATCTAAAAAAATTTCAGATTAGTGAATTTTATGACTATGCTCCCTAGCATTAAAAATACATGAAATTAAAAAAATAATAAAAAAAAAGATTGCACGCGACCTAGTGCGCTTCCAATCGCCTATTTAGTTGACATATGCCGGACTCTTGATTTGCCGAAAGAAACTAAAAAAGAAAAAGATGTTAGGCAAGCAAGGGATTACAAAGAAAACATTGTCGCAAGCTTAAGTAGATATTATATAATTGGATGATACCAAACATTACATCACGACTAATATATTTAACTGTCACAATATATACCTGTCATTGAAAGCGTTGAGTTACAAGTTGATTCATGAGGATACAGTTGAATAAATGATGCAAATAATCATTGACTATCTTAAAGGATCTCTAGAAGGAGGAGTAATTAAAATTATATATATCTTGATATGAAGCATTTACATACACGGCGCATGGGATGGGAAGATCGATCATTCCCTAGAGTTGGTTTGTGTTATAGCCTAAAAATATGTTTTAGTACTAAACTTCTATTAAAACACAGATCAAATTGCATATCAAATCAACTACTAATAATATATTATATATATATATATATATATATATATATATATATATATATATATATATATATATATAATAATATATATTATATATATATATATATATGACCGACTTCTATTTACCATTTTAAGAAGAAATTAATGTGACTCACCGTGTACATGAACCTGGTGCGTGGTAAATGAGCGACGTTAACTATGTGTGCATGTATATATTACATATATAAGTGCAAAGTAGCATTATTACTTGATTAAATTTTTAAAAAAAGTCAATGAGTTATGGCTGCAAAAAATGCAGAAATAATCTTCGGAGTATGAATTAGTCCAAAGTTTTTTCTTTTTTTTTAAAATATAGTATCTAACTAATTCAGAAGATAATTCAATGCCAAACAATATAGTCCAATTTAAGGTATTTTACCTTCTTCCAAACGGATGGTTGGAAGGCTTGAACTTGAGACTTTTACCTACCTGGACTTTAACTATCAGTCCACATCCGTTTGGTAATTAGTCCAAAGGCTGTTCATTCACTATATATATACGCGCAACAGTCTTTAATCTTAAATGAATATTTACATATATAATCAAAATAGTGTTCTTTGATTCCTAACAAAACAAGTATATATATATATATATATATATGTACAAATTTTTTTTTGCTGTAATCAATTATATTATATATGTTACCAATAACGAAAGTGCTACGAATTTGAAATAGTAGAATTTTGATCAACAGGGAGATGATTTGATAGATACAAGAGACTAAGTTAGACATAAATCTTAAGATTGTATATTTAGATATAATTTTTAAGATTGTATATTATTGCTCAATACTGTTTTGAATAATTTAAAAATATTGAAACACTTTTCCCGGGATAGCACAACACGGCTAGAGATGTCCATATACCGGTCTGATTCGGTTTTGCATATTCCGGTCCGGACTGAAAAATGGACTAGATCGGTGAGTCGGTCCCGTCCGGTACAAATTCGGTCTGGATCGCTGTCCCAAACCTGGCTTCAAATCGGTCTTCAATCCCATCCGGTCCAGGACTGAAAAACTGTGGACCAAACTGATGGCCGAATTTTATAAAATATCATAGCATAGTCCTGCACTTTAGGCCCAATCGTGCGGCCAGACTAATTGCCTCGGCCAACCTAATTACCGCGGCAAATCCAACACGTTCGGTCCAAACCGGTTCGGTCCAATTCGATCTTTTTTTTTAGTCATGCCCAGACAGGACACGGTCTAGCTTCTCTGCCTAGTTTGATTTTCTATCCGGTCCGATCTGGTCCAGACTGGATGCACACCTCTAAACACGGCAAGGCATAAGACCGGACAACCAGGCTGGGACCATAACCAAGCTGGCCTTTTCTGACGCGCTTACCTTGAACGTGCACACATAATAATGGGCCAATCTGGGCCCATGCCATATCAGCCAAGCCGGTCCATTCGCCAACTCAACTGACTGTGGGTCGAGATGATGTAAGTATTAGCAACCCATGACCTAAGTGTCATTCATATTCTTCCTACAGTCCATAGACATGATTGTAATTGTCAGATAGTGATAGGATTTTCAAAAGGGATAGGTACGAATCAAAATCAGTGGTCCGGATGGGTCTAAATCTATTGTGACTTTCCCTATTGCAAAGATGATAAAGACTTCCTACTTTATATTTGTTGGTATTGTTAGGTTGACAAAGAAGATTTTGAAGGAAGATGAGTCATGGAGGGTACCTGTCCAACCCGATTGACATGTTAGGCTAGAACCCTCTAGTGAGTTACAAATATAATTTTATGATCAGAATCGACAGACGAAAATTATTATGAAATGATATAAATAGAATATGTTATAGAGACATTATATGGTTGCAGTTACTGATGTATATAGATTATGCTATAGAAAAAATACAAATACAAGACTAATAGATACAGAATTTATATGGTTCGCCAAATGCTTACACGCCAATAGATAATCATTAAATAATTTTTTTATTATTTGGCATTAGTTCAAATAGTTCGGCCTACCTCCAGTGAGGGTTGCATAATTAACTCCTAAACACAGCTTCGATAAGCAGTTATATACCTGTTAAAGCTACTTCATATGAAGCAATTAGAAATACAGCGGAGACATATGAAGCAAGTGGATTTTGTTTGAAATATTGGATTTTTGTGGGCCATTTGACAAAATTTGTCAAGAGATAATTGTATATCAGCCTTCCAAAATTTATGTCTTACATATCAGCCTCCGGAAACGCAGAAACGTGCATGCGCCGCCACGTTGCGCTTTTACGTATTTTTGGGGCTGAAACGCACGACTTTTACTTTAGGAGGATTGATATGCAATTATTCATGCACCGCCACGTCGAGTCTTTTCGTATTTTCAGAGACTGAAATGCGTGACTGTCGCTTTAGGGGGCTGATATGTAATTATCATATTTGTCAACGTATGTGACTGCGTGGGCTACGCCAAAGCGAAGATGAACAATAACGGCACGACTGAAACGATCGTGATTTCCATTAACCAGAAGAATTTTCTTTTTTTTTTTTTCTCCAAGGACTGGACTATAATGTGCAACAAGTTTTTCAAACCAGTTGCATGGATATAAGTACAAAATTATTTAAATAAAGTATATAATGTTATATTCATTAAATTAAAAATATAACCGTACTTAGTTTTTGCATTAATATAAAATATTAATAACTGGATACTGGAAGATAGAAATCTAATATATATGTGACTTTTTGTTTTGTTAAGTTATAGGACAAATGACATATATATCATGTCTAAAAATAATAGAATACTATACAGAAATAACAAATGATGATATGTGTTGCAGCAATCTTGATAATCCAATTATATATATATATATATATATGTGTGTGTGTGTGTGTGTGTGTGTGTGTGTGTGTGTGTGTGTGTGTGTGTGTTAAAGCCATAAATCACTGAAGAATGTCATTTCTAAGAAAAAAAAGAAGATGTGTTGCAAAAAAAATTACTTTAAAAAAAATAACAAAACCAGTAAAAAATGTATACATAAATATTTCTTACAAAATTCGAATATGAAAAAAAAATAAATTTTGAGTACTTTATGACAATTATATTCAAATATTTTTCAAAAAACTTCTTCTAAATAGATATTTTAAGCATTCAAAAAAATTAGTTAAGCAACAAAAATGTGGAGTTCGAAGACATACAAAGTTATGGAGTGCATGAAAGTTTATTTTTCATTTGCACACAAAAGAATACTCGTGATTTGTTTCTAGATTGAAAATTTGTGACTTCTCGGTTGGAAGAATATCGGTACTATTCATAATTTTATTTGTTATGATGGTTGTACAAAAAATAGACCGACTATGTGCAGAGTTTTATAATCTCAAAAAAAAAACCACATTGATGCTGACGTGGCACCATCAAGACCACACATCATGATGGGTATAACTGTAATTTAATATCTTGTGCGAATCACGAGGGAGTTGTGCGGATCACGAGGCGCACATGTGGTGGAGATTGGGTGTGTGTGATTTGTTGGGTAGTTTGTTGGGGTGAGTAGTTTTTTCCTAATTAAAATTACACCAAAGATATGTTTTGTGCATATGGGTCAAGTTAATGATTGTAAAGAAGGCTAATTTTCTATAATTGCTTGTAAAGATCAAATTATGTAGATATCATTACTATGATGATGAGTCAAAAGCTGTCTAACTCAAGGAACAAACTTGCGTGTATTTAGCTAAAAGTTTAGTTTATTTATTTATTTTTTTAATAAATAATGGACCCAACAAAATCATCAAAATAATCACCGATAGACAAAAAATTCAACTAAATATATTGTTTTTAGATTGTAGATCCTTACTATAGAGAACTTTACTTAGTTGTGTTACTATTTTTTAATTATTTTTGTGACTATTTTGGTCATTTGGTTGGGTATCTTAAAATTACTTTTTTTTTATAATGTACAGTTAAGGATGTTACAATGAGAATTATGTTATTCGTTCCATTTCCATTCTACAAAAATTTTGCTTGGTTTGGAGAAAAGAATTAGAAGATGAAAGAAAGTGAAACGAAAGGAAAATATTTTTTCCAACTATTCTTTTTAAATTAGGTTTGGAAGGCGGAAAAATATAGAAAATTACTTTATTATTCCTTAAATCTTTATAAAAATAAATATAAAGAGGAATTTATTGATATTTATAATTAGAAAATATTTGTAATATTATTTTGTTCTAATTTAAATTTATATTTTCTCTAAACAGGAAAAAAAAATAATTTTTTTTTCTTTATATTTCTTTTTATTCTCTTCCATTCAACTCCATACTATAAATGATTAATCTCATTCAGCCTCTCTTTTTGGGATTTGTCCGAATCAGTTTCTGAAAATATATTTTTAAGAACTGATTTTTTACGAAATTAGCTCTTACAAATTTATTTTTAGTGACTGATTCGGTCAACTCGAAAAAAAAAGAGGGTTGATATGAGAAAATCCCTTCTATAAACTCTTCCTGGTTTCCCAAGTTCCAACATAGCGTAGATCTCACATATTCATATTTCCTCTATCCATCTATTCGTACCCATTACGATTAACACATGGCGCACCATAAGCGAGATTTTCGATCTTGTAGAAAAAATATTCGGAAGGACGAAGAACGCAACCATGTGTTGTGACCTTAGATCATGGTGATGATGATTCGATATATTTATCATGCGTCGATTATCCTTCACTAGAAAGATCCGATAGTAGTCCCACGCCTCCAGTGTGAGGGGTTCGGACGTTCGCCTCACGAAGCGAACATTCCGAGTTCGACTTCAGAGGACGTCCCTTAATCGGATGTGGGGGTCGAAGACCACCCTATATCTCGTAGAGAGTGAAATAAGTCCTGATTTGAAGTCCCTTCATAAATGTGCACCAGAGTCTGTTCTACCCGTAAGGATGTGATCCTCGATCGGTGGAACAGTGATCGATATCACCCGTACATTTATCTGTTACGATAGTCGCTCAAAAAGGACCATTACGGACAAGATTTTTTCACGATAATCTCAAAAAAAAAAGATTCGATAATTACTGATCGAACTCGTACACGATCAATTCTTAGTCATAGATTGATTTTTCCTATGAGATTCGCCTTTCGTTACGTGAGCTCAGCATATTCTAAACTAGTACGATAAAGACTAAGTCCATACTATATTAATTAGAATTTAAGGCAACATAACACTGTAATATTTATATATTGATCATCCATCACTAAAAATTTGATGGCTCTAACCTTAAAGATTGTAGTCTAAAAAGAACAAATACGGATATAAAAATACGGTATAATACAGATACGAAATATGATAAAAATTTTTTTTAAAAAAGGACACGAATACAATTTAGATACAATAATAAAAAATAATTTATATTAAATATTTAAATATAAAAAATATAATAATATTCAATACAAGTCTATAATAACATAATATTTTATATGTTTAAAACAAATTTAAACAATAAAAATTTGATTATATAACAAAATTAAAAAATATTATTTAATAATTATATTATTATATCTATTGCTATTTATTATTAGTATTATATAATATTTTATTTAATAAAAAAAAATTATATTATTGAATTTTAATTATATGTTTTGGAAATTTTTTTAATATGTCCAATACGTGTTCATATGAGAGATTCTTAGATAACGGTTAGAAGGCATTACTCTATATAATGGTCCAAAAAAAAATTTATTTTTAATTATTTTTTGGTAAATTTTTTAAAATTAAAGTTGTAATTTTGATGAGATCTACAACTTTAATGTTCAAAATTTTTTCAAAAAAAATTTTAAAAATATATTTTGGAATTCTAATATTTAACGGGTTTGGAATAAGTTTAAAAATTAATTTAAAATTCGTTGAATCCCTTAAATTTTGGAGTACCATAATTTTTATTTAGAAATATTTTTTTGAAATTTTTTTGAACTTAAATGTTATTAAATCTTATCGAAATTCATAAATTTTATTTATGAAGTTTTTTGAAGAATGATTGTAAATTTTTTTATTTAAATATAAAAAAAGAAGAAATTGCATATCAGCCCTCGTTTTCGAACCTTCTACGAATCAGTCCTCGAAAATAAAAAAATGCCGATGTGGCAGCGCTGCTACGTGGCGTGTTTTTTTTTGTTTTCAGGGAATGTTATGTATCGACCATGGAAATAAGAAGCTGATATGCAAATTCCCTAAAAAAAAAATTCGTGCGCTATCACGTCGGAGATTTTTTCGTTTTTAGAGTGATATGTATCGGCCCCAAAAAATAGGGGCTGCTATGCAATTTTCTAAAAAAATATGGTATGTGGTATAATTTTTTTATTGTAGAATATTATGTTCAGATATATCCATGTTCACTGTATGACTGCAATACAGAATACAATAATTTTCAAATTGCAGCACGTATCTGCCACGAACTTATTAATCGCAGCCAAATATATATAATCCTTAAGCTGCAAGCAACTAATCTCACATCTGAACCGCTTCCAGAAACGCACCTCATCTCTCTGTCATTTATCGTTTCCCAAACAAGCAACGTCATCACGTGGGAACTCGTTTACTTTCTCTTTACTCGTCCCCACTATAAATTTCCGTCACCCGCTCCCTTCCACCGCTTCTTCATCTCCTGTCTTCTTCTCCGGCAACGTTCGCCGGCGATATCGGATTTGGATCCCAACGATCCCCAATTCTGACCGTTGCGTCTTCGAGAATTTGCAATCCAATCCGAATTCCGCGACCGCGAAGACGTTCGATCTGATCTGATGGATTGCCGGGGGCTGATCGAGTTCTGCCGCGCGTTCGAGCAGCACCAGCAGCAGCTCAACGCCACCTCCACGTCACCTTCTGCTGTCGGCGGTCGCCGTAACAAATCTCTAAACCCTCTTTCTCACCCGTTCTGCGAACACTCGCCCTTCGCCGCTGTCGACATCGTCGTCCTCGTCCTCGCTCTTGTCGCGCTCGGAGTCCTCACTCTCCCCTCCTTCAAGTTTCTCATCCATCTCCTCCCCACGGCCCTCGATCTCTGGGATCACGCGCTTCGCACCGCCCCCGTCGCTTACGCGGCGGGATTCATCGTGACCTTTGCTCTAGGGATAATTATCTGGGAATTTGTCAGCCTTCAGGCGCGGAAGTGCGGCAATCCACGCTGCCGCGGCCTGCGAAAGGCAGTGGAGTTTGACATCCAGCTGGAAACTGAGGAGTGTGTTAAGTGTCTCCCGCCAGCACCGCTGAAAACCGCAGCCGCGAAGCCTCTAGAGCTCGGGAGTGATCATAAAGAGCTTGAGGCTGAGCTTAAGAAGATGGCACCGATCAACGGTCGAACCGTGCTTATATTTAGATCCCCCTGTGGATGCCCCGCGGGGAGGATGGAGGTCTGGGGCCAGAAGAAAGTAAGGAGGATCAAGAAGTAGGTGGTGGCTGAAATGACGTTGCCCTGCTTTTGATTCACTTCTTCTTTCTTTTTGCCCAAAAAAAAAAACGTTGTTGCTTCAATAAAGTAGAAATAAATTGAGAAGCATAGATATAAGAATCAGAATATGCAGACTGTTTATAAATACATGTATGCTATGAGAGTTGTCCTTTGTAACAGAGAACATATTTTCAAATCTACAAGAATAGATTACATATACTTTATTCTATTTCATTGGAGAATAACCTTTTAGCAATTTCTTGCTATTTCCATGACTTAGTTTTGTGAATACTACCATCCTAACGTTGTTATAGTTGTTCGTTGTTGCAACAGTGGAAGTTTTGACCGCATGGTGGTATCGAACATGGTAAGAAAAGATTAGTTGCACTATGTTTCCTTCATTACAGAGATGCCCCTTAAAATTCCTGTTTGTGAAATCTTCTGCTTGGACATGTCAACATTGGAGTGGTTTTTGTAAATTGTTTCTTCTGGAACACTTTTGCTCAAGGTGAAGTTCCCAAACCAACAAAAAAGGATCACAGTACAAATTGTTTGAATCTGAATAATTATAAAGAATCTTTAAAGGTCAACTAGAAAACCCACGAACATGCATGTCTCTTCGCATACTGACTGCAGTTTGAAGTTTGACATGACAATTATAACATCAACGTGCCCCAGATATGGATTGGATTCTTTTACTTCACTTTTGCGCCTTAGTATTCAAATGATCTTGAACAATTCTCACCATGTACATTTAGATCTTGCAATTTAATTGATAATTAGATATTATCTATACGTGTAGGTAGTTAAGGAACGTGGCAGGGTGGTAAAGCTCATGCCTAGCGACCAAAAGGTCGTCGGTTCGAGGCGTAAAAATTAGCTCTTGCAAAAGCAAGGTAGGGTGGCATGCCTTAGACACGAAATTGTCCTCTCCCTTTCCGGAATCGGAGCTAGATTGATGACAGTTTGAAGAGATGATAGTACAAGAAATTGAAGATTTTAAGAGCAATGAGGTTGTAAAACATGCAGTCTAGTGATGTCTGATGTAGGTTTACAATTAATTGCAAGTAGTGTACATCATACATTAGTTGTTCTTGTGTTCCAAGTTTAACCAGAAATGGTAACTAGATCTACTGCCATTACGTTTTTTGTTAACTCAAATTTGAGTGGAACATATGAACATGTAAGCTAGATTAAAAATTGTCTCCATTCTTAAAATCTTGAATTACAGATGTCAGTTGATCGCAAGAAGTTATTGTTATATAGGTACAGATTGCTGTTATCTCTATAGGGAATTTGCAGGAAATAAAAACAGCTTCAGTGAAGTAAGAATTCTGAGTTTCAGAGATGTTTTAAGAAGCATGAACAGAAGTGTAGTTAGCAGCATTCGTCGTTTCGTTGCGGCACTTTTAGTAGCATATGTGCCAGCTTAACCAATTTAGGCAGTTTCGATTTTTTGTGATGATCCAAAGTTTGTCAACTTTTATGGAGTTAAAAGCCAATGGAAAGTGAGCAATTGGTATTTACGTGTGATAGAATGTAATTAGTTAAAACACGTTTAGCGAGATAATGACGAACAAGTTTGGTGAGAACTGTCAGGTAATGATGACTGCTTCTAGACAAGAGCTAATGAAGCACTAAATATGGTGGCTATGCTTCCTTTTGCGCGTATAACTTAGAAGAGAAGTTTACTGCAGATTTCCAACATTACTGTAAATGGTACAGTGGTAAGTTAGATTGGTTTTGACGATAGGTTTCTTTTGCTATCCAAGTTGAGATGTGTAGTTTATATAATCTACTTTCCACTGGTGATATTATTACTTACAATGACCTTTTTCAGAGGAAGTAGAAATGTTGAGTACTAGTGGACTGTATATGCAACAGCCTGATTATGTGTTGCATCGAAGGTTTTAAAGAGCCATTCAGCTCAGTGTGAATAGAAATAAAATGTAAGCTGTCAGTTTTAGTAGAAAATGTTTGAGAAGAAACTTCCACAATTATTCACATCTAGGTACTGTTATTATTTCTATTTCTCATCTTTTTCCTTTAGGTGCCAATAAATGTTTTTAACAGAAAGGCAAAACAAAAACATGAAGGATAACGCATGGGATGCAAAACTTTCCATGTCAATAGGGAATTGCTGCTTGCTTGCTTCCACATATCTAACAATAGCGGAATGAGGCTCGTCGTGATAAAGGACATACTTCAACATTCTGATGGATGCTTTTTAAATCCCAAGATGCAACATTTTAGAGGCATCAAGTGGTTTTACGTTTCCTATTATTAACTAGAATTCTGCATCCAAATGTGCTCTCTGAAATTCTGCATTAATTCTTTTTCTAGAACTTGGTTGTTTGGGATTTTTATATTTTATTGTCAGGAATTTTCTTTCCAGCTTGAAGCACAGAAACTGTGATTCTCTTTTGACTCTTAGTATGTGAGAATTAGGACTGAAGTTCAGACTTCATATCTTACAAAATCATTTTCCTTGCATGAGTAGTATACTGTCTACTTGGTTTCTTCTCATGAGTTGTTCTATGCTCTCGCATTGTTCGTCCTTCAGTTTCTAGCTTACACAATTCAAGTCAAACTGTTTGCATTCTATAGCTTCATCTGTATTATCGTAAGCATTTAGATCAAGTTGTGCTGCTTGACATGATTGCTTGTAAGCATTTGATGGCTTTCTGTTCTGTTTAACTTCAGTCTTCGTGCTATTCAACTCAAGGTAACAGTTACTTGTATGTCCACTCTGCCAAGCATCAGGGGATCTAGCGCCACTTGTTTTTGGCTGAGCCTCTTCACATGGCATTGGAATGTTGGTGTCACTCTTACCAACGCGCATATATTTTTCTAAGTCATTCACCATGGTAGAGGAAAAGCCAATGCTCAAGCTTCTGCACCATGCAGGTTGACTCCATTCAAGCCTAGTGTCTCCCCTTAGTCGCTCGGAGAGTATATTTCCATGAAAATTTAGTTCCCTGCCAATTTTATGTATTTCTTGATCTACATATGGTCCGTCAGATGTTACGCAACTATCTATAGACCAGTCAGCAGGCATTGTTGGTCCTTGAACAAGTGAAGAAGGACTTTCTTTATAACCAGTTGCAGAAGTAAGGTATTCATTTGAAACTTTGGACTCTGAAAGTTGCACTCCAGCATCTTCAAGACCTACAGAACCGAGATTTTGCTTTCCTAGAGTTTCTTGTGCCTTTTCCAGTACAGACTGTAGATACTTTCCTTGGGCCTCTATCCTGAATTGTAAATGCCTTTGCACCTACTCAGAAGAAGTACATTAAGAAGGGACCTTGGATGAATAGCGAAGATTCATAAAAAATGATTGGGCCATACTTAGATAGGTACTTATAACATGCTACTAGTTTCACCTTGCTAATTAGTTTTTCTTGTTATTTATTTTTATTCATTTGTTTTTAGAGAAACATATATTAACATATTCTTCAACCTACTTAGTCACCTAATTAACAACTGGAATATGCTTCTTTTTTTATTCAGCTGAAAGTTTCATTAGTGCTTAATTATGTCAATCTAGTAAGGGAACATAAGGTTGTCCAGTTTGCTGTTTGTTTGTGTGAATGTGACACATCAGAGTATTTTGGTCACCTTAATCTATTATGTGTGTTTGATAATTTTTTCATATCAGCATAGAAACCATATAGTTCGATAATCAGGCACTTTTCTGTACCTCCAATTAGAATTCAAAAAATTGCGATGTTTAATTCACATTTAACCAAAAATATGCTCAATGTAATAACACTTTCTCTATTGTTTTAGTCTTTTGCTATCATGTGATGATTTTTTTTACCAGTTTCACATCAATCCTTAAGTTCAAAGTCAATCACATAGAATCATTAGAGTTATTGACCTTATATTGTTGGAAAACCTTGTTTTTTAATCTATTTTAACAGGCAATGACATTACAAGACGAAAATATCTTCCTCTTCAAACAAGAGAACGGAGAAAAGAAGAATGAGAAAGGAATCCTAATGTAATGAGAGCTAAGAAAGATAAGGCTGCAAGAAAAATGATGAACAACTGGCAGGAGAAGTTTAGGCAGAATCCTAATGTAAAGCTAAGAAAGATAGCGAGAAAAATGATAAACAACTGGCAGGAGAAGTTTATGCCATGTCTGGATAAATATCTGTGAAAGATTGAATCATTGAGAGTAACACTGTGTAATGGAATTTGCATGCAGTCATGTGCTAATCTGAATCCCAATGTAAGCTCTAGATGTGCTTAAGTTGGTAGTTGAGCACATTTTATTGCTGGTAGTGATCCGCGGTTGTTTTTCAGCTGTTTTTGGAAGATGTGATTTACTACTTTGATGTAGGAGACTTATGTATACTAGTAGTTTGATGAAGATGGATTTCTGTTTTATTGGGGTTCTTTTCTTGGGGGATTAGTTTGGCACAGGTATTTTGTTGGATTTTTATAATAACGAAGAATTATGATAGGAGTAGGTAAAGTTGATGAACCTCATATTATTTATATACTGCATACTGCTTTTGTTTGCTTCTTTTGGATAAATTATTGTTTTTCATGGGAGTGTTTATATACCAGTCTGGACTGAAAACCAGATCGAACTCAAGCCGATCCAGTCCCCATTCTGGACCAAGAAACACTTCCTGTCTTCGGCCTGGACCAGTCCAGACTGATTAAGACCGGTACCAGCAAAGACCAATTTTTCTTTTTTTTTTATTATTAAAATTTAGTTTTTAAAAATATTATTCTAGATATATTATTTATAAATTTTATGTATAAATTGAATGTTATATAGTAATATTATTTATTTTTAAATAAAAGTAAAATAAATAATGTAAATCCTAATCAGTCCGGTATGTTTCGGTTCGATATGGACCCGCCTACGGTCCGTGGTTCGGACCTTCTTTGGTTTCCGGTCCGAACCAGATGAACATCCCTAGTTTTTTTTTTTTTTTTTTTTTTTTTTTTTTTTTTTTTTTGACTTGTTCATGCCAATTCTGGGTTGTAGTCTAGGATGTTAAGAGTTCACACCTATGTTGTTTGAATTTGTACAAGGGTGTTAGAGACTAGCTTGTTGCTGTTATGTTTTAGATACACCACATATCTATATTTATTTGGAGGAGAATCCAAAACACAAACCCAATGAATAATTAGTACTCTAACTAACATGGATCAGTAAGTGTGAATTGTTTTATCTATGTTCTTTACTATTTTCACTAGTCAAAATATTTATTGAATTTTCCCCCTCCTAATCCAGGACATTCTATATGCTGATACTGTACCTCAAGTTGTTCATTTAGCTGCCTCTGTACTTCTATTTGCATCTGCACTGCTTCACTAATTTGCATGGTTCTGATATTAGGAAAATGGTCTTGGTATGAATTAGTATAGTAAAGAAAGCAATCAGATGTAGTGATGTTGATCTTACTTGTTTGCTTGTGGGCCAATTTTAGTGTTGGATAATAGCGGTCCACTTCCTTCAGGTGTCCTATCTTCAGCAATTGAACATCCTGCGAATTTGCAATTGTTAGTCTCACTACCATTTGTTTTCCTTAAGTTCATTACCCGCTTCTAGGAAGCTTCCATCATACCAATATTTTGTGCTCCATTATTTGCTTGAGCTTGTAGGTTTTTGCTAAGCCTGTATTTCTGGACATTCATAAGACCCGATTATTTCTCAGATTTACAAGATTTCAGGTAGTCTCATTCAGTGTTTCTCCATACCTGAAGATGGCTTTTTAGGTGATATAAAGTTAGCCCTGGAATTCCCATGAGCCTCATGACAGTTTTGGGGGTAGCTTCTGCAAGATAACATTTTAATTGTATGAGCACCAACCCTTTATCCTTGATCTGTAACTTTGTATGAACATTACTCACTGTCTGCTCCACCAAGTTGATTCACTGCTTCTGTAAATCGCTCATGTAGTTCTGATGTCCATTTTAATCTGGGCTTAGCATCTGTTGAGAGGACCAATCCTGAATTCACTGGAATACTTCCTCTGTGGAGAAGTAAATGCCTTTCTGAAGAAAAAGCTGCTCTTGGAGAAATAATCTCATTTTTGGCATGATGATATCGATGGTACATTTTCTGCGAACATATAAACACCATGTTATGTTAAAAGGATAGGACAGTGGATGATGAATCAATTATCGACACTTCTAGCTTCGTACCTCTTATTTTTCTTCCTAACCAGTTTTACTTCCTATTACCCACCTCCTTAAGTAACCTGCAGGTTGTCAGGCACACTGCCTGCTTTTACTTGTATGCAAGCCTAGAACTTTGTACCTTCTTCCTAGATTGCTCCTCTTTAGAAGGTGGCTCTTAGGTGTTTTATCCCTTCTCATGATATTAAGACATGCATGCAAGACTCTTTATATAATGAAAGTTTTGAAAGCATTTGGAATCTGAACTGACACCTAACGTGTCAATCTTCCTAGCAACTTGAAGGAGGTCTTGGTTCTTGTGAACCCTTTGCAACTTTTTACTGTCGATTTGTGGGCCGGAACTTTTATCAAATAGAGTGACTTCTATAACACGATATACATTAAGGGGTATGATTGTATGAATCGATAATAATCCATTCACTGTATTGTGGTCCCTAGAAGTCAAGAAACCTTATTTTGAAGGGAGACTTCAGATGTTGTATTAGATAAGTGTCTAGCACTTATAGCAATTTTAAATACTTGTATGCAGGATTTGGGTCTGCTGCATGTGGAGCTCATGCTTCTTAATGGTGCTCAAAAGGGACGTAGCTGGTGCTTTTGAATGATGCTTTGGTAGCCTTTATATGTTGAAGTGATATGCTAAATGGGTGCAGATTCGTTTTTAAAAAACGATTGACAGGAATCGAGATATTTGGTTTTCCTTCGTTAGAGGTTTCAGGACTTTAAATCTCTAATTCATCTTCCTTAGAGGTTTCAGGACTTATTTAAACCTCTAATTCATCCAAAGTGACTATATTATGCTGGATATCATTCTTGGAATTATATAACACAAGAAATGGCCAATGAGAATCCGGTACTCTCTTTGTTTTGCTGATTGTCTCTAATGGACTTCGGTACTTATTCGGCTATGATATAAACTATATAGGGCTTAATGTCATGTCTGCTGAAAGTATGTTTTAAAGGAGCAAAATATTGGGCAAAAGTAAACTTTCTTTAGTTGGGGTAAACACTCTACAGGGAGCAAGTCCTAATTTGAAATCGGTTTCAATTTCAAAGACATAATGTGCATGGGATTGTGATGTAATCTTATGTGAAATTGTGGCATTGATGCAGCTGGATTATGCACTTTGAACATACACTACTAACATCCAACCTTGGTGATGCATGTGCGGACTACATTCGAGAACGTAGCTACCTCTAGGTTACCTTCTTGTTAATGTACTATGCAATTATTAGGTTGCCTTTTCATTTACCATTTTCAACATACTGGTGGATGGCTGGATGCTTAGTATTCATCAATGCCAAGTCAACTTACTCTACAAAAGATATTATAGTTTTTTTTTTCTTTCTCTTATTTCATATGCAAGGCTACGAGTATCATGCTATTATTTGAATTCAGTTAGCTTTGTGTCTTGCTACCTTTTAGTCATAGATATCAGGTTTTATTAAATTTTGATTCTAGTAACTTTGTTTCTCATCTCACATGTAGTCAGCATGTATCATGCTAATATTTGAATTCATTTTGCTTCAGTACCTCTTAATTGTATAAGATTGATATGAGATTTTGTGGTGCAACTTTAAGAGTTTGTTGTCATGGATTTATAATGCCAGTTGTTATGTCAGCGAGTGAATTTCGTAAGCAGTGTATCGTTGGTTGTATATTTTCGTATACATTTAACATCAAGTTTCTTCATGGGCTTGATTGCATTGTAACATGGAGACATAGCATCATTCCTTCAGAACTACCTGCTACCTCCTACCTAAGTTATCTTTTGTGGAATGAGGCAGCATAATATGACTGGTAGTTGATTTAGATTCCATATTCCACCATTTTGAGCAAGTCCTCCTTAGCCCCACACAGTTATTATAGTTTTACTTGATGATATGACCTAAGGTAGTAGTGGTAATGTGGTTAGAGGGAATAAATGGAGTTGAATGGAAGCAGTTATGTTGATGAGAGTACAAGTTAATGCTCTATTTGTCTTATCATGATGTTACTGCCGCTTTAAGGACAGTAGAACATGTTATGCTAGGCAACTGTTTGGTTTTAGTAGATTATGATAATATGATCATAGTGTTGCCAAGCCTCCATTGTACCCCCCAACTACAAAGAGCAATATTTAACGATGAAGTCCAAAGGCTCCAAATATATGTTCTTTTCACTAGATCACTAGGTTGGAATATGAAGCATTTTTTAATCTGATTGCTATTAGCATTCTTGTAGTAGGAGTTGCTAAATTAAAAAAGAGGAACGCCGTTACTTTTGTTTCTTTTTTACATGTCCACGAAAAAAAAAGGGTACAGGGGAGGCAAACCAAAGGACGAGCAATTGGAAGTCTTTTTCATGTGTTTGTAATTCTTTTTCTGATAGGAAATATAATTCATCGGTGTGTCTTTTCACTTTCTTTAAGTACATAGAGCACACTTATCTGCTATTGGGTAGTCCTACAGATGAGGTTTCTAGCTGTTTTAGTTGTTGTCAGTGATATTAACATGTAGCATAATTCACTTTAGGAAAAATATGAAGAAGACTGACGAACTTATTCTCTGGGATAAAGAGGGCTTTGGTGTGAGAGAATATATCTGCCCACACATGGAATTTGGCATTTGGAATATGGATGCTCCTGCCGCTATCTATGGGAGAATCAGCCTTTATTTTTAATGCAGTTAAGCAAGTCTTCAGCATTTGTTTTGGTCAAATATTTCGGCTTTGGTTGCTTTACTTGAAGCAAAGAGATCCTATAAATTTCGAAGACAGTTTCTAATTTATGTCCTTGAGTTCTAAAAAAAGTAGTATATTGATTGTCTAAATTGATTCAAAAATACTGAGAAGGATAGTCTGAGCTAGAAATGTCTTTCATGAAGTTGATGTGAACAAACTTATTGGAATCCATTGACCTTGCTCTTTCTAGACACTTTTTTTTCTTTTTTTTTAAAAAAATGTAGTGGAATCGCCTCTTTTAGAAAGAGTAGTTTTTGTGTAAGTAATTCATAGCAATACCTTTTACCCCATCTGTCAGGTCTTTTATCATGACTGATTAAGTACTATCTCCAACAAGCTTGGACTGTTTTTACACAGCTCTGTTTGGCTGGATGCTACTTTTTTTGTCAATTCTTGTAATGGCACTGTGCTTCAAAATTTATTAGCTAATCAAACCTCTGGGACTTTTTGGCAGTATGAGAAGACGGTTTGGTTTGATTTCATTCCTCAAGAAATTTGGAGGCTGAAGCTTTCTGCTACAAGCAATTTAATTAAGGTACATGGTATGACATAGACGGATGAATTGGAAGCATTGTCAGTAAATTACTTGTTGCTTTTGTTTCCAGTGTGAAAGGAGATGATATCAGAAGTAAGCATATAAATGTAGCACATGGATTACGCATAAAGTAGGGAAAATATATGTTGCAATGAGAAACAATTTGGGAAATGAAATACAGGATTTTGGTAAGTATATCTTACATGATATGTGGAAACAATTTGGAGATATTGATTTACTCTTTGAACATCATTGGAATAGGGGAAAAGAAGAGGGCAGAGAAATGTGAAATATCTCGAATTATATATTATGATGTATGACCAGTTTCATTGATTTCTCTTTTATCATCCACTTGCATACCTGAATTCCTTTGTGCTTGATAAAGGCTTTTTGAGTGTCAGTCCTTTTCCCTGCTATACTTATCATCAGAAAGGGTGCCTTCTCAAGAGAGCGAAGAAGCAAGCAATAGGATATTCTTCCCATGGTTTTCGGTGCCGGTCGGTACAGTCTGTACTGGGCGGCACGTGCCTGTTCTGGCAGTTGTCGGCACGGCATGTGTCAAAAAATCTTATATTTGAATTTTTAAATTAATTTTTTAGTTTTATTTTACTTTTTTAAAAATTAACAAATAAATATATATATGCATGGTCGGCATGTGCCGGTATCTAAGTTTACCGAAACTCGGCTCGGCTCGGCACAGAAAACCTTGATTCTTCCATTATGACATGGAAATGGGAACTCGTTGTTGCACCTGTTCTCAAATGAAACTTTTACAAGTAAATTTAAGTCAGTTGTAACACAAACTTGATTTTTGGGTGCTTTTTCACTGTTCGACATGTTCACAACATCTTCAAACTCAAAACTGTTGCTGCATCATATATTCTGTTTTCATTGGCCTTGGAATCTGGTTACAACAAGTTGCAATCTTTTCTAAACCTAATGCTTCTGCTTTGTGTTGCTTCCAGTGGTGGACCTTGCACATTTGTTTCCCTCTGGACCTTCTGCGGCAGTGTAAAATGGGTACTTCATTTCCTCATCAGTAGCTTTCAAATTTTCAACATGGCATGTTGCGATGGTATAAATCTTTCCGCACTAACTCGTATCAAGGTATCTTTTGATCTTTTTAAAGTAAACCCGTACTAACACATACCATATATCTGTTCTTCATCAAGATAGGATACTTTAATACTTAAGTTTGTTGGCAGCCGAAGGAATATTTTCTATGTAAAATGCAAATTAAAAATATGAATTAGATGCTTAATGCTTTTTTAGATACCATCCTCTTTAATTACGCCTTTAATTTTGCACTAATTATTCTTGCAAATGTTCCTACTTACACTGTTGTTTATCATTAAAGCTTATTAAATATTGCATCTTGTGTGTAAAACCTCATTGTCAATTATCTTTTCTTTTTACAGATAAGATTGTCCATGCTATTGAAAACTGTGACTAAAAATTCTTTTTTTTTCCAGAGTCAAGGAGGGACATTGTAAGTATTTGTTAATCTGGTCGAGCCTATGTCACGAATTGGAGTAAGCTCGTAGCCTCATGAGGAGGTAATTGAGAAATATTAAGATTCGGCTTTTGGTGAGATGAGATGCTAAACTACATAGCCCATGATTTTCTCTTGTTTTACGATATTCGGCTGAGACAGCTGTTGTGTTTAGAAAACGGCCGAATGAGTGTTCTTCTCTCTTTGCTTGCTTCTTTGTGAGAGAGAGAGAGAGAGAGAGTGTGTGTGTTGTGTGTGTGTGTGAATCACATACAGAGTTATCAAGAAAAGTATCATGTATAGTATTTGAGCTTGCTTTAAGTATTTGGCATGGAAAAAGCTGTTCTGCTCGTATAGTTTAGCTCGAAAACGGCCTGAATGAGGTGTTCGCGCATATCGGGATCGGTAAAATACCCGTCATGGAAAAAGTGGTGAAGTTCTTTATTTCCATGCCCCTAGCTAGGTTTAATTTTCCATCCAGCATATATGAATGTTGGATCTCAATAGAAATGATCCAATAACAACCAGATGTTTGTATTTGCTGTAGGAAGAGTTATATTAACTGCAAATACGGGTTCAACAATGAAGGTCTAACTCTTTTCTCCGAAGCTTTTTATTTTTTGATAACCAACCTAACATCTAGGTCATGGGGATTACCATTGTCTCAAGTTCAAGCTTTGCTTGTCCAATTTTTCCGATCTTGAAGCCGTTCTTTGCAATTATCACAATATCACGCCAACGTGCTTGAACATGCCTGTCGTGAGCTATCGTGGAAAATCGATTTCGTGCCCATATTCCTCAGACTGGTGAGGCCCATGCTGAACAACAAACCAAGTCCATTAAAAGTTAAAACCACGCCGTACTGGTTTGGATTGATTATTCATCTCAAATAAAGAATTTAAATAGAAAATTGTTAGTTTTCATAACAAGTACATGCTACTGATTATTCTAATATAGTCATATATATCTTTTAGAAATAATTATACATCAATCTTCTATCCTATCTTTGAATTTGGGTTCAGATTAGATCCAAAATAAGAATTACAGTCCAAAGTATCATGACTAGATAGGCTTAGTGTTACTCTAGACCGTAGGAAAGTGAAGAGAAATAGTAATTAAATATTCAAAAATTTTATTTAATTATAAATTATAGACCCATACATAATAAATAAGTATATTAAAGTTGTATGGTTGTAGTTGTACCCTTTTGTAACTCAAATGCAGAACCAAGATCCAAAGACTTTTCAATATATAAATGTACATGACAGTTGTATCGACTTCAGCAGTCGGTCACTTATTACATTGCATCGCGACTGCGGAGGTCAGTCGCTGATAATGAGCTTCAGTATCCGACTTATATCATCAGTGACCACCCTTCTGCATCCAACATTTGATAGTGATCGTTGATGATATCAGCGACCACAATATGCAGAATTGAATAGCTTTGATCCCTTGTTTCACAGACAATCACAAACCTATATCTTGAAGACTCGCGACAAATAAAATTAAATAGCAGAATAGCACCATAATATGCAGGATAGTGAGAGGATCACACCTCGCCACTTCATCATCTCCGACGTATAACAGTAGGAGATCCAAATAAAACATGGTGATGATCCCAGTGATTACATTAAAACAGTAAGTATCATCGAGAAATGTTACTCAAACTCCGAACCCACCCAACTCTGCAAATTAAAAAGTATGTACAGGACGACGAAGATTTACAGACTGAAGGGAACCTTTCAATCCCATGAAAGGGAGTCGCTGCCAGAACCTGACTGCAGTGGGTTGGAGGCTGAGTTCTGTCCATTTTGAGACCTAGAATGCGAGAATAATGGAAATAGTTGCCGAACTTCACTGAGATCCTCATTGTTGGCTTCAGAAATTGAACTTTCATTGCCAGAACTGTTTGGAACTTTGGTCTCATCAGCAGGCAGCTGAAACCGGCAGACCGGACAAGTGTTGTGGAGCTCAAGCCACGGCAATATGCAGTCACCATGAAATACGTGCTTGCATGGCATCTCCCTCACCTCGGAACCAAGCTCAAAGTCCTCCAGACATACCGAACAGCTCGAATTTCCCCCAACTTTTACAGTAGGCAATGCCTCGATTGCATCCTTCTTAGCTGGTGGGGTTCCATACCTGTTCGGGTCATTCTCGGACAAATGTTGCAGCAGGAGGTCTAATCCTGGACCAAGGAAGTAGTCCCCAAATGAAATGCCGGATGTACTATTACTTGAATGTTCATTTGATCCTTCAAGAACTAAACCCTCATTAAAGGGATTAATAAGAATCAGGCTCTCTCTATCCCTTTCTCTCTCCCTCTCCCTCTCCCTTTCTGTTTCAAGGGTATCTGACTCTGATCCTAGTCCTTCTTGAAGATCTTGCAGAAGCTGGAGGATAGCACTAGCAGAGCTGCGGCGGCGACCCCGGCGGGTTGATAAGTATTCACGGTCCTGATCAGAGTCCTCGTCTCCGTCCTCATCCTCTAGCCTATGAAATCTCCGCCTCATCATCTCAAGCAGAATAGGGGCCCATCGGGAAAGAGCCCGATCAGACCGGAGTTCTTCAACCTCATCTACGTCGGCCCGACCACTCATTTCTTCCACAAAGCCACTGTCACAGAACGGGCATTTGATTTCTGCCTCCATGATCGGGTTCACCATCTCCGAGCACATATGGCACCAGTACCTAGTTGCAGGAGATTCATCCATCCTCTCTTCTCCTCTCTAGATCAAGCTCCAATCTAACATCAATAGCCAACCAAACACACATTCAGAATAACGGAACTGCCAAAAGATCTATGACATGAAAACCAAGCAATTAGTAGATTGCACCAATCTAAACGGGAAGAAATAAATATTCAAGCACTCAAAATCAGACTATTAATCATATTCATATATATGGCCACAAGGAATTCAACATAAACTAATACAGAGATCATAACTTAGCAATCAAGAGATCCTGCTACCAGATCCGCATATGAACAAGATAACGAGCATATATAAAAAATCCAAGCCAATAATTTCCCAGAAAAAAAAACACTCTTTTGCAAGCACTACAAATCTAAAACAAAATAATTCAACAAGACAAATCATCAATCCAGGACATAAGATAGCAAAAGATGACCAGAACTCACCGGAATCTCGCTTCAAATACATAGAAATCCCTTACCCTTGCAAAAACAAGCACAAATCCCTAAATTGTGAAGTCAAATATACCACATAGATAATCCCAATCACGATTTCCTCTATAACCTCAAACTAAAAGGATCCAAATGAGACGAGAGGGAGGACATACATACCTAATTTCCCCTTGGAAAAGATGAAAAATAGTTAATTACCTGGAAATATGGTGAGTGATTGGATCACAATGGAGGTTGTTGGGAGAGGAAGGTGCAGCGCAAGTACACAACCAACCACAAAAAAGTCTCCCCTTTGCCTTAATCCTCAAATTTTCTACAATATCTGTATTTTAAAAACCATTTTTCTTCAAATTTTTATGTATATATACTAATAAACTTCAATTGAGGGTAATTGTTTTCGTCGCCAGATTTAAAACACGATCGATTGATTGTTTTTGCCAACAGAGCGGCGTTTTTGTGGTGGGACTTCGCTTTCTCATGAACATGTCCACATGCTCTTCGTTTCCTCGATCTGTCTTTTACTCCTAAATCTGCATTTAAAAATAGGATAATTGCATATTTCTTTTTAATTACTTGGTTGAGAATAGAAGTACTGGAAAAAAAAAAAGTTTAGCTGATGGTGATAAACAATTAATAATGTTGATTTATATTATAACTATAAAAAATAGAATCATTCTTATTTCACTTAAAATAAAAATAGAATCATTCTTATTTTAATTAAATAAAATTCCGATTGTTATAAATCAAATAAACTAAAAATTTTATCTATTTTATATATTTTGATTCCAATTTTTGTCTCTAACCAAACATCACATAGATATAAAAATATATTTTTGAGTAATCATATATTTAAATGACCTTTATTTTACGAAGAAAGTATTACTTTAATATCCGAGTATTTTAGGTTATCTTAAAGTTTTGATTGAAAATAGGGCTGAAAAAGTTTTTGCTGGGAAAAAAAATATTTTGCCACAAAATGTGATACAAATTTGGCCAAGAATCAATTTTGAAATTTAATCGTGTTCAAAAGTCAATCTATGAGCTAAGAAAGTTCAACTTGATCTAAAATTGGTCTCTTGCAGTAGTGCTCGCCCAAAAATATTTATCTGTTTTTATCTTGTAATGCATAAAAAATCAAATATATTGTACTACTTTGGAATAGTTGGTGTATAAATAGTGGTCTCAATTAAAAAAACTGATAGCATGGATTAAATCAGTTTGGACAGATCACAAACTAGTTGTGCGAAGATTGGATCCTAATGTATCTTTGGCAACTGGTCCGATCTGGACTAGTCCGAAATTTCTTCATACCTAAATATCGGTTACAGCCCACACAGCCCAGTGAATTCGTAAACCCTAACATGAGCCTTATAAATATACCGGACCGCCTTCTTCCAAACCAAACCTACTTGATCTTATCTGAGCGGAGCCGCCTCTGCTCACCCTTCCCCCGCCGCCGCAATGGATCTCTTATTCGCCGCTGCCCGCCGCGCAATGATTATTCTTCGCGGTAAGCTGGAAGCGCGATGCTGATCCTAGCGGTGGTGGATTGGGAGGAGCTCCGGCGATCTCTACGCGGTGACGACTGCCTGCGGCCTGAGCTCTGGCGATGACGTCCGCGCGGGCTCTACTCCCATCCTTATTGCATTGTCTATTTCGTGTTGGTTGTTTCTATAGTCCGTAAGATTCATATTTAAAGTCCTAGATTAAGTTGTTGGAGCTTGGCGTGTAAAGATTTTCTATAATCGTTTACATTTGGAGTTGTGTTAGATTGCATTACGATTAAGGGCGAGGAATTGCAACAGTCTGAGCTTGTATAGCACGACCCCTAGTGTTTAAGATTCTAATGATCCCTTATATTTTTTTGTTTGTTTATTTGCTATTCCATGTCATTGTGTTTTGGTAAGTATGGTAGATATGTGGGAAATGACGAAGAAATTATTGGCCCGTGTTTCTGAATATATAATTAAAAGTTAGTTACGAATTGCTGATCGCAAAACAGCCTTTCTGTCATTTTATTTCAACTTTTAAGGGTTTTTAGCTGTTTTCCATATGGATTTTTTTTCTACTCATTTCCAACCTTGTTTTGTTTAAAATTCAGTGAAGTATTTTTGGGATATGATGAAGAAATTGGTCCGTGTTTCTGAATTTATTTTGATTGAGAATCTATTACCAATTTCTGATTCCATCAATAACCTATCTTCCTTTTTATTTTCTATCTTCTTAATTTTTTCTTAAATGATTTATCTTTCCTTTTGCAACGATGTTCATGCAGTGATGAAATGTGATAATATTCGCATGTCAGACTTCAGAGATTTTCATCTATGAGAATTCAATCACTATTCTGAGCATGATCCTATGCTTTTTTCCCTTTTGTTTATGTTTTGTGTATGCCGTGTTCTAAACCAAACTGTTGTAGAGGTAGTAGGTGAATTGATATTTTGAACTTCTTATCACAGCATGCTCTTTCGGAATTACAAATTTTTTTTTCCAAGTTATAAACACTATAGAATTCGTTTTTATTGGTCATATTGGGATCATATGATGAAGAAAAACTGCAACAATCTGAGATTTATGTATATGGATCGCTGATGCCTAGTATTTAAGTCTCTGATGATCCCCGTTGCTCATCCATTATTTCATATACGGACCTGACTTGCCGGTCCAACTAGAAACCGACTGCTTGACCGAGTGTCAAATTCAGTTCTCCCCTTCCAATCATCATATTCAACCAGTATTAGGCGGTCAACCTGTTCGTCATTGGTTTAATTTATAAACTGTGATTGTGTTCTGTATCTGCCTTTTGAATCAGGATATCATCTATTGTATTTCTTCGCCTTGCATCATTTGATATAGCATTGCATTAATGAGGTCTTGTGTAAAGAGCCCGAGCTTGGTAAAATTTTATCAAATAAATTTCTAATTTTTGACAATCATAGAAGTATTCTAAAAAATAAATAGATAATTATTTTTTTTAAAAAAAAAAGTTGAATGAAAAAGATAGAATTTGGTGTGTTTATTATTTTATATTTTAGAGTTTTTTTTGAAAATAGATATTTTAATGCTTTAAAATTTTGTAACTGTTAAAGATTTCAGCCATTTAAAATATTTGTAGTTATTTTCATAAAAAAAATTAATACAAAATTACAAAGCACATTCAGTATATTAGGCCAATTTGTATCATGTATTTTGAGATATTTTTGAGTTTTCGTTCAGAAAGGGAGAGTAGATATTGTGAAGATTAAGTTCGATGTGGGGGGACGCCGCAATGGCTGGGGGTGAAGACCTTCTTGTTGGTACGGAACTTGTTACTCAGCTGGGACATCATGGAGAATCTAGCAGCGACATCGTTCGAGAGCGGATGAGGGTTACGTTAGATGCTATGGTGGCGGCGGCGGAGTGGAGACTCCGCCTCTTTATGACCTCTGCCGGCCTATTCCGTCTGCTTTGTGAACCTTCTTTGATCTTCGGTTGGGTTTCAGCATAAGTTTTGCGTGAAGCATAACATATCCTCTTGACTCTTAGCATCAAACATTTGGTAGGCGCCTCATGCACACGCTCGATTTGCACCACCATGCAACTTACGAAGGTTCGCGAAGCGGACGAAGGTTGAGTCAGGAGGTCGGGCGGAGGACTTTGTTAACCTTCTTAGATCTTTATTGTTTTGGTGTATTTGCGTCTCACAATTTTTGAAATAGAATAGTAGAAATAAAGAAAATGTTAAGTAGCATAATTGGTTGATATTTCTAATATTAAAGCCCAGGAAGGCAATTTATATACGTAACATTATCTAAACATTATCTTCTTAGTTTGCCAAACTTTTTGTTTAATTATTGTAAAAAATTTTGGTTGTGACGGATATAGTTTTGTACGATTATTATAACTGGAAAATCTATGAGTGATAGAATCCATATTTCACCAAAACCAAAAGTTCTTAAGACTTTTTAAAATGTGAAACTAAGGACAGAAATAATTAGCATGGATTTAATTGATTAGTAGAACTGAGTATTGGAAGGCGACGGTATTATGTCATTTATAAAAGGTAGGTTGAAAGTTTGAATTTTAGTAAGTACTAATTGGGAGGAATTACTGCTCGTTTTAGTTTTTTTTAAGTATGATATAAATCAAACTCTGACGGTATATACAATAAAAAAAAAAGCTGGAGTACATAATCTCCCCCCAGAAGTGTATAAATCCTGCCGTTTACTGGAATCCGACCAGCTATTAATGTGGGTATTTCTGTTTCCAGAGTAGGATCCGCAGCTCAAATTAAAGCCATGAAACAAGTAGCCGGCAAATCAAAATTGGAACTAGCTCAATTCGCAGAGTTAGAAGCTTTTGCACAATTTGCTTCTGATCTCGATAAAGCGACTCAGAATCAATTGGCAAGAGGTCAACGATTACGCGAGTTGCTCAAACAATCCCAATCAGACCCTCTTACAGTGGAAGAACAGGTAGCTACTATTTATACTGGAACAAATGGATATCTTGATTCGTTAGAAATTGGACAGGTAAAGAAATTTCTCGTTCAGTTACGTACCTATTTAAAAAAGAATAAGCCTCAATTCCAAGAAATTATATCTTCTACCAAGATATTCACCGAAGAAGCAGAAACCCTTTTGAAGGAAGCTATTAAAGAACAGATGGAACTGTTTCTACTTCAGGAACAAACATAAGTTTCTCGTTCTTCTTCTTAGTCTTAGTACACAAGTCATTATTGAGAAATATTTTTAGCTCGAATTATTGAAAATTGGTTTAGACAGGATTTTTGCTATTTTCAAAAACACAAGAATTGGCTATTTTTTAAGACGGAAAAATTACTAATTGTCTATAAAAATAACCCTTCGAAAAATTAGCTAAGAAAAAATCTTATTCCATTTCATTCATAAAATTAGATTTTTATAGCCAAATCAAATATTTGACAATTTTTTTTATTGAAATAAGCTCCTTATTCTACTTCCTACTCTTATCCAAACGGGCCCTAAAGTCAAGGTGAAGAATTAACGAGTCATTTACACGGAGCCGATTTGGTAAATAGAAATACTATTAAATTATCCGACGTAATAATAGGCGCATAGATTGAACCCATAGAAAATATAAAGTTTGTTTGTGTTTTAAAAATCATAAGCTCTAATTATTAATCATTAATTAATACTTAATCAATTAGTAATTATAAAAATATAAGAGCTTATTGTGCAAGCCTCAACTTTTAATTAAAATTATTTATTTTATGAAATAAGACTATCAAATTTACTTCTAGCATTTTAGTATTATTCATACCTATCAGGTATACTTGTTTTGGATTTGGGACAATCTAGTCAGGTTTGTTGGTCAACTCCTTGGGTTTTTTTTCTCTTTTTAAACTTTTAATATAATTACTTTTTTCAGTTCCCGATAATTGGACAACTAATATGTTTGGTCGGTTTGAATCAGCGCGGGTAAGCATGTGTTAAACTCAAATTGCGACCCCAATAACGCAGCCCGTTGCAACCAACAATAGTGAAGGGTCTTATATAGTGACCAATTGCAGCCCAGCCCACAGTAACAAACCGCAATGCGGACCCCAACCTCTCTGAAGCCCACAATAAGTCTCGACGAACTTGTGAAAGCTTGAACCTTAGGAGCGCTTAATAAGTCTCAAATCCGAGCTACAATGGAATTACGGAATCAAGATTAAGCAATGGGGAGAATCGCCGTGGCAGCGGCGGTGAGTTTGTGGGTGATTCCGATCTCCATCGTCGTCAATACACTCGTCCCCGATCCATTCATGGTGATCCTCGTGCAATACTCATCATTTTTCCTTTTCGAAATTGTCGCGTGTTTTTGTGCTCGCACATACTAACTGTTCTTAGTGAGAATTTCACATGTTTAATTCATTGCAGGATGAGATTTTCCACATTCCTCAGGCGCAGAATTATTGCCGTGGAGACTTTAAGAAATGGGATCCTATGATCACTACTCCCCCTGGGCTGTAAGAAGACTTTAGCACTTGTCATTGTCTCTGTTTCTTGTATATGAACTTGAAACCTGGCTAGGACGTCTTGGAAATAATTTTCTTTGAAGGATTTGATGCAAAATCCTAGAATTTGTGAGTTGCGTCTCCGCACGTTAAACACAATAAGAAGCATATCTGCGCGAGGAAATTATGGTTACAGAAACGTGTGCTAGATGACATAAATTTATTTAACCAACTTAAAGTTACTGAGGTAACATTAAACGGATGCTGTGCAATTTGAACACTGTATGTCACTGTTGATGCTGTTTGGTAGGTTTTGGATGTAGCGATTGCTTTACACTTGAAACGTTTGTTTATAAGTAGCAACAGTACCAGTTTTGAGTGTAACAATGCACAGAGAAATTAGACAATTTCTTTGTGCAAGTAAAGTTGTATGATTTTTCTTATCTGGCTTTCTCTTTGAAAGAAATTGCAAGAACATGATAGTGAAGCTCTTTGTGTTCCACTTGTAAAGTCTTTAAATCCTTTGTTTGGTTAGCTCTTTTCGCTAATGGAGAAATATCTCAGTGATAGATACTGATAGTTAGGACATTATTGCAGGTACTACATTTCACTTGCCTATATTGCTTCCCTTTTTCCAGGCTTGTGGCTGGCCAAGGTAGCAGATTCGGTGATGGAGACCTGTTCAAGTGCTGTACTTCGATCTACTAATGGTGTCTTGGCAATCATATGCAGTATTCTAGTTTATGATATTCTTATTCAGTTGAGACCTACTCTTGGTGAAAGAAAGGCTACAACCTATGCAATCATATTAGCACTATACCCATTGAACTGGTTCTTCACATTCCTTTATTATACAGATGTTGCTTCATTAACAGCAGTTCTTGCAATGTACTTGGCAAGCCTGAAAAGGCACTACTTTATCAGTGCGCTGGTAGGTAACGGTGCGGACACGTCATTATTTTGTTTCAAGAGACATACACAATGACTTGAATAAAATTATCACATCCATCATGTTGTTTGAGTTATTATTTTATAAAGTCTTATATTATGGCTTGGCATTCTATATATTTCGACCACAAACGTGATTGCATCATAGAAAGTGGAAAGATATCATTCGCTAGGAAAGAAATGTTCACCATGTTATGCTTCTACTATGGTCAATTTTAAGTTGCTATTCCAAGTAGATAAATGAGATGTTTGCAAATAGCAAACTTGATACTAAGTTTAATATGCAATTTATTACTGCAGTTTTGTTGTTTAAGCTTTTAGCTCCTATTTACACGTTCCTGTTCAACAGTTAGGGAATCTTCTCATACGTTTGAAAATTGATGCTTCGTGATATCATGGAAAGGTGCACCTAGAGAGTGCTTTTCCCCATAACAAAGCCGAATGATAAAGAACTGGTAGAGGAAGAACATGTTCCACAATGAGGCTGCATAAAGTATATTTTGGGTATATTCTGAAGAATTATTTAGAGCAGAATTAAGTAGAGACAAGGATAATGGAATTCAAAGAATGTTTGCAAAACCTACCAAAGACTATGCTTATGCATATATTTGTTTTGTTCTTTCAGCTAGGGGCCTTGGCAATACTGTGCCGACAAACAAATATTGTGTGGATGCTGTTTGTTGCAGTTGATGGGGCAATAGGATTTGTAGAGAACTTCTATGCAAATGATACTAAAAGAATGGATGAAAAAGTTGGTCCTCAGTTTACGAATTTCAACTTCGCATCTGGTTCTTCTTCTGTGAGAAGACGTAGAACTGGAAGGCACTCAAATATAGGGAAATTACCTATTCCTAAATCCAGAAAGTATTCAGGTTTAGCTTCAACTATTGTGGATAGCTACACTTTGACTTAACCCATTACAACTCTTATCTTCTGATGTTTTCCTCCGAAAATTTCTTTGCCATCTGCATCTTGTTTCTCTTACAATTGGTAGAATTTGATTTAGAATTTGTTTGTATTGGCTATTGGCTATATTGAATAATTGGCCATTATTTTCATGCTTAGCAGGAGAGCTTGATGCCTTTAGAAAAGTTAAAATTCTACGTCCTAGATTCGTAAAGATTAATACTGCGAGGTGTAATGGTTGATTTACTCGTTGAAGCATTGACCAAAGCAAGAAAAAGAAATGTCATATAATGTGATACTAAAGGTTAAAGAAGGCATCAAACCCTATAAACTATATTTGGCCTGTAATAACATTTTATTTCTGATTACCCAAATCACTATTATATTGGCAACCGTCGAGTATTTTGTGGAAATAGATTGATGGCCATCTGATTTTTCAAAGCCATTTGTTCAGTGCTGTCGAGAACCAATGTAGTAGCAAATTTTAAGTAATTTGTTTGTAATCAGTTATGATGTCAGTACATCTTTATCCACTGGTCATTGTAAGATTAAAATTGAAGAGGTTACATCTTATGAGCGACGGTTAAATTTTTCTGAAATTCTATTATAGCCCCATGGCAGGGACTGTTAATTTTACGTTTAATTATAATTGACAGCCATGTTCAAATCATGACAAGGAATGGCTCCAATAGGGCTTTGTGGCCTTATGGGATAAGAATAATTTCTTAGCTTAGATTCGAGCAATAGTTAGATTATGGTTTCAGCAAGGTTTTGTATCGTATGCTTTTACATATTTTTCTTGTATTTCTGTTTTCTTCCGCTTGCCTCAATGGATTTGACTTGTTTTAATTTATTCAGGGAGAAGCTTTTATGCTTGCGTTATATATTTCTCTGTATCAGAAGGGAGGCAAGTCCAGTCTTGAGCATTTTTGTTTGCAAATGTGTCAGGTCTTGTTGATGAGATGCTGGATCTCTGTTGCAAGATCTGGTTTTTGAAATGGAAACTCTTGCTCAATTTTGCCCCTTTTCTCATGGCATTGTGTGTATTCACAATGTTTGTCTTATGGAACGGAAGCATTGTGCTCGGTAACATGACATCCTTTATTTCACTATATCTCCATAATTTGCTACCTGTTGGTCAAACTTAAGTTTTCCACTTTACCAATATCTGAAATTTTGACTCATGATTCTGCAGGTGCCAAAGAGGCGCATGTTGTTTCTCCACACTTTGCACAGTTAATGTACTTTGGGCTGGCTTCGGCGGCAGCAGTTGCCCCTTTGCATTTCAATTACAACCAACTATCAGCTGTCTACAAATCATTATTGAGAAATAAGATTCTTGGTTTCCTTCAAGTCTTAGCAGCTCTTATTACTGGGTTAATTGCAGTCCACTTTTTCAGGCAAGCTCATGTATCTTGTCAAAAGGTCGATAAATTCTTTACGATGATTTAGTCTTACTTATACTTGAAATTTGCTAAGGAGCAATTAAAAGTTATTTTCTATATTGAGCAGCTCCGTGATCTTCATAATCTGTTTTATCAGCGTTTGAAATAATCTTTGGAGTGGCCCAAGTAATGGCAGCTACTTTACTGTCGGGTACAATCATAAATCTTGTTGTTAAGTGAAAAAAAAGAAGATATATAATTGCTTCATTACTATGTAGTTAATTTGAAATATCAAGTTGATCTTACATATTATACATCAGTTATAGCTTTTTTTTTTTTAAGAGGGAAATGTAAAAGCCAAAATTTGGCTGTTTGAAAATGTACAATACCTGCTTTTTTATCATATTAGCTAACCAGCAGGGATCATATGAGCTTCGTTCCATGGAATTATATGAAACCCGCTCCAAAAACGTAGTTCAATATTTTGAACTAAATCCGTCAACGATTGTTTGACCTCTTTTTTGGCATTTTAACAAATATGTTTAAATGCAAAACTGTAGAAATGATGCAATGCACTGCCATTAATTCGAAGTTAATTACAAACTAATAGGTCTCTTGACTGATTTTTGCTTGTTTTTTATCATCGTCTAAAACTCTGTGATGGATGCAGTATTGCGCACCCGTATCTTCTTGCTGATAATCGACATTACACCTTCTACTTCTGGAGGAAGATCATTCAGGCTCATTGGACATCAAAATACCTTCTTGTGCCACTATATGTTTACTCGTGGTTTTCCGTAATTAACATTCTGGGTATGTTACCACTCTTACAGCTATAACTGATGTTCCAATTTTTATTCCAGGTCTCGACTGAATAATCTCCTCTTTTCTGTTTCTCTTTTGTGCAGTTAAAAACAAGAAAAAGATTTGGGTGCTTGCTTTATGCCTGGCTACGGCAGCAGTTCTAGTCCCTGCACCACTAATTGAGTTCAGATATTATACTGTGCCGATCTATTTTATACTTCTTAATTCTCATATTGACAAAAACATTACCTGGATAATAATGGCGATCCTCTATTTGTTCATTAACGTCTTCACGATGGCAATGTTCTTGTTCAAGACGTTTAAGTGGGATCACGAACCTGGGACGCAAAGGTTCATATGGTGATTTTTGGTAGCTGTAGAAGTCTGAATTATCTTTGTACATGTATCTTGAGAAATGCTGATAATTGTAACCTCAATTGGTACTGTTTTATCTTGTTGAGAAAGCTTGAATCGAGGATAGGCACCTGTGATAGAATTAATCGATCTCGATTTGGGAGGATGATTTTGCAAACTTTCTATAAATTTTATTTTGTTTATTCTAGTGCATAAGAGTATTTTATAGATTGTTGAATTGGCTGCTAGTGTAGGATGCCCCATGTGGATTTTTGCAAACTGTATAGTTATTTCATGTAATGGCTCGGTATTATTACTGACCATCTTGTTTCCTAACAGTCAGGTTTTGGACAGTTTGGAAAAGACAATAAACTAGAAAGATGGTGCAGTTAAAATATTTCGTAATCTCAAACTATTTATAAATTTTGAAAAGAAACTAACTCTAATTCTGTGTATTTTAATATCGTAAAAAATGATTTACAAATTTAAGAAATGTCTAATGGATTATAAAATATGCGTTCAAAACATTTGCAAATGAAAATTTTGAGTTATTATTTTTCAGCATATCGAAAAGCATATACAACATAATTTTACTCCTTGACCGTAGTTGAATAACCGTTGCTAGAAACCATCAAGTGGCGTCAAACACATGTAGGTATTCCCTTCTAAATATAACAAATGCTAAATGTCAACCAACCGAAAACACACGGAAATAAATGAAACCGCTATATTTATTATAGTGACCCATTGTCTTTTTGAGTTACAATATTGAATACAAACAATACAAAATTAAAAAATAAAGGTGACTACGGCGGTTAAATTTTTTATGGTTATTTGTTGTTTCTTCCACTAAAAGTGCAAGGCTAATTTAAAGGTGGTATCTCCAAAATACACACCGCAAGCACAATGCACGTCCATTGTGTTAAAACTACAAGCTAAAATTGTAAAATTGGTCATTCGGAATCTCAAAATTGCTTTCAGCTCCTATTTTTCCTTCAATGCCACAGAAGACCTCTGTATGACATCTAGTATGTGTCCGAAAAAGAAGACAAAAAAATCGGCATTTTATCAACTCACTAGCCAATACTGTCAAATCGCGAAAATCTCCTCGGTTTATCAGTTGACTCGTAACGTGAGAATCTCCTACCTCTATGAACTTTCAATTTTACACGTGGCACCTTCCTGGCAACTGCTTGCCATATCATCTGTACGGCGTCGCCCTTTTTAGATGGAAACTGTAACTCAAAATGGCGGTCAACCTCTTTCAGCCGATTGTGCATCTGCGTCCATTCCTCCTGGCTTATACCTCTGATCATATTAATCAGAAATCCCTTCTTGAGGGCATCAGAAGTTCGAACAAAAATGCAGAACTTTGAGTAGTCAAGGACATCCTCATATGGGAGCTCAATCTCATCACTGATGATGACGGGCACACAATGGCTAACAATGGCATCGAACAGACGGTTGGATGAGGGGGTGTCACCTGCAATGTTGAGGCAGAATTTAGATGAATGCATTCCCTTCGTGGCTTCATGGATCCCGTTTCTACTGACACTTCCGAATGAAAAATGTACATCTTTTTCATCTTTGAGAAGATAGAACAGCTCCTGTCGGGCATATCCACCCTGTAGAAGTGCAGTTAACTCATATTCTTATTCTAAACTGTTAGATACATGACAAAAGTATCAAACTGTCAGATTTGGCAATTTCTAAAAGCGTGTCGAAGAGGAGATAAAGAAAAGCCCGCCACTTGGGTCGATTCGTATATGGGGTCGCTAAGAAATGGCATGTCTAACCCAATTTTGAACATATTTTGACCATACCCTGTTCAAGTCTATGCTCAAGGCCGGACTGGCCAGCTGTTCCTGATCAAACTGGCCAGTCAGGTTTGATTACAAGCTTAAGGGAAACTTTGTCCTTAACTGGCGTGTAACCGTTGTAACAAATAAACCAACGAATTGCACCGGCCCACATTCCACTAACAAAAAAATCATAACCTCACAGTCTGGGTAGACCGGAAGACCCATGTTACCTTTTCCTGTATAGCAGAGATAAATTCTCATATCCTTGTAGGTGATGCTTGCAGGAATTTATCCTAAAACCTCCACTGAACAACTTAATGAGATGGAAATCTCACCAACAGCCCAAGGTGCCCTGAGCTAATATAAAATGTTGTATTAGTATTATAGGTGAATTATATTGCCAAATCAAGAAGCCATGTAAAGCGAATGTTAAGAGCTATATAATGGACATTTGAAGGAAGAGTAGTCTTTGGAGATATGCTGGATTCTTGGTGGAGAAATGCAGAACTCCAAGCACACATAGGTCCAAAATAATATCCCAAAATGTATCATGACCCTTAAATGTATTGCTCAACCTCCGATGTTCCTTAAATATATGGCACAATTTGTTGACACAAATGAAAGATAGTTGTAAGTTCAATGTTGATTGACTCACATTTCTCTACCACTAATTCGGAAATAGTATATGACCATTATCACAAACTAAATTGGCAAGTCTGTAGATTCTAAGGTGTCTGTCTACAAGGATTTCACAGAAACTTCTGATAATCTCATATATGTAACATATAACTTAAATCATCCCCTGAATCTAAGGCATCAAAGATTACTATAAAATCTGTTTTTCGCTAGTTCATGTAGTTGCTGACGTAGCCTTCACCTTTATGTAAAGAAACAAAAGACAACCTATCATTCCTTTATATCATAGTAACAACTGAAAATGATAATAAGGCAAGGAAAGATTACGCTGCATCACTTAATGATAATATTGACCATATATATTTATGTATATCAGTTAACTACTAGTTATTCAAAAAATCAATCTAATGGACAATGTAGCAACACAAAACTTAGGTAGAGACTCACATCTTTCCTATAGATGGCTCCTTGGAAATACAACAGGGTCGGCCGATCATTGAATCCAGCCGAATCATTATCGAATCTCTCAACCACATGCTTGTAAGGTGCAATTACGTCCTTGTCCACATTCGCAACGTTTGGAGGGTACCTACCAAAATCTGCAAGGATGAACATGCAAGGCCAGAGCTGCGCTCGGGCAGCGATCATGCTGTTCGGGTGGTGTGCTAGTATGACATGGTCCTGCCCGCCGGACCGCTTCCACTCCTCCCGGGTCGTCAAAAATCTCACTAGACGCTCTTGTAACTCTCTATTACGACTCATCTGTGGTACACCCACAAGCAAAATAAGGAAAATTTTAAAAAAGAAAATCTCAATTTTCATCACGAATTCTCAAGAGGTAACCTTAGCCGGCGGTACCGGTTTAGAATGGCGGTTGTAGCTGAGGGACGAGAAGAAGGGCACGAAGATTACATCAGCGTCACGCGCATCCGCTACGCGGACGGCCGAGCAAGGTGCGGTCCGGCCGGGCAGAGTAGAGGACAGCAGATCGAGCGTGAGCCAGTACTCGACGCTGTGCTGCAAGTTTAGCCCGCCGGGGTACGGCGGGACCGAGGATAGCTCGACGTCGGGCCAAACCGCGCCGTCCGACGGTGGTGGGTCCCACCCAAGGAGTTTGAAATGGAACTCCGGCGGTAGGTCGTACATGAACACGCGCAGGATGGCTTCTGATGGATCACATTTCGACAACGAAGGTTGAAGTTTTGAGGTGTTGAAGATTGTGGAGGTGAATGGGAAAAGGAAGAAAGAGAAGGCAAGGAATGGGAGCATGAAGATGACGAGGAGGAGAAGGTGACGTGATGGCGGCCGGAAAGTACCGCCGTGAAACCGGTCGGCGCCCATTGGATTCACCGGCAACACATTTTCAGAGAGAGGGAGAGAGAGAGAGAGAGAGAGAGAGAGAGAGAGAGACGGATGCGGGGGAGTCTGTTGGATGGTTTGGTTTTGATGAAAAAAACGCCGTTAAAAAAACGAGTTGTAGACAGATTTAATTAATTACCATCGCATTATTTATTTAATATATAAATATATTTATATTTTAGCCTAGCACGATTCACTCAATTAGACGGAAGACATATAAGAAAGCATACAATTCGAATTCGATTTCGCATGGAAAAAACTCCTATTGATGAAAGGTTTGTACTCGATTTTAGATCGTCGGTCGGGACTGTATGTAAAATGTTTTTCAAATTTTAGGTTCTACGGGAGGGAGCGCTCGTGCGTATACGTGTTCCACCATGATAATTTCAAACAATATATATCTTTAAAAAGTTTAAAAAAAAAATCAATGAACCTCTAAGGGTTGAACCCGGGCCCCTCTAGGGGGCAGAAAATGCATGCTACTGTGCTGCGCATGCTTGGCAACATTATATTATCTTTTTTAATAATTGTTAAACTGTAACTTTTTTTTGAAATTATCGTGGTGGAACCCGTAATGTAAGCGTACACTCCCGTAGGGATCTCAAACTTGCAGAAAATTTTCACGTCCAGTCCTGACCGACGCTCTGAGATCCGAGTATAGACTTTTCATAAACTGGAGCTCCTGCCTCGTGGTAAAGACAATTTTAGAAAATCCTACGAGGGAGTTTTAATATTCATATAGACTATTTTAAAAAAAAAATTCCAAAATTCTAAATATAATAAATAATATGTCTTAAAAGTCAAACTTGTAGACTATATATTTAGGCCATTACATATTCCTCAACTCTAAGAAGTAACTTAGATGCATGATCTAATGAGGAAATCATTAGCCTTATCATGTTTGTTTTAATAACAACCTGGATATATGTGGATTACAGTAATGATATAGCATTTCATTTAATTCCAGATCTGAGCCCTATCTCTTAATTAATGACTTCATTCAAAGCTCAAGGTGGATTATTTACCACGTTAAGTTATACATTCACTATTTCAAAAGAAAGTAGTTAATTAAATTATCAAAAAAAAAAAAATGTTCATCTATTAAAAAAAGTTAGCTCAACCATAAGTATCCCTTAATCTCAGCTTCATTAAGCTGCAAAAATATAAAAATTTTCCTAGATTTGTATAAATGTGATCCGTCTAATCAACACAATATCTCTAAACATTGAATAATGGGAAACTTACCTATCATTCATGCATTAAAACACATAGTTACAAATAAATCACTCATTATAATCCGTTATTTTCAATGTCTACAACATAGTTAGAAATAATTTTTGGAAAACAAAATTTGTATATAAAAGTTCTAGACCACATCAGAATATATATATTTTATATTTAATATTTTTTAATAAATAATTTTAAATATATATTTTGTAAAAGTATTAGCTGATTAGTGGATTAATTACTAAATAAACTATCATTTTGAAGTTTTAAAATATGTATTTAGAAATTTTTTTAAAATCTCTTTAAAAATAAAAATTATAAATCACATTATTATTTTTTTATATTTAATAAAATTTTTAAAAAATAACATAGTAATTAAATTATTTCTTATATGAATTTTAACATAGTGACTAATTTATGAAGAATTTGAAGTCATTGACCGCTTTACAAAAGGTTTGAAATCAGGTGCTGATATACAGTTTCCTCTTGAATAATTGATTTACCATGTAGTTCGAATAATTTACTTTGCACCAAAGTTGGTGGCTTCAGACAGGCTCTCACCAAATCTGGGATTAGCAACTCAAATTCTCAATATATTGCTTTAATTTTACTTGAGAATGACACTTTTCACTTTTATATTAAGCTACATATAGATTATCGTGGGAATGAAGCAAATGACCATTAATTGTTCAGGGGGAGGTTCTTACTGGACAAGCAATAACATTTTGGTCCTATACTCCCAAATCTCTTTTAACATTTCACCTAAAAATCGATCAAGTTTGCTTCCGTCGTCGTCGCATGCCGGATCGTCGCACGCGGTTGCATCGCCCTTCATTTTGATCGCTTGTCGTCGTTGTTTGTGATGCGGTTGTGCGTCGTCGTCGCCTGCCGATGCGCCGCCTCGCTCGATTTGCACCTATGCCGTTTTTGCCCAGTCTATTCAAGTGACAATGTAGGCGCATTTATAAAGGAAACGTGATGATCACCGACCCACACACCGCCGACTGCCGAGAAGACGGATGCAATGACCGTCCTACAGCCTGCCTCCTTGAAGCGTTAGTCCATTGACGTCCCCTGTTAATGTGGTCGTTAACTGAATGAATTTCAACTACGGATGTCGGTGAAATTCTAAGTTGCACCGAGCGGCATCGATGTCGGTCGACACGGAAATAGGCTATTCGGTCATTGAAAGTGTTGCAAGCACCGACCGACGATCATCTTTGGTAGGTCGTTGCAGCGGCGGTCGTTGAATGGTCTAATTGTTATACAGTTTAATTAGCATGTGATTTTTGGGACAATTTCGACGTAAATTTTCGGAGGGTCGTGGCATTAAAAAAGATCTATTTTTAGTGATTATTGATAGAAATATAAATGACGAGCCACAATATTCAGAATCAACTCATTTAATACTTGAGTTTGAATTTGCGTTTAATTCAACTCAAGTACGATGCTCAAACTTTAGTTAAATTTTAATAAGTTCGTATCCCAACTACTAGAATTTAAACGGTTCAGTTCATTTTCACCTAGAATGGATTTTTCTAGTCAAGACAACAAAGTGAAACATGAGTCAAACTGCCAAAGATATTTTATAAACGTCCTTCTTAACCAACCAATAAGAAAACACCGCGTATCAGTCCTGAGACCAGCGTACTGCTCAATGCCACAACTCACAAGTCTCGTGCAGTGCGCCCGACCGCACCGCGCAGAGCGCACATGACCGACGACCCTCCTTTAATTGCAACTGCAACAGTATGTATGTTCATATCTCTGCTTCTGCTATAAAGCTTGGGAACGAAGGACATTGTTCATTCGTTCGTGGTTGTGGCCATGGCGAAGCCTTCTCCAGCTCTGCCATGGCTGCTGCTTCTGCTGCTCGTTATAACTGCCTCCACTGCTTGTTCTAAGGTTAGTTGTTAATAGCTCTAGCTATTTTCTTATTTTTCCTTTCTTTTTTCAGAAAATGCTTTATTTTTTTCATGTGATCTTGTTTTCTGCTGGTTGTTATACATGAAGCAGGGAAGAATAAGGTTTCTCTATCCATTTTTTATAAATTAGAGCTTCATCGCTGCTAATACTTTCAAAATGAAGCTACATTGTTCGTCTTTAGATCTAAAGGCTTCTGTTAAAATTGCAGCTAATTGAGCACGAAGAAGAGGTTGAACTACTCAAGAAGAAGCCAACTGTGAGTTACAGATTTCTGCTCCACTTACTTTAAACCTTCTTTCTTTTCTAGATTTTTCATTTATTTCAACTCTGCTGGTGGTGTTTCAGGGCAAGTTCGGCCCTGGAAGTCTGAGGAGCTACCGTAAGTCTTCGAACTGAAAAATTTTGTTGGATAACTATATCTCAGCCTCTATTTTTAAATTACTAAATTAGTATTTTAAATAAAAATAAATTTTTGTGTGTTTTATAATTTGTATTAAAATATTTTTAGATATCAAGTTCTAAAATTAGAACTGGTAATTTTTTTTTTAATTCTTTTAAAGTATAATATTATTAAAAATTGTAATATATAGTTATTTTAATTGAAATTTATTTTTTAATATTTGAAATTAAGTATAAATGTATGTGTGTGTGTGTTTTGTATTTTAAAAAATATGAATAAAACGGTTTTGTCAGATAGGAGCTTTTTTTTTTTCGAAAAAATCCTAATTTGTTCACTGCTCCATGGATTCTAATTCTATGATTATTGAAAGAGTTAGATATCAACTTCTGTACGGTTTCCCAGTTATGAATAAATTTTGTTATTTTTATCTATTGATTTTTACACACCTAAATATTAATTCAGAATAATTTTTAGAAAAAGTTAAATACAAAAGATCAAATTAAATGTATTAATATTTTAAATATTTTAAAATATCTATTTAAAAGTAGTTTTTGAAAATTTTTGGATACAAAAATTAAGAATACAACTAATTGTTTTTAAAAAGATATTTAAATAGTAGTTAAAATAATTATGATATAAATTTTAAGATATAAACTGATTATTTAAAAAATTAAAATAAGAGGTTTATCTGTAAAAAGTTTAAAACTCGGGATCAATTTCCTCATGAATTTTTTTGATACAGAATGTCCAGGGGAATGCGTGAGGAGATGCGGGAAGACGCAGTACCACAAACCATGCATGTTCTTCTGCCAGAAATGCTGCAGCAAATGCCTGTGCGTGCCCCCAGGATATTACGGCAACAAGCAGGTCTGCCCCTGCTACAATAACTGGAAGACCAAGCGCGGTGGACCCAAATGCCCCTAAGCTATCTATTATGTATCCTAGATTACTTATTACTACATAATTAGCTGATAATATAATGTTAACTGATGAGTTGGTTGTCTTGGGCTAGCCATGTCATATGTGACTTTGGGCTCGTTGCTTGGACTTGCTAGTATTATGCTTATGATATGCACTGAGGTCATGCACATTGTTGCATGCTCTGGATTTATTTATGTTGATCTACGGGATTCCATGCATGCATGCTATCAATAAACACGCAAAATATTCCGGTTATTTGCGATATAAAAAAATTATCTGGATTAAGTTTAAACTCAAGTATTTCTCAATTAAAGTTTCCTATACAGGTTTTTTTTTTTTTTTTACCAGAAAAAAGAGAGATGAAGTGGTCTATGAGATAAGCTCGCCTGTTTATTATGGCCGACAAAAATTATGTGTAGCAAACGAGATGCTCCTAGGTTGGACTTTTTTATTAGCCTTTTTCTTACAAATATAATTACTGTTTTACACGATTCTGAAAGGACAATTTGTTAACGAGTATTTTCTAAAATTATTTTTAGCCAAAAAGCGTCTCCTAATTCGATTAGCTTTTTAGCATGAAAAGCTTATGGAATTTTGTTGAAAAGCATCTACTTTGTGATACTCTGTCAAATGAGCTAATAAAAATCCCCTCCAACATATATATATATATATATATATATATAATCTTTAAAACATATATCATAAGAAAAGAAAAAGAAAAAGTAGGATAAAAAATACTTCCAAATTAATTTTATTTCAATTAACTTTAGAATGAAGTGTTTAAGTTTTTTATTTTTGTTCCACTTGCAGCTAGTGGCTAACTCAACTAGTTATTTTTTAACCATCTTCATCTATAATTAGGATTTGAACTCTGACCTACCACATAAGGGGGAGAATTCGGTACCATTTGCGCTGAGAGCGCAGCGCGAAGTATATAATTTAAATGTCCAAAGGAAATGACTTTTCACCCAAAAGCGGTGCATATAAATAGTGTTCTAACAATTTGCACTGGCATTCCCAAAAAACAATTATACTTTTGTTTTCTGATAATTACTAAATCAAGCATAAATTCATACTTATAAATATTTTAAATATATATAAAAAAAATATTTTAACGTGTTTTAGAATTTCCGTATTAAAATAGTTTATATATACATATGTGTGTGTGTGTGTGTGTTTTTTTTTTTTTTTGTGCGCACACGTGCACATTTCAGAGAGAATTTTTTAATTTTGCAAAGAATTAGAATTTATTTGACAAATTTTTTCGAAGTATAGGCTTTTCGGCAAACTCCAAAAAGATTCGAAAAAGCATGAGTTAAATTGAATTCACACATATTTTCCTTTATGTTCGCAATTTTTTAGAGCAAATTAATTTTATGCAATATATTTAAAATTATTTAAGATAATATATAGCACAAATAACTTTAATAGTTCAACTTTATATACTTAATATGTGTAGATTATATATGTAGGTTTGACATTTCTTTCTTGCTCCTAACTATTTTCTTCATTTGCTGAGCTACTAAAAGCAACCGCAAAAAGCTGCCACCTTTTAAGACTCCCTTTCCTTTGCCATATTCCATAAAGGTACAGTGGGTTTAAAATTGGCACAATATTATGTTAAAAAAAAAACAATTTAGGTTTATGCATCATCTTGTGAATCTTCAACCACACCAAATCGAGCTAAACAGAATCATATGATTTTCATTATAATATTTAAAGCAGTTGTATAAATATACGGCTCAAAATTTTCGCAAAAATTTCAAAAATTATTATCTATGCCAAAAACTGCTTCAATGTGTGTGGTCATTGAATAAATGACCATGTTATCGACGTTAAGGGATTATAAATCATCTGCCCCAACCTCTGTGTCACTCTATCTTACTGTTTTGATGGATGGCATGCGCACTATATTTCCTATTTAGTTTTTTTATATATTAAATCTTCTTCATTATTTATCTGGGTTTGAGACAAGCGAGTGGCTTTTTCTCAAAAAAAATAAAAAAATAAATTTTCTCAAAAAAAATAAAAAAATAAAAAGAGAGAGAGAGAGAGAGAGAGAGAGAGAGAGAGAGAGAGAGAGAGAGAGAAGGATGAGACATAGGGTGGATGGATCATTTGGATTCATTTTATGGGTGTCCGGGCTCTTTGGTCCGCAGGTAACGTTTATTACAATATGGCATGAGCATTATTTATCCATTATCATCTGAATGTGCAATACACATCTAACTTTAAATTAAGTTGTATTTTCGGTATTAATTACCAACTTATTAAGGATTAAATGTTGTTGGCATTACATATTGTAGGATCTAACAGTGAATTTTGGTACATGATGTACAAGATTTTGAAACTTAATGTAAACTAACAAACCTATCAGGCCAACCCCGAATCTTATGTGTCAAAATTTAGTATCTACCAATCGATTGTTATCGGCAATAACGACCAATTGTCTGATAAATGATATGGCAATCCTACGTGTCCTGACGTGCTATAGCCGATCCCGATCCCGACACCGATTTTTTGATAGGAAACTACTTAGGGTAGATGTAGGTGATGATTCTTGTTGACTTCATATGAAAGCTAGCTATATAAGCAATTCCAACAAGGAAAGCGAAAGGACAATGTTTTGAAGAATACTAACTCCTTTAATAACAAGTAAATGTTTTTGTCTTATATATTTTTTGCAAATACTATTCTTTGAATTATCTTAGTCCTTAAAAAATCAGAATTGATATGACATTATCTGTACCAGCCAATTTATTTAGTAAAATATTTTAAGACAATAACTTTCTATTTAGTTACTTTTGAAAGTATGAAGTGATACTTTCAAAGATGTCGGTAGAAAGTGATCATCTTCGAATTATTTGATTAATACTTGGGTTGATAGGATAGTGTCATATCAGCTCTTATTTTTGCAGGTCAGTTGCGATTATCTAGCAATTCTCTATTTGTCCATATCAGTAATGATTTTTAGGGTCACCAGCATTTTTTTATTTCTTTTCTTCGACTGCAAACCGTAACGCATTTGGATTTTCTTTCGAAGCCAAATGAATGAAATAATTCGAGTAGTTATTTTCACCCAACATCATGATGTAATTAGTTAGACATCAGCCAATGTCTCAACGACAATGCTTTAGCAATTATAAAGAGAATTTGACATTTTGTAGGCCCACTACTCAATGTCCACTCAATTTGCCTACATCATATTAAGGAAGAGCTAATTTACTTGTGGATAGATAACATATAAGTACATACAAATTATGCAAATTATTGTATTATAAGTAGGTGTAGCTCATGTCCTCCACTCATGTATATGATATCCATAGTTGTTAGTACTACACTTCATATATGTTAGAATTTCATCATTTTTCACCAACAAAGGGAGGATATATACATATATTCATATGGGATGGGTCTCAGAGCCCATAAGAAGCCTGTCAGACAGCCCAATGAGTACAGTTGGCCGACCCCTATCACTCGTGAAGGGTGATCTGACCACCCTAATTATGGTAGGACCCTTAAGATCAATCGAGCAACCAGTGACAATATGACATATGGCAACTCAGCTCGCACCGCATCCTATCAGGGTGGCAAACATGGAGCTAGTCCGCGGAAGTGGACATGAGCCAACATGCGCCCGCCCTTGGCGAATATGCAGCTGACCAATATGTCACTTTGCCCTTACTTCTCCAATACTATTTCACCCATCAAGATTGGGCATGTGGTAGAAAATTGGAGACATTAACCAATTGGCATCAAGCAACTAGACGTGGAGCTATGTGATTTGTCGTCGACCCCCCCCCCCTCCGGCTACTCCTCAATTGTCATATCGTATTTAGTACATGCAATTAATGAGATAAGACTAGGCAAGTACAATAAATATACCCAAGTCTTGCATAAAGGCAATTCGATTCAGGTAAATCGAATTCAAGCCAGTCCAACTCAAGCAACGATTCAAATTAGTCTTATTTACTCTAGACAAATTTCCTTCAAGTTGGGAAAAGATAGAATTGTTTTTTAATATTTCTTTGCCCGGTACAAAACATCTCATCTTTCTTTCCGTTAAGTCTTTTCACCAACCTATGCAACGTATTAATTGAGTTCTTATTTACTTCCATAGACGTAGGTTGTGTTATCCGCTGAACCACCTAAAAATGCATATCTTTATTTGTAGCTATAACTTGCTGTATTACTAACCCCAATTAATACTAACTGTACTGCCACAAACAGTAGAACCCAGCTAGGCTTGTTAATGTTAGAACTTCATCATTCTTCATCCCACAAATGAAGGAAATCCAGAAAGATTGAATTTGGAATATTACAGTCAGGTACAACAAAGCCCACCAAGATAAAAAGCCATCTTTTCTTTCTCTATCATCTTCCCATATATAGATCTAACTCAAGACGTGAAGAAACGGCTCGCTTCTTCCCTTCCTTCTCTTCTCTCCATTACTTGTCTCTCTCAATTCCCGCTTCCTCATGCCATCTTCTTCCTCCTCCTCCTCCAGCTCTTCTTCTTCGTCTTCTTGGTATTCTCATCTCTCTTCTCCAACTCCAAAATTTCTCAGCAACGGTAGTATCGCTAGCAACAAGCAAAAATCCCCAACAACAATGGATAGAACAGAGAAGGATAGCGGCAAGAAATATTCGTGTAACGGTGGCTCGTCCAAGTCTCAGGCGCCGGTAAGCTACGGTGAGTGCAGAAAGAACCACGCGGCGAGGATTGGAGGTTACGCCGTCGACGGGTGCCGTGAGTTCATGGCCGCCGGCCCCGTTGGCACCGACAACGCCCTTCGCTGCGCCGCTTGCGGCTGCCACCGCAGTTTCCACCGGCGACTCCACGACGACGAGCACTCCTACGCGTCCCCACCGTGCGACTATTCATCCGACTCCAACACCCGCAAATGAACTCTCTCATACATCATAGAATGGCTATACCCTTTTCATTCTTTTATGAATTATATATTGTATGGTTTGAAAGTTAGGGTAATGATATGTTCTCTACGAATGTGCGTAGTGCTACCCCATCTGTGTATATATAGTGAGACCTTCTTTAGCTAATTTCGAGAGAATTTGCAATTTTTCTACAAAATAATTAGCATGTAAATTTAGGCAGTTGGAGTATAGCACCCTTCATTAGAGACATGGGATCTATTCCGAAGATCATAAAGTGTCGAAAAGCTCGATTCTTGCGAATGTTTATAGATAATTTGAGAGAGGTGGTCTTCAAACTCATTCCTTCTCCTTAATTATAAGATGATATTTCACTTTTCTTTTCTCCTTTCATTTGACCAAAATTGGAGTGTTTGGGCGTTGATAAGAAAAATCTTTAGTTTTATTTTTTAACTTGTTTTTCTTTAGACGACCGAAAATTTCAGATGGCCGAGTCACTATGTAGCCTGCCAACCCACCAAACCTAGTGTAGCAGTTCTCCCTATCTCCATCTTCGGATCCGATATGTTGTTATTATTATTTTGGTATATATAGACTTGAGAAGGTCATTTGGGGAATGGTTGCGTTATACATGCAAACTATATATGTTTTGTTTAAAATGGTGGAGTATTAAATAGGTTTTGCATGTAGCTTCTTGTTCTCATTTTGCATGATTGACTTTGATATATTTACTCATCTATGGTTATGCGAAGTCTACCTTATACAAGTCCTTTTTTTTATATTAATTTACGTGGTGATCGGACCATCATGACTTAATTGTCAAAACTGCTAAGTACATCAAAGCAACTTCACTAAACATATTTTCATGTCTATGCATTAGATGAAAATGGTCGCTTATGTAGATAAGATCGACGGTATTATGTAAAAGATAGATTAGGGTTTTTGCTAGTGCAACCACTTTTTTCTTAGAATAAGAATGAAAAATAATATATTAACATATCTTAGACATATCACTTTAATTAGTGCTTTCATATAGTTTGACTTATGTTGTTTTAACTTTCATATATTAAGTATATTATATGAAATTGATGCTCACCTTTAGCATCATTAAGTTAATGGCGCGCGCACTCACAATTTTTTTTAAAAGGTGCACTTACAACTTCAAAATGCATAATAAATGGAGAATTCGATGATCCGATCATGTTACAGCACTATATGAACACTTGAGCATTTAGCAACCAATGAATCAATCCAATGATCCACCTATAGCATGCTCATATTAAGAAGGTGAGTAGTCGATGCTCATGAACCACCAAAGTTACTCCTTCAAAATATTACAAAATTCAACCATCAGTATATGTGTATTTTAGCTTACTTGATTTTTAAGTAAGATTTTTTTTTTTTTTTTTTTTTTTTTTTTGAGAAACTCTTCAATGAGAATAGTTATATAATTTCAGAATTTACCATAATTGCATTTCTTGGACTCTCATTTTGTTTCAAGTGAATTTTTTGAATGTTTGAAAATTCCAAAATAATTAACAAACTAAATATATTGTCTTCATAGGCCTCCAAATTGTGTCCAACTACTTTGTCATGCTCTTCTTCTCTATCAATGAGCTTCATGAAATATCTTAGAAGGAGAAGGTTGACCTACAAACTGAATATTTTCACATTTAAGTTTAAATATAAATGCAACTTGAAAAATTGGTTGGCTCTCTAATATGCATGAGTACAGTGTGGAGAATCTCAAAAGAAAAAAGCAGCACTTAATAGTCCTAGTGAAAGTATATATTGCTCATCTCACCAAATGATATCATTACCACTTCATTATTCCACCTTGACAAGAAATAAAAAAGAAGCTATTATTGCCAATAGTTGCTTAAAAAGCAATGCTGTACTGCCCAAAGCAAGACTGAAACCTATCCCGAGGCTTGTTCAAGTGATATGATCTGAATCGTACATTCCACAGAGAGTTACATTTCATGTAATAGCGCCGACTAATTTTATATTTTGGATACTGAGAGAAAGATCTAGCTGGAGTGTACAATGCAACAGTCATTTCTGAGATGCTCTTTTTTTTTTCAAAAAAGTAACATTAATCAAGATTCCCAATAGTCCTGATAAAGGAACCACACGCTTTGCATTGGTATATATACAGCGTGTGATTTTGATTGTATAACAAATAGCATTGCACTTTGTTTATTGGTTTATAACTGTCGTTAATTGCCTGTTTAGTGCTTATAATATCATGTTTAGATAACATCATTGGTCGGTTTGCATAAAGTAAAGTACCTTTTACAAGGAAAGGTACATAATGAGGCCCCATAAAATTTAGAAATCAGTATCGTTTCAAAAGTTTACATGTGGAACTGCATAAGTGGTCACAAGGTTCAGACCAGGCCAATTAAGTTATTTGATCTCGCCATAAGCCAAGGCATCCAAATGCTACCATGCTAGACCCCATGTTTATCATTCTTTTTGTCACAGAGTTACAGCGTAAATACTAAAGATCATGACAAATTCACAGAGTTATATGATAAAGGAATGCCTCAGCTGGATTTTCAAGTCGTATACAGTAGTAATGAGTAAGAGACGGAGATTTTACGTTATTCAGTCGTTAATGCAGCCTAAATTTATGGGAGGAAATGAAATGAACTCCTTTGATGGTAGCTAGAGAGGTTCGTTGAAATAACGAGGGAGAAGATAATGGGATTCCTTGGATCAGTCTAAGAAATATTAAGAAAGGAATGTTTCTTTCATTCCTTTGGAGTCTCTCTATATGTGTGGATTGTCTCTTGCTGGTTTGGGATTGGCCTTCTGTATTGTCCTAGTGCAATTTATATAGCCTTTTCTGACACTCTCATCATAAATTTCATGCATTGTGTAACATGATAAAAAGATGGGGGTTGGAGGGTCGGCATCGCTCCATGTCAGCCCGCTCGTCGTAGTCTAGATTTGTGTAGGATTCGTCCTCCACACATCTTCTGATAGTTGGACGAAGTGGGTGGTGAACTGACAGTCCGGCAATGCTTTTATCTCCAAAGGCGGGTACGCGCTGGGGTTGTCCCTGCACCAAAAAAGTCTAGAGCTAGCTCGTGGATGGGACGGCTCGTGAGCCCGATATCGAGTATCGCACGGTGATTTGTCCTCTAGTTGGCTCAGGGGGACTACCATCATTCCCAGCCGGTCGGGTCGGGACTAGCTGGGCCTGCCTTATTTGAGTTTTAATAGGCGCTATTTTGGATCTTAAGACATAACCCACATCAATATAATATTTCAAATCTGTACGGTCAAAGACTAGGTTGCTTCTCAATGACCAGTTTGCTTTACTTCCTCATGATATTTTATTGTTTTTTAAGCATTTATAAGAAACAAGAGGAGAACGAAGAAGCCGGCGGTGCACAGCAGGAATCTATGTAGACACGCAAAGGATTGAAAAGAGAGTGGGTGAGAGAAAGGGACTTGAAACGGACATGGCGGAGGATGGCAGCTAATCTGGTGACCCTTTGAATTAGTAATGGGCCCCCATCTCCAGCAGGCCCGCCTAACTTTGGGGTTCAAAAACCACGTGCATGGTCCCTCCCCAACTTCCCTCCATGAACACGTAAATGCGAAAATCATTGTCACATGCCCCATATCCGTCGAATAGATTAGATAATGGTTGGCTGAGGCAGATCAGATATGTGGCACTATTGGGTTGTCTTTTCCTGGTGGATCAATCGGGTCGATCTAGGACGACCCGGGCCCAATGTCCTCACTCTTGATTCCTAGCTGCACGTGCGAACAGGATCTAGGGATTGAGCCACCACATGGATTCTCCCAACATTTTATATCTGCTCAGGTAAGTCATTGAACTTTTATTGTATGCTTGGACAGTGGCAGATCTAGCGTACGTTGTAGCAGGATAGTCAATCGACTACCCTGCTTTCGGGAGTGTGAGGTATATATATCTATACTTCAGAAAAATATATAAAATTTAGATTGGAGTTGATCGCTTTGTAACAAATGGCGTAGTGGTTTGGGAGCCGCGAGCAGGTAAGAGTACGTGCGTTCGAGGTAGACTGAGTGCGAGCCTTGGGCCCCTTTTTTTTTTTTTTTTTTTTTTTTTGAAGTCTTTCTTCTTGTTGCCTGGCCGGCCCAAGCCCAACCCCTATACACCAACCCGCTGCATTATGCAACCAGCAACTATAACCCCAAATTCATTTCTAATTTTTCCACCCCGATCTGTGCCGCTCTCCGATTTCAGTACCCAATTTGCAGCTGCCGCCGCCTGCCGGGGTGCTACGTGTGCCAGTGTGTCGTGCCACGGTTCATCTCTTTCTCCTTCTCTCTCGCTCGGTCGCTCCAACCTGCAACCTCCCAGCGCTCCGACTCCCGAGTCTGCGACTTCTTCCTGCCGCTGCCACACCACCGTGGTTTGGTTAGTCGGCGTTGCTCTGCTCTCTCAGTCGACAATCTCTCTCTCTCTTAAGTCTCTGACTCTTCTTCTCTCTCTCTCTCTTACAGCTTCCTTCACAGGTTTGCTGCTAGCGCCACCGCACGTTGGGATTCGCTATATACCGCTGCAGACCAGACATTCTATTCTGACTACTCTGTCTTGGATTTCTAGATCCGCCACTATACTTGGAGATCCTTAAATTTGTTATATGTGTTTAACCAAGTCCCATTCTGTCGGAATGAAGGGTTCAAATGTGACTTAGGGTATTCTACATGGGCTTAGGAGGGGTTCCACCGCCAATTCATCTTCAGCCTCCATCTAAATTAATTTCTTGACGGCCATCACTTGCGCTATAGCACACATGTGGACACGTCGGTGCTATTACAGAGTCTATTATTCCCTGTACGTAGTAGATGATCTCCACTCGATAAGTTATGCCAACTTCTTCGCATGGTCTGTGCACCAATGCAATAAACATTTTAGAAAAAGCTTTGACTATATGAAAAATAGGTTTGGTTGTGATCTACAACTTCTTAATTCTAAATATTTAAGAAATATGTTGAGCTTGATCAAAAGTTATAAAGTTGCAGTTTATCTTTTTTTTTTTTTAAATAATTTTTTGAGATTTTTCTGACCCATCTAAAAATATTTAAATTATCACAATACAATTTACTTTTATTCAAAATATTTCGAAATTTATATTTACATAGGACGCATATTACAAGGTGCACGGCAGGGGATTTGATATTTTCTCCTCTTGTCCCAAGATTCATGATCTCTATCCTCTTGTTCCAGCAGGGGACTCGGCCTGTGTAGGGCTTAGTCCGTGGACTTTCCGCGTCTCTAATCACACCCATCCACCATAGTTGCACAATGGGCTTAGAGAACTAATAAACCTATGTCTTTTGGGCAATGGGCCCAGAAGTGGAAGCCCAGCCCTTCTGCGTTTCGTGCAGATTTATTGTTGGGGCTTTTGTGTATCAGTCTTCCGTTTTTGTTTTCAGCGCGTTCAGTCTCAAAAATATATTTTTCACGAACTAATTTATTTATATTTTTTTTTACAAATCAATCTCCTGAAAATATATTTTTAGAAGATAATTTATGAACTCTCAAAAATAGGGAGCTGATACTTAAATTTCTCTTTATTGTTTGTGATGAATTGAGACAGGCAAATTTTCTGTTGACAATATATATATATATATTAAACAAATACTTCGGAGTGATTCAAAGTCCGCCCACAGAATTGCAGGTCTCATTTTCCCACCTACCCCCGCACCGCATCTGCCATTTCGTTCGTCCAACCTTGATTTCTCCGCCATAAAAAAGGTAGCTAGTAAGAGACCTAACTTGTAAGTTGGTGGCGGAGAGAGATTCAGCTCCTAGTTGGTACGATGGATTACTTGCAAGCACACCACGCGGAGCTCCTAGGCATCGCCGTCGCAGTCGCCGCCATCGGCGTCGGTGCCGCCTACTTCTATCTCTCTTCCAAGAAGCGAAATGGTACGAGCACAAATCTTTCTGGTTTTGGTGCTTTTAATGGTTTCTTTGTTTCGTTTCTATTGGAGTTCTTTATTGTCTATCTTCCTATAACTAATACGTTTATGATCAAAATCTGATTTTTGACTCCATAGATTTTGTTATAGTAATTACATGCTTTTGTAATTTAACATGTTAATAATGATTACGGTTCCAAGATCGGATTTTAGGAATAATTTATTGAAAAGCTAATTTTTTTCTTTATCATGTTGTAGCATTTGACAGTCGATTTTCTTTTTCTTGAGATATCCGGAAAAAGCTCAGATGGCCGGGCCCACTAAGTGAGCCCGCCAATCTACGAAACACGAAGTGGTGCTTCCTCCTGCTCCGCCGTCACGCTCAGCTCTGATACTCACATTTAACAAGTGATTTTTAAACAGGTTGTTTGGATCCTGAGAACTTTAAGGACTTCAAGCTTGTGGAGAAAATACAGCTTAGTCATAATGTTGCAAAGTTTCGGTTTGATCTTCCTACACCTACTTCAATTCTAGGCCTTCCCATTGGTCAGCATATCAGTTGCCGGTCAGCTTCAAAATCTTGATTGTACTCAACTTTCCCCAGAAATTTTTTCGATGCAATGCTCTTATTTGCCTATGTTTTCTATGCAGAGGGAAAGATAGCCTCGGGGAAGAGGTGGTCAAGCCTTATACACCAACCACTCTAGATTCAGATCTTGGCCACTTTGAGCTTGTTATAAAGGTAATTTACAATGATGTGTCATTAGAAACTTGCTGTTTCATCGTTCAATCCATTCTACAGATGTTGTGATAGATTAACTAATTGATCAGGTTTCTTCTGTACATCTGATATGTGTTTCCTATTTTAGATGTATCCTCAAGGAAGAATGTCTCATCATTTCCGTGAGATGCGTGTTGGTGATTACTTGTCGGTAAAGGGGCCTAAGGTATGTACAACTGTTCTTCTGGTAGTGGACGATTTTCAACATCATCCTTTTTCGTTATTCATATAATAGTTTTTCTATTTATATTCTTTTCTTTTCGTGTGTGTAGGCACGTACCACCTATGAGGCTAATTGGTGATAATAGTTTCTTAGTCCAGCTCTAACTAATGACACCCATGTTGTTTTGGCAAACTCCCATTGGTTTTACTCTGGCATGCATGTATTGTGCGTTTGGCATGGCTCAGCGTTTGAACGTCAAGTAGTTTATTAACAGCTGTATTATAAAGGTGCTTGGCTAATTGGACGGAACATAAAGTTGTATCAACATTTTTCATATCTATATTATCTAAAATGTAAGAAAAGTACTGACGTAAGAGGTTCTTTTTTTTTCTGATGGAATATAATTCAACATGATACAGTATAACGCTTCTTTTAAACTGTCTTGGTACGTTGTAGTTACTGAGTCAACACCCTTAGCCAAGCATGTTGCATCCTGTCTACATGATTTAGATAATTAGGTATATATGGACAACTTTAAATTTACAGGAAACTAAAAGGTGCACTATCTTTTTCTCATTTTTGTTCTAATTTCTTCTCATTGGCATTGACTTTTTTTGGTCATGCTCTTATCTTCATGCCTCTTGGTTGGTGCTTCATTTTAGAATCAGTTGTAAGTCTAGGGATTAGGTAGACGGTGATCAGAGAAACTGGTTTATTCTTGTGTCGTCTAACTTTTGTACGAGTTGTGAAAGGTGCTATTGACTAGGATAATTCTGTCTTGCTGTTTTACAATTACGCACTATATCATTCACTGGGTTCTGTGTTGAAGTTAGAATTCAACAAGCATAAACTTCCATGTATAGGTATCCAAAGCTGTTTTATGTTAGTTGGTTTTTGGATTTTGCATGTCCTGTATATGTTGTCTAACCAGCTGGTACTGCAAGATATGTTTATATTGTTTGATTATTGCTTACTCTCGGCACCTACTTGTGGTTTGCGTACTTAAACTAGATCAAAGAAGAGCTCTTAGGGATTGTTGCTCTTGTTGACAAATATGTGTAATGTTCTGTAGTTAACATGGACTAGGCCAGCTAGCTAATTGACCTTATTCGATGTTTTACTTTTGCAGGGAAGGTTCAAATACCAACCTGGACAAGTCAGAGCATTTGGAATGATTGCTGGAGGATCAGGCATCACTCCAATGTTTCAAGTGTGTGCTACCTCGAATAAAATTTCATGAGTCCTATGTTTCTAGTGGCTATGCCGTTCTTATTGCTCTTCTGATTCTGGATTGCAGGTTACAAGAGCAATTCTGGAGAACCAGAAAGACGAAACCAAAGTTTATCTTATATATGCCAATGTGACATATGAAGACATCCTTTTGAAGGTATAATGCCCAGTTTCAAGTTTTGTTGAAATGCTGATTTTACAGCAGAGTTCTTGCTTTTCTACTTTAGGTTTTTGCGAAATGGTTTTCTCTTTATCATGAAAATTATTTCATATCCATAACGAAAATAAAACAAAAGAAGGGCCTGCCAAACCTTGATTTTTGTGTCTTAACATGCTAGCACCATGCCTAGCCGTGGGGATAAGATAATCCACTCATTATATATCAGGTTGTGAGGATATTTTTGAACTTGTTATTGTGTATCCTTTGATGTCTTTATTTATTGTTTAGCCTTTTGCCCCAGTTTTTCAGATTTGGTTCCAGCTAAAGGGCTTCACTGTTGCTGCTGCTAGAAGTACAATGTACAAACATTTATTTGTACCACTAGTTGACAATGATAGTTCTTGGTTCTGCAACTTTAGCTCAAGATGGATGCATATGCTTTTCTCATGTGCCGTGAAGTTTTTTTTTCCCTCAAATATGTCGTTGGCTAATGTACTGATATTCTTTCGATTGAGTAATGGAATTCTCTTGCGTGCTAACGTGGTTGTTGGCCTATGATTACTGTTGCGAGGAAATCATGTCAACAGCCATCTCCAAAAGCAAATTGCAGGATCCTACTTGATCACCTTCTTCTTCCAGCATGCCGTAGTCTATCTTCTTGCAGCTTTCTCTTTCATCCTCGTGATTGTATAGAACAATTTTCTAAATCAGCTTTTACTATATCTATATCCATCACCAGTAGAATGAAAATTTATAAAACGTCATTTTTGTGACTTTTGTCATATGGCCAGATATCAGAAAATTGGTACAATAACTTTAAGTTAGTTCATTGCCTCATTTGTCATATCGGTATAGCCAACCATGTCTGATTTATGTTAGTTGACACTGGATTATTTTTCATCGAAGGAACCCTAGTTTAAGTCAATTTCTTTAAGGATAACTTAGGGTCGTATTTTGCAACATGAGTGTTAATTAATACTCAATTTTTGAGGATACCTTGGACTTCCTATCTTTTTGCAGGCAGAGCTGGAAAGTTTTGCTAAAAATTATCCTGATCAGTTCAATATCTACTATGTCTTGAATCAGGTTTGACCACACTTCACATTTCTGCTATATATTCCTTTGCTTGTAGAAATCTCTCCATGAAATTATAACTGGTCAGCCTCTTTAATGTGACGTCGACGTTAACTAAAACGTTAAAAAATTAGGTTTTAAGGTGAAAAGTTTTGCAATTGTTACATAGATTAACTCTTCAGCGTTAGCTTCTCTCCTGTGGCATAGATGGGTTTATTTCTAGTATTTCTATCATGATAATTCTCCGGATTATTGGTGTTGGCAGCCTCCTGAGGTATGGGATGGTGGTGTTGGGTTTGTGTCCAAAGAAATTATCCAAGCTCATTGCCCCCCGCCAGCTGCTGATATCCAGGTAATTCCTTAGACATCCCAAATACGATCATCCTTAATTAAATTACAACATTTTTTTCACGGCAACTGTTTTTGGGTTCGGTAGAAATCTAAGGCGTGTTCTTATCTACGATCTTGCTCTCTTAAATGCAGATTTTGCGCTGTGGCCCACCACCAATGAACAAGGCTATGGCAGCACACCTTGATGATCTTGGATACTTGAAGGAAATGCAGTTCCAATTCTGAGTCTAATATTCCGAGATTTTCGCTTTGATTCATTGGCACCATAAGAGGCCTTTGCAGAACTGAAATAAATTCATATTACCACCAGATACACTCATAGTTTTGCTGAAACTTTCCAAATATTAGGAGAATTAGATGTTACACCAACTGGACCATCTTCAGAAAGGTTTGGAAATTATCTTTCTAGTTGGCTGAATTTTCTTGTTTACTGGCAGGTTGCTGTTAAGTACTTATTTTTGTGACTCCTAAATTTTACTAAAATGGTGCGTTATTCTGAACTTTCAAATGTCAACGCTATGATCTTAAACTTTCAAAAAGATCCTCCATTGATTACTGTAATATTTGCTAGTTACTCCCTTTGAGCTGCTCTGAGATGTAGATGTGGCTGTTAACGTGGCCATCTTTTATTTTACGTGCCGCTGATACGACTATGTAGGATAAGTGATGGTCAAGTCAGTAGCCATATATGATATTATGAATACAAGTGACGGTCATGTTAATAGTTACTTTAGTAGCTCAAATAAAGTTGTTAAGGCGCATCTTGTATTGCGCCTAGGTTTGCCAACGAACTTTGCGCCTGCTTTAGGTTAAGGCGGGCTCACGTTCTAAAGCCGCGGGCTCCTTCACCCAAACTTGTCCAAACACGCATTTTAAACGCTAAGCTGGCGGTAGCCCAAAAAGGAAAGGGAGAAAAAAAAAAGAAGGTTTATCAGAAATTCTTATTGGCACCAGTGTTATCTTCAGTCCATTGTAATGCGCCTAGAGATGATAAAAAGAGAGTGTAAGAGAACAGAGAGGGAGCATTTTTAACTACACTCCACATAATTGTTTACTCTTTTTAATTCATTCCAGAACTAAATAGTACTATTTATTAGACCTATAATCTATTAATTTTATGTTTGATCACAAATTTACAGGTGTTGTAGTTATAAATTATGGACTTTTATATTAGTCTACATACACCAATGCATTATATTAAATTTAATTTTTTAGGCAGACAATATAAAATTGTATTATAGAATTACTCTAACTAATCAATAATGATTCTTACCGTGTCTATTTAACAATTGAATTGTCAAATCAATTTAATAAATACCACATATATCATGTTACTGCTGCTACGTAGCTTACACCTCATGTTCGTGGAGCACGTGCCTCGCCGTACATGTTGCGGCTGGGCTCTAAGATTATAGTTACGTCTCGGTACGTCGTGCGCCTTTAATATTGAACTCAAATGTTACAGATGACAGATTTAACAATAATGTTAGCGGATAATTTTGTTGAAATTTAGAATTATTTGAATTATTTAAGCAATATTTGAAAGCTTACTATTATATAGTGTTTAGAGCGCCGTGGAAAATAGATAAATTGATGTCTGGAAGACGTTTGCCTAGTTGAAATAAACGTTCAGATACATTTAACTATTTAAGAAATAGCTAAGAAAATTATTAGAAACTCCAGTTTCTTTTATTTTTCATTAGTTGTTACTAGGTAAGAGATAATATTGTTTAACAAAAAAAAAAATAGTGTTAATAGATGAGATGGAAAAATTGAAAATGTTTCTGCTGCCCGACTCAAGATTAAGTTTTCCAGATATTTTAAGATAAATGATGAACAGTAAAATTATACATTTTGGTATGATTTATATTTTATAATTCAATTTTTTTTTCCAAAAATATCAAAACATAAATCAAAAGATCCTGAACTCGTAGTTCAAAATACTAAAAAAAATTTTAACAAATAATGTCTGAACTATTTTTTATATTTTTGAATTATAAATCATGGAAGAATGCACTATTTATATTTATTATTTATCTCGAAACTATCTATAATTCGATTTTGAGTGGGAGAGGACAAAGATTCTTCGGACCGGCCCAAAAATTTTCTCCGATGAGATAGTAGCTTTATTAAACAGGGTTCGTTTGGAAAGAAAATATGTAATAAACAGTGTCAACTCTATAAATTATCTTACAATAGCTTACGAAATTTGCAGAAAACCCCTTATAAAGTTTAAAAATATCAACATACGCCTTCATCGAGCTTACATGCCCCCTATCCGCTAGTTGGTCTTCCACCATTCTCTAATTCTCTGCTCTAAAACCTCTCCAAACCCCACCCCTCGCTAACGACAATGGCGACCCTCGCTTCCCTGCTCTACCCTTTACATCCACTTCATTTCCTTCCCAAGCCGTCGTCTTTCGCCATCTTTCGTTGTCCGGTAAAGCGGGAATCCCGTGGTGGAAGCGTCTCTGCCAGAGCATCCCCAGCTCTCCATGCCGGTAGGGACGAGTTTGAGGCTGTCAACATCGCCGAAGACGTCACGCAGGTAATAAGGACTCATAATATACTCGTAATTATGCAGCCAAAAAAAAATCGTTTTACCTTCATTGTGAATTTTAGTTGTGCTTGGTTCGTAAGTTAACCCATGCGATGTTTTTCTTTACCGTATTCAGCCACTTCGGGGTTGATCTCATGGCTTTCGTGGCGGAAAACATTTTCGAATTTTCGTTTTTAAAATTGCTCTAAGAAAGTAACTCTTTTGCCAACCAAAAAGGAGAAAGTACCCCTTTTTAAAATTGCTCTAAGAAAGCGTCTCTGCCAAAAAAGTATGAATGGTTTTACCAACTTCAACTAGATTGACTCTTCCTGTAGTTCTATGAATGTATTTATTTCTGCTTTAGGAAGCCTTCCGTTTATATGCATATCATTTTAGTGACTCTTTTCGAAGCTTTATATGACTTAGTTAAGGTTCTCGCGTGATCCTTACCATTTGGTAGTTTGTACTTGTATGCTTTCAACTTATTATATAATGCTGGATATAAGAGTGCTTTGTTTCTCCTAGCTTTTTTTTTTTTTTTTTTTTTTTTTTTGTATAGTTGGAAAAGTCTGCAGCATGACCCATTTTTTGAGCCTGCCAACTGCCAAACTCGTGATGGCACTAGCCCATGCTCTAGTATTGGACTAGCTCATGACCCACATCATGCGTGATGGTAGTGTTGCTAGCTCTTGATTTTCCGAAGGTGTATTTTGCTCCTTATTTGTTAATAGTAAATATACTAGACTAACTCAGCTTGGGAAGACTGTCTAAATCTAGATTTTGGTTAAGGTATTAAGCATACACTGTAAAAAATAATTTTGATTCACAAGATTCCTCTCTGCGTGAGGAGAGCTGAAGGAGACAGTCATGCACTTGGGGTTTGCTTTAAAAGAGAATCCCACTTGGTTGTTGTCTTCTTTAGGTTTATGGGGTTGCACACTTGAAATGGACTTATGAGGCCCATTTACGGTCATTTTCATATTATTAACTATTGTTAATCATTTGGTTATGCAGAAGTCATATGATTTTGTTTCTAATATGCTTTTGCCATATAGATCAGGCATGCAAAACTGGCACCTTGTCAGAAAGTTCAGATTTTGGTTCAAGAGGCTTGGTATCCAAAGGACATGTTACAATATTTAGAATTTTAGATGATATTACAAGGAATGAGAGTTGGGTAGTTTATATTTTGGTGAAAGGCTATAGGTATCCTACAGACCTGATACAGTATTTGGATCAATGTTACAAGAACAAGAGTTGGTTACAATGTACTTTATTAACACCGCATTTACTACATACACCCTCTCATGTCAGTGGAAATCCTCTGTTCAAAGGGCTTTTTTAGGATCAGCCGGTGTGTAGGAAGCATTTATAAGTATATGTACCTCATTTTGGGTATTTATCAATTTCAGTACTATTGCATCTGGAGGTGGCAGATAAAGGAGTTGCGATGATCTAATGAAACATCAAATTTTAATTTCATTATTTTTCTCCATCTGTCTAATTATTTTTTTTGTCTCTGTTGAGGACATAGGTCTCATCCATGACGGTTACTCATTTCGGATTGTTCATATTCTGGTTTAATGAATACGACTTGTGGCAGTTTGTCATTATGTTTTGGTTAAACTTCAAAATTTCCTGAGAAGTCGCGTGCATATATTTATACTGCTTGTGTTCTATCCACCATTCAGCTAATTGGGAGGACACCAATGATATATCTCAATAAAGTTGCTGAAGGTTGCGTGGCTAATATTGCTGCGAAACTCGAGTCATTGGAACCCTGCCGAAGCGTCAAGGATAGGTAGCCTATCTAAAGTTTTTATGCTACATATTTGTCGTACCAATTGTTTATTTCTCTGACAAAGTATATTATTTTGCATTTACTAGGATCGGATATAGCATGGTATCTGATGCTGAAGAAAGAGGAGTTATTTTTCCAGGAAAGGTAGGAACATTCCTATGTGATCTGATTGACGCTAGTTTCTTTCAGGAATCATAGATGCAATCTCACGCGAAGTTGCTCTTTGCAGAGCATTCTAGTAGAACCAACCAGTGGAAATACCGGAGTTGGCATTGCTTTTGTTGCTGCAGCTAGAGGATACAAGTTGATTGTTACTATGCCTGCATCTATAAATGTTGAGAGAAGGATTTTACTTCGTTCATTCGGAGCAGATATTGTTTTGACAGATCCTGCAAAAGGAATAAAAGGTGCTGTGGATAAGGCTGAGGAAATAGTTCGTAGGACACCAAATGCGTACATGTTTCAGCAGTTTGACAATTCAGCTAATACAAAGGTTTGATAGACCAGGCTATCTGGTTTTCTCCATCAGTTATGAGGTACTTATTTGTTGTGCAGCTGTTTCAGTAATCAATCTAAATAAGTTACAGATCCATTTTGAAACCACAGGCCCAGAAATATGGGAGGACACCATGGGTGGTGTTGATTTATTTGTAGCAAGCATTGGAACAGGTGGTACCATCACAGGCACGGGACGCTATTTGAAAATGATGAACAAAGATATCAAGGCCTGAATCTTGAGTCTTTACCTAAACTTGAATTAATTGACATGGTGTTTTAAACTGATAACCTTGCATTTACATCTCTTAGGTTATTGGGGTGGAACCTGCTGAAACCAGTGTTATATCTGGAGAAAATCCAGGTAACTGGCTAAAGTTTATGTGATCTTTACAACTTGTGTGCCCCGTTCATCAAACTAATTAAATGCTAGTTTTAACAATATGGTGCAGGTTATATACCAAGCATTTTGGATGTAGATTTGCTCGATGAGGTTGTAAAGGTTAGAGATTATGTGTTTGTTTTTTGTTTGCTTCTCCTGGTATATATGATTCAGAATAGTCAATATCAGTATACAAGGATCTACCGTCCCCATCTAGTGAAACAACTTTGTTGTTGTTTTCTTTTGTTCTGGTACTATCTTGAATAATTTTCATTCAAAATAGAAAAATGAACATGCGATTCTTTTATTATGTGTTTGTTATCCTGGAACTAAGTTGCAAGTTCCTCATGGTGGTGTTCTAAGTTGTTTGGCTTGTTGACCTTGAAATACAAATATCCTTCAACAAACTTGTGTCTCCATCCTCCTAGTTCATATATAAGATGAGGCTATTTCATGGCATTTCTATGAGTGGGAATGAATGGGGATTTTCTTTGTTTCCCTTTGTGTCGTTCAAGCATTATAACTAGGTCCTGTAAGTTTATATATCCATCAAACTACTTGGCAGTTTCTCTGATAAAAAGTAGCACAGGATCAGGATGTCTCATTTAGCATATTTCAGCTGGCTCTTTTCAGATACTCATGTAATAGCATGATTTTCTTCATTTTGGTTTATTGTGTTTGCTTGTTCTTTTTGGTGCTGTTTTTACATTTATTTGTTTTTTCTCCCTAATGCTGGGGAAATTTAGCTGGTCTTGGCGTTAGGAACATGCATGATGCCTCACTTGTTCCTGTAATTGTAGGTTAGCACTGCTGAAGCTGTTGAATTTGCAAGGACATTAGCATTAAAAGAGGGTTTATTGGTAAGCATATCTATGTTTTGAAAACTTATTGTTGATCTGTGTATTTGTAATTTTCCTTACACGTGATAACTCAAAAGCTGTATCCTTCTTAGGTCATAATATTATATTGTGAAAAATAGGATAATCGCCATACTTAAAGGAAATGCATGCGAAGTAGTGCTATAACTGTTATCTATATTGTTTGCATGCAGTAAGTCACTATAACCAGCTCCTGTTATTTATTTAGTAACTTTTTACGTCATGTCATGACTCATTTACACATCATTAAGTTTGAAAGATCACAACTAATCATTTCATTTCGCAGGTTGGTATTTCTTCGGGAGCTGCTGCAGCTGCTGCCATCCATGTGGCAAAGAGGCCTGAAAATGCTGGAAAGCTAATCACAGTGAGAAACGATCACTTTACATCCTGTACCAACCCAACTTCAAAAGTTTTCTTAAAACCATGTTTAAATTTACACATAATATTTAGTATAGATCCTGTATCCACATGGATGGAGATGCACAAGAAAAAAAAGGCGAAATCATGGTACAAACTACAAAGCCACTCCTGCTCCGCTAACTTGCAAGGGTTTTTTTTTAGGGGGGGGGGGGGGGGGGGTTCTAGGGGGGGAATGTGTACGCATCTATGCCCGCTACTAGTGCATGATGTTTCTATCATGCCTTCAGCACAATTCGAACCACCCGCATCAGTGCCATGGATGGAAATGCACAAGAAACGTTTTTAAATTCCTTGCTGTCATGATAGTTGATCTAATGCATCTGTTGGAATTTGTCAGGTTGTCTTCCCAAGTTTTGGTGAAAGATACATATCTACTGTTCTTTTCCATCCTATTCATGAAGAAGTACGTAAAATGCGGAAGAGATGATATTTATCTCTCTTAAATGGATCTAAATCAGGGGATAGATCACATAGCTCTACGCTTGCTGATAGAGGCCAAATCAACATACTAAACAATCTGAAGAACTTAAAATTTTCTGCTATTTTAGCACCCAAATGTTGGATGATTTAGAGTTATCATTTTGAGGCCTAGGATGTGAATGAAGAGGAAGCTTGGGAATACATGGCCACAAAGCCGCACTGTATAGAACAAAATTTTGCTAATTCTTTCTGCAACTAAATGGTTTTACTACTGTTTTAGTGTTACTTTAATTTCTGGATTTGGTTTATGGTCTTAAGTTGCCAGCTTGACATTGGATGTAATAATATCTTGTGGGACTTGTAACCCCAACTCCGAGAAATAAAGGAAATCGCATTTTACGGCGAAACTGTATATAGTTACATAAGTGAACATCAGTTATAGTTATCTCTGTATAAAACAAAATTTTGCAAGTCTTGGTTATTCTTTCTGCTAACTGCCACTCTGGATTTTTAGCGTCACTTTCATTTCCGAATTTGGTTTATGCTTTTAAGTTGCCATCCTGGCTTTGGAGTAAGGTTTATACGCCGAGTCGAGTTTCTGTAAATCTTAAACTCAAGATACGTCATGGAGTTGTTGTGGAGTGTTTGTTCAGCTATCTTCATCTTACTAGTTGCTCAATTGAGATGTCATCCGAATGATTAGCTTCCAGATCTGCATGTTCCACACCCACGGATAGCTTCATAGATAACATCTGCTGTAAGATGTTGACATGGTCTGCCATTATTTTCTTGTCACTGCATCGTTAAATATCATAAACTAAGTATACTTTATTTGGTTTCTCGCCCATTTAATGGGAATAACTCGCCCATTTAATGGGAATAAAATTTTGCTAGCGAATTGTACGTGTGTGCCTCCTCCGGATGATTTCATCTTCTAATCTTTTTTAGGAAAGTTTTCTTCTTGGTTGAACCATGTCAAAGTTTAATGACTGAAACATCGATACTCCGAAGAAAGGTTAGAACAAGCTTCTGTCGGGTGTCTTTTACCATGACCTGTAGCTCAATAGAATCACTCTATTTTGCCATGACCATATATGTTTGCTAACTATCCTCAAGGTACTGCAGTGAAGGATGTGTAGTTCCGCTCTGAAAGCGCAGGTGGCACGGGCGGTTGTTTTGCAAGCGTCCGATCATCAGTTCAACTAGTAGCATCGCAGAATCTTGGTTCCACATGCTTCAAGCCAATGAGCCTGTTTACGGAAGGTCTTTATAGAAGTGCAAAATCTTCAGCCCGGTATTGTAGCGCTGTTAGAGCGTGTGAGTCCGGTTGTGAAGATTTGAGTGGAACCAAAATGAATGCCAACTAGAGTTTATATATTATGATGGTCTCATAAATATGGGCAGATTACGAGCCATGACTTTTTTTTTCGTAAAATTCTTTTTTTTAAGAAAAAAAAGGATTGTTGCCGGTGGACATATCAAGTCAAGAGAAGTGGTGATGAGAGTTCAGTTTAATGACCCATCTTAAATTCTTGTTATCAATTGCATGTGCTCCAAAACACCGAGGGGCCATCCAGATTTGCATGCCCAATATATATAGGTTGTAGGGTAAAACTATTGTGATTCAGTTCTACAGTATCAGTATGCCCTATTGAAGTAGTGGAAACAGAAATGGAAAATCACGTATCACCCCTTATTTTGAAAGTCTTTGCAAATTAGTTATTTCAAAATTTATGTAAGTAGTATTTTAACTACTAAATAAGTATTTTTTTTAAAGAAGTTTTGAATATTAAAAAATAGATTTCGGCGTAATTTACAACTTTTATATTCAACATTTTTTCAAAAATATTTCTAAATACGTGTTTTAGACTTTAAAGTCTTGTATGTTTAAAAATTAATTCGCTGATCCGCAAAGACTTTAGAGTCTCAAAATAACTATTTAGAATTTTTTTTAAAAATTAAAAAGAAATAGATTTTGATGTGATTTACAACTTACATATTCAAAAAAAATTTAAAAATATTTCTGAATTGATATTTTGTTGTCGAAAATAACGGGTTGTAAATAAAAAATTTATTCGTAAATAAAGTTCTACACGATGGGCTGATATGCAAGTCTCCCAAGCCTGAAATTCTTGGAGTCTCTAGTGGATAGCTATCCACTTTACATGCCTACATTTAGCTTTATCATTACTACTTGATATTTATAGAAGTATTGTGTTTGTCTTTTACAGTTCTAAACATAATTTTTCACAAAAATTGGTCGATATCATATATAAAATTTGCGAGATTTTCATCCCTTTCTATCGTTCATTTCCAACTTTTTCCCTTTTTTTCTGAGCTTGCTGCCAGGTAATCTGGAATTCAGGATGTAGTAGGCCTCATTTCTCTGTGCTGATATTATCTTCATTTGCAGATTGCATAAAATTTTCATTCTCAGTTATGAAAAGAACATAGATAGTCACGTTGCAATTAAAACACCCAAATGGTTGTTATATACTTCATTGCATGCACATGTAATCATTTATTTCTTGTTTCTTTTAATATAAATACTCCCCTTTTCTTCCAGCAATGAAGTATATAACAACCATTCGGGAGTTGCAGTACTGGCATGCTGTATTTTTTGTCATATTCAAATAATTGAACAATTTATTTCTCAAAAAAATATTCAATTAATCTGCGAAAAATTAAAAGGAGAAATCCGAAAGCTGCAAGTTGGGGTTTTAATATGTATATTTTTGGAGCTTTTACTCATGCTTTTATTGTCACTTACTGCTCTTCCCAGTTTATCAGCAAAGCAATGGGCCATATAGAATTTGCAGCTCTTGATTACTGTTACATGTTCCAACTCACCTCCTTCTTCTTCTTTTTTTTTTTTTGTAGATTCAAATTTTGCCAAAAAAGGAAGTCAAATAACCAACTAAATTTAATCATATATATACGAATTGCTGTTATTTTACTTTTTTTTTTAGCCAAACAGAGTCATAAGATACTTGATAAAGTGCTGGAGCTCCCAAATTTTATTCCAACAGTTCATCTAAAAACTATTCACGAATTGAATTACATGCAGTGCAGAAATAGCTATGATGTTCGAAATGACATAACATGTTGCGTTTGCATCCTCCAACCCTAGAAAACAACTTCCATGCATACATTTATTCCTAAAACGAGATGCTCACTATCTAACATTTGATTTGAGTTCCTCATAATAAAAGATACTAACATAAAGTAGTCACCAGACTGCATGCATAAACTTATTTTTTTAAATGCTATCAAAAGCAGTCAGCACCAGGGATCTTGATAATATCCTGCACATGACCGGCGGCCTCATCGAGCAACCAATTCTCTAGGATAGACAACAGTGGACTGCTACTGTTTTCTGAACCGTCGGTGAGACCGCTGACATTATCGGAGTAGAGAAGTACTGCCGACTCTAGATCAAGTTTGCTCGGTATTGGCTCACTGCTGGCGGTGCTTGAAAGTTGATTTTCTTTGTTAGCTGAAGGGAGTTTAGGAGAATGTTTCATCCAACCTTCCAAAAGCCTTGATATGTTCTCAGCACTGGAGGCGTAGGTCGACGATGACTGGTGGAGGTCGATGTTGCTGTGGCTTCTGGAGTTTATGAGTTCGTCATGGGATTTACTGTTGGGTGTTTGATTATTCGATATCGCTACAAATTCGTTCAGCAAGGTTCCTACTTGCTGGTGCTTCTTCAGCTTCTTCTTTAGGTGTGTGTTCCAGAAATTCTTGATGTCATTATCTGTTCTCTGGGGGAGGTAAGAAGCTATAGCTGCCCATCTGTTTCATACAATATTGTCAAACAAAATCTATGAACATATTATGCTCTCTCCCAACACAAAGTGTAATGAAAATGAGAGAGAGAGAGAGAGAGAGAGAGAGAGAGAGAGAGAGAGAGAGAGAGAGACCTGTTGCCTAGAAGAGCTTGAAGATGGATTATCATGCCTTCTTCATGAGGAGTGAAGTTCCCGCGCTTGATTCCAGGGCGGAGATAGTTTGTCCATCTCAGTCTGCAACTCTTGCTGCACCTCATCAGTCCTACAAAATTCATTCAAATTCAAGGAACAATTTAGACATGAAAATTAATATATACAAAGAAACGTAAACTTAATTCCATTAGAAATTATCAGAAAAAATGTATTGCCTGTGTTTACAGGAACTGATCTCCAATTTCCAGGGCCATGTTCCTGTATGTAAGAAACCAGTATAATATCTTCCTCTGGTGTCCATGGACCTTTCTTTATGCCAACTTTGTCACAGCAAGGAGGTCTTCCCATGGTTAACCAAGTTCTGTTGTTTTGCTTATAAAATCCCCCCGCGTCTCCTCGCGCCGAGACTTGTTATATATAGGCAGATTTAGAAGAAAACTGATGAGCTCTTTTCCATCTATCATCTACCTGGCTGAGTCATTTACTTCTCATTTCCTCAGCTTTCTCCTTTACAAAGTCAGCTGTGCACTGCTGCCTCCCTTCAACTTTCTCTTTTTTGTCACATGAATCAAGCAATATGTGGCAAGAACTAGGACACTCATTGCTGTGCCATTGATTAATCTCATTCAATGAGGGGGAAATTGCATGGGGGGTTTCTGATCAGATAAACCAATTGATCTCTAACATCAACAAACACTGAAATTGAGATCTCTAGCAACTATAACTACAATTACTAACCTAACAATACTTCAAAAAATATATAATAACTATTTTGTGCAAAAATATAATGATTATATGTTATGGTCATTCTTAAACTCCATTCTAACTGTCCTTCTAGATGGTCATCGTGGATTGGCTATTTGGCTTGGATTTTATTAATTAAAAGGCATGCTTTTTCTTGTATGAAGGAGAAACATAATGTATGTCATGGTAAAGTTAATGTATCAACCCATGTGTTGTATAGGGGACCATATGGCTGGTACGTGAAACTTGAGACAAGATATTTGTGAATGCAAGAGATCTATATATATCCAGCTATTACTATCTCAAAATAATAGCCCTGAGTATTAAAGCAATTGATTAGCTTCTTGGGGGAAAAAAAATGTAAGGCATGCTCACACTCCCTCTTTTATTAAAAAACAAAAAGAAAAATGCGAACAAACTAATATTATTGAATCTAACTTTGCATGTTGTGTGGCCATGACACACACCTTTTGATATATCACCAAGTCTAAATACAAATATACTGTCAGGAGTCATCATAATAGCCATCAAACAGCGTTAACGGGGTGTCATCATAATAGCCATCAAACAGCGTTAACGGGGGTGATGGATATCACACCGGATTTACAGAGGAATATCAGGACTCTCCTCATCCTGATTCGACTTTCCGTACTGTCAGATCCATACTTACAAATATTATACTAATTACTGGTACACACACTTGCACTCTCTCAAGTACAACAGGTAGACCTTGAATGGGAGTATCTTTTTGTGATGTCTAGGTGGAGATAGTTACGAGCAAAGTCTTAACTCGGTAAAAATCCAGAAAAAAGAAAGACGTGAATGGAAATGTTCATCGAAGTAAAGGAACCCACAATTTTTCTATCGATAGATATGACTATATCCTTTTATTCTATTATTGGGAAATAATTTTTTTTTTAAAGAAAAAACGTTGCCTTCGTTAAAATGATTGTAAATCAACCTTGACTGAAGGAGACGTCCGAAAAAAACCACAGACACAAGTACGTCCAATTAAAGACATAAAATACAGAAGAACTTCCGGAAATACAAATAACCTAAGGGTATAAGGACATCCAGATAAGACGAAAAAAATACATACATTCACCTATACAACCAAGAATACTTATATTACAAACAATTCGACTTCAAACGACTGTTGCAGATAACATAGTGCTTTATGAACTAAAATACATACGTCGCTGCAGAACTGGTGTAAGACTCAACTACGCATTCAAAGATCAAATTCACACGGAAAAGAGCTGTAAAAGTAATTCTGAAATATTTCAAAGGGAGACTCCTAATCAAACTTCTTTTTTTTTTCATATTACTTTTATGTTTAGATTTGGTGAAGCATCTGTTTACTTTGTCAAATGTGACTTCTTTGCTCCAGCTAGCAAGGGACAAATGGCTAGCTATTGCGGCGTTACTTTTTTAAAAAAGCGTGGACTTTATTTGTCAAGATTCAGGTATTCTTTCGAGAAAACCATTTTCTACAAACATGTTATAATATATATATATATATATATATATATATATATATATATTGTACTCATGTTATATATTTTATTATATAATTGTGAGACTGTGAGTTAATATATGGGAACCTTTATGGATTTCTTTGATCGAGTTGTTTTTATTTTTCTACTTTATTTTGCTTAGACTATTTTGTTATTGTTTATCTACTAATTATTTTTAAAAAATTCTGTCTTTCATTCAGAATTTCGTGTTTATTTTAAAGACAAAAAAAAAAACTCTAGTATATATTAAAGTAATCCTTCAAAAACCAACAGGTTTTGACTGTTTATTTACGATAGATGCTACAGTAAGTTGGGAGAGGAAGGAGGGCACGCAAGTACAAGGAGGAAAATTCATAAGGTGCATTATTGGGGAAAAAAGAGAGAAGGATGCGTGTGCGTGAACAGCATATGAAGGCCGATGTAGACAATTCGTAAAGGCTTCTAGTTTCATGTGCAAACCCAATCGTCCATCCGATTCGTAAGTCATGATGATGAAAGAATTAAGTCATAATCCCGTAAGTGTCATCTGTAAATATACGAGAGAGAAATTTATCTATTTTATATTTCCTAAAAAATAGTACAAGTCTTTGGATCAGTCGAAAACAAAAGATTGTAACTCATCGATTAGTAAAGAATAGATCGATATCTTGTATAAAGTTATTTGTTACGATGGTCACATAAATATAGACTAGTTACCGGCAGAATTTTTTTACGATAATCTTAAAAGAAAAATAATGGCGTAAGAGTTGGAGTTGAATTCTACATATTTCTACCTAATTTTTCTCCTTTTTTCTCTAGAAAACACCTAAGTATTTCACTTATAATGAATGTCAATATGAAGTATCGGTGAAGGAGGTGGTGCGAACGTCCAGGAGGATAGGGCCTGCTCCTGGAATGAGCCGGATTAATGGAGTCTACCCGGGATCAACGTTTTAATCCGAAGTGAGTTCACTCCCATGTAGGACACGAAGATCTGATCAGGTGGCGCTTTCACCTTGTCGAGTAGATATCTAAAATTTGAATCCTACAAACGTCACTATATCGTCCATAAATTTATTATTTATTTACTAGGACGGCAGTACAAAAATGGCTAGTTACTAATAATTTTTGTTTACTATCATCTCAAAAAACAAAATGTTTATAGTGCAGAAATTCTTGTTTATATTCAAGTTCTAATTGAATATGAGCGACTCGTATCATTCTGTAACCCATGAGATCCTGTATAGGCTACAGGTATGTGGCCCAGCAAGGCACATAAAGGACGTAGGCCAACAAAATGTGGCTTTGCTTGCATGGAAATATATGTGTGTTTAAAACACGTACGAGGTGGCATATTATTCACCATATACGTGTACGATCCTCATCCAAGTTTGTATATATACGCGTATGTATTCCACAGGCTACTCATTGTATAGGTTACATATGAAGCAGAAGCATGGTCTATACATGGTCCCTAAACTGCTTCTTTATATTTCTGATCTTAGCGGGACTCATTACATCTTTTTTTTTTTCCCAAAAGTTTGATCTGAATTTTTTTCTTTAAAAAAAAAATCGGTCGTTTCCGGACAGTAATGTTTGAGAATGCAAATTCAGGACAGGCACAGGCTTATAGATTAAAGAATATATTAACAAATGGACAAATGCGAGGATGAAAATGAAGGAAGCGGCATGCCCCGTGCGGCCAGTGCAAGTGGCACAGTCGGAGTCGCGTACTCAAGGCCGCGCCCTGTTATGTGCGGCTCGATTCTTTGTAGCGAGGTGGAAGCGCATGGAATTTTTAGCCATTTGCCTGTAAAGGTGGTACGTCGCTATGCCTGTCGTGAATTGGGCACTATCTCCTGAGTGGAGCTGGAGCTGTTATCAAAGACTCTATAGGTTAAGGAATTTGGTTTACTTCCAGTTAACGAACCATGGTAGAAAAATAGGCCTTTATGCTTGTATATCAGTTGCCGAAATGATCGGCGGCCTCAAGCATTATTTTTCTAGAGCTTGCAACAAATAAAAATGAGGATCTGGAGATATATTGATTTATAACTCTTGATTGGTAATCCAATGGCAAATAATGCTAAACATATCATAAACATTTCAAATTAGTTGCTTCATTTTTATTATTAAAAATTAATTAAGTTTACTTTTAAGCTTGGAAGAAGAAAATAGATGAGGTCGTCTCATGCATTTGGAATAAGCGGCACGGTACATGCCTCAAGAAGTATGCGTCACATGTTTGAACTCTAAATACAGTTCTGAAATAGAAAATACGTAATTTTTTATGAGTTTTCAGTGAATTTTACTACACTGGTTGCTGGTTTGACTAGTATTCCACGTATGGTCACGCCGAAATTTTACTTCTTGACTGCAGATTATTTGAAAAAATATCTTGTAAAATATAACCCAAAATCATATAATTATTTAATTTGAAAATTACTGATCTGAAGATTAAATTTTTAAAGTTTAATTTAGTAATAGACAACTCATTTTGATCAATTTGGCGATATAGTTCATTATCTCATGTATTATTTATTTTTGACTCGATGGTCAAACTATATACAAATATTAGAAATTAGTTTATAATATACTCGTTTGTTCTACACTAATATTTTACATTTAAACGAAAACTAATTAAAAAATAATTTAATAAACAATTTTGTTCTAATATTTCATATTTTAAATTAAAAGCAAAAGCAAGTAAATTAACTAACAAAATTCTAATCACATTTTTTTTCTTTCTATATATTTTATTTATATTTACATATTTTTTCTCTCTCTTTCTAATTTATAATTTATTAAGGCATTCCACCAAATACTTCTTCCTCTTTCTCTCCTGTTTCGATCGGCTAATGCGCTACGAAATCTCCCTCAAATTCCCCAAATTAGCGTCGATTTTCTCAGAATCAATCAAATTAGGGCCTAATTGTATCGAGACGGCAAATCGCTGTTGATCAGATTCCCCCCCCTGAGGCCATTGGCGACCATGGCTTCGTCGCTCGGGGGCCTACTTCACGGCAGGGCGGCGATGAAATTCTCCTCCTCTCAGATCTCGTTTTTTGACAATAATTCTAGTAGTAGTAGTAATCGTTATCCCAAGCAACTCGAGAAGTGGAACCGCCGTGGCAATCTGAGTAGTTCTTCATAGCCTTGGCCTTCTTCTTATTAGGGTTTCGTTACGCACTTCCATTTTTAAGTTCTCTTCCTTCTAAGTTTCTGTTATTTGGATTTACTTGTGCTGGGCGGTAGTCGAATTCGTTGATATTCTGTCCGGACGTTTCAGATATTTGATTTGAAATCTTGAGGTACTCTTGTTTCTAGTTATTCTGTTTTTGGTTTTACAGTTATGTAGATGCTGTAATTTCGTGCTTTGCTCATGTGAAATCTAATGAGTTACTTTTGTATCAATTGTGTCTGCTTATTAGCTTGTGAGGAATGTAAAATGATGTGTATGGACTTTGGGTTGACATTTCTTCATACTATCCCCAAATATGAGAATATGATTTTATTTGATTTCCGTAGGGTACCTTATCGCTTTCTATGTCAAACATGGCATTCAATGGTACTGTGACTTTTAAGGTGTAATGACCAAGGTGCCATTACTAGCTATTAGCTAACATCAAGCACCTCTCAATTGCATTATGTTTGGATCAGATTTTGTGGAAATATTAACATCCATGGTACATGGCACAACTAAAGGATCTTTCTTTTCTTTTTTTTTTTGTCTTTCATTAATTTCATGAGAATTAGAACTAGGGATTGATTGTTAGGGATTTATTGAGATACAAATGATTATTCCATTTACGCACAGAATAAAAAATAATTCTTTTTTAGAAGACCCCTTTACCAATCGCATTGCCTAGGATGGCGTAGTTTACATTCAATTAAAGTTGTAGTTTATCTCTTACATTTTTCATAATCCATTTTTACAATCCCTCTTGGTACTTTTAAGGAGTAGAAAGAAAATCTTATCTATTGATTTTCTTGTTCAATACATCTGCAGCCCACTAGGAAAGCTCATTAGTTACTTGGTGTGCAGTATCTGAGGTGTGCATCGAATATATCGTGATTATTGTAGTTATTTTTTTAGTCACATTTGGTTAGCCATTGTGAGTTGAGAAAGTTTATCTGAATCTAAATGAATACTTGCATAACTTGTGGCAGAGGATTCTTGATGGATGGTCCAATAGTTTGTGCTGAAGTACTTGTGGATAAGCTTGTCTGTAAGGCAAGTGCTTTGGCTCGTAGATGCTGCAAAAAATTCTGCTCCGAGGATATAGAAGTTGATTCAGGCTGCATAGATAGCAATGCAGTTTGTCCGTCAGTACCTGATGATTCTTCTATTCCTGAAAAGGATGAGCTGATCGCGCAAGTGCTTGGAATGGCTCTTAATGGAATCATGCATATAAATGATACTCATGAATCATTACCTGGAAGCAATCCATGTTCGAATGAGGTGCTCTCCAGTCAGAGTGAAGTGCAGTTTTCTATTGGCACCACTGTTGGCAGAATGGACGACAGTGGAAATTCTCTAGGTGGAAGTGGTAGCCTGTTGCACTCTCAGTTGCTGGTTCTTGAACAAGAGGAGTTAGCAAGCTTGCAATCTGAGGGTCATATATCTCGAGAAAAGGAAGCCTATTGTGTCACACCTTTATTGAGACATGTTGTAAGTTCCCTAGCTTAATCATATTTGTCGAATTTGGGTTTTTTTTTTATACAAAGGAATAAATGCTTGGCTGGTATGTCATTATTATAGGATCAAGGTAATTCTTGTCGTTCTGTGGTTTGTCATTTGTTCTTGGCCGTTTGTATTCTTGATGTGCTTCATCCTTAGTTGAAAGGACTCATTTTTTTAATAAAAAATGCCAATGCTTAAATATACATTTTAGTTAATGTTACAATTTGCCGACTGCTATCTGAGATTTATGTTAATTAACGGATACATGCTCCTGTATTTTGAGGCATTTTCTGTTCTCTATGCCTCACTGAATTTGTTTGCTCTTTGTTAACAGACGACTCATATGGAGCTTATTTCTGCTCTGAAAGGAGGCCGTGAACGACAAGGGATGCTACCAAAGGGGAAATTGAAAGTGAAATGGGTCCCAGAAGTTTATGATCCACCTGTTACTTCTGCATCACATACAGTGACGGGGAACCACCATCGTTCTAAGGGAAGGAAAGATTATCACAAGTATGTTAAGCGACGGTCCTCTCGTGGGTCAAGCAGTGGGAATATGAAACATCCGAAGACTAGGAGGAACACTTATAGCACGAGAGATTCTCGGATTATGAGGTTTGCTATTTTGTAATCTCTGATTTATTTTATTTTATTTTTTGTTGCAGTTGATCATTGACCAATTTATGTAAACTGGGCCGCTATTAATTTTCCCATATTCTTTTCAGATGCCAAGCTCCTGCGGAAGATAAATTCAACATGAAGTCTTTTGAGCAACAAAATGCTGAGTTAATGGGATTTGGAATGGTGAGCCATGAATTGATGTGTGGAAGCGGATGCTACTCGGAGACCCCTGCTACTATCACCAAGGCATCCTAAGTTTTGCATGTTCCCTCATCTTGTTTTACATGTAAATGTTTGTTAAATTGCGGCATATAAATAGTTGCTTTATTGAATTTCTAAATTATAATTATGCACTATTTGCTTTGTGTGAAAGAGAATGTCCGTTCACAGGTGTTCGGGTGTTTCCTTATCTTTTTTTTTTTTTTTTTTTCTCGTCGCCGTGCTTTAGGCAAGTCGGTTTGCTCTTTGGAAGTGCCAGCCAGCCACTGTGCCATTCTTCATTTAGGCTCGTAATGAAGTGTTCTTTTTTTGGGGCCATAGTCTAATGTAAAAGCTGACCATTAGTCACTGTGGAGTAGATATAAATATAAAACAGCTGCTGGTGCTTGGATCAGATCGGCGTATTTAAGACGGGAAGGGCTAGTGGATACAATAACTCCTTTTTTTTTTCCATGTGATGGGGTAGAATCATTTAATTTGAATTCACCAATTCAGGAGCTTAAGTTGATGGAGAGATGCCAGCGGGGCAAGTATAGTATGTACCATTCTTTTGAGACAGTATCATTGGTGTGGGATTGCTGCCTTTGTTACTGCCTTAACAGCTGCCATTTGAAACCAATTTCTACTACTATATTTATCAATTTCATTAATAGAGCAAAAGCTTGGTTGTTGGCAATATCGTATTCTATTACCAAATAAAGTACAACTATAGTTAGGTCTTATACGCTTAGACATGTCGGAGCGATTTGAATTCAGCTTCAAATATTATGCACAGTCGACAAGAACGAACTTACCTCACCTCCGTGGATGAACAAAAAAGCTTGCGGTGCTGAGCTTCCAATAAAATGAGAAATTCGCTCCTTGTATTTGATCAACTCAACTCAACTCAACCAGTGGAAGTACTTCATCTTTCCTGGTCGTTTCTCTGGTTAATTAAGATGTTATAAGAGGCAGTAGCAGAACTCTTGATGTAGCTTCACAGCTCAGCAGAATTTAGAATCACTCCTGCGGGTTCTGCCTTGCTTCGGCCGACACCTTCTTGTACGAAGTGATCACCAGAAGTCATTGCAAGAACAAGTTCCTTTTAAGAAATGATGAAATCTGACACGGTCCCTTACAATAATCTCTCTCTCAAAAACATTGCTTACTATTTTTGTTACCTCATGGCAATCGACACAAAACCTCAAGTTCTTTACCACCCGAATCACTGCCGGAGCTCTAGTCTTCAGTAAACCATAGGCAATTGCTAACCTTTCGCTATGCTCACAAAGCGCACTTTCTTTCTCTTCTTCATCCACGTCATGCAGGACTACCGACGTCCATGGCTTATGTCCTGTACAACGCACTCTATCTGATATTTCCTTTAAGACCCGTCTTATCTCAGTGATCTCTGGATGTGATCCATCACCTTTGACAAACTTGTGTATGAAACCATCTACTTCAATGGAGCTGCATCCAGGGATGATCTTGACTCCATTATCCTTCATTTTCTTCCTCAAATAACTTACTTTATCCCATTGAGAGCTTGAAGCATACAGATTAGAAAGAAGCACATAATTCTCCGCATTAAGTGGCTCTGATTCTAGAAGTCGTTCTGATGCGTATTCAATCTTATCAACACTTAAATCACTTTTGCAACCTCCAAGAATGGTCCTCCAAATTATTGAATTTGGAGATATTGGCATGGACTCTACAAATGAGTAAGCTTCTGCGAAAAGGCCAGCTCGGCATAGTAGGTCAACCATGCAGCCATAATGCTCCATTAATGGTTCAATACCTAGCTCATGCATAATTGACCAAAATCGTTTACCATCACTCACTAGTCCACTATGAGCACATGCTGATAAGACGCCAATGAAGGTGACATAGTTAGGCTTCACCTGAAATTGAAATATAAAATTTTCCTTAGCTAACTACTTAAAACTTGGAAGATGACATGATTTGAGAGGAAATAGCATTTGGTTCAATCTTCTATCAAGCATTCATGTCCATGGAAATAGAAAGTTGGAGATTGAATATCTACATTTCAGCGCAGTCAAATTTTCAGTGGAATGTCCGACAGTCCTGAAAAACTTAGCATCCATGAATAAGTAGTCCATAACTAATATGGTTGCTAAGACTGATTTTTTCCTAATTCCACAAGCGATCAAGTCTCAAGATTGACTTGGACCAATTAACCCTATTCATAGATTGACGAAATATTTCACCTCAGACCACTCTACCAGTCTCTTTATCCTAGACTGTCAGAGACCACTGCGGGATTACCAGACGGGCACTTTCACCCACTGGCTCAGAAGGGGTAGGGGGAAAGTCCTCTACTCGGTCTAACATATGCTATAGTTTTCTAGGGCATATGCTTCGCTCTATTTTGGGAAAAAAAAAAAAAAAAACGTGTTTGATGAAGGTTGTGAGGTCCGTCAGAAATAGACCGTCGGCTACTTGGGAGAAGGGAGGAAAATCACTTTGATCTCTTGTTTCAGTGGAATAAAACACGGAGAAAAGAAACGTTCTATGATATTATGGACAGTCCTTGCAACATCCCGAAGGACGGAGTAATGCAATAAACCAAGATTATCTAGTTTGTAGGAAACAAAGCATACCGTGTCAGCTTAATGAGCCTATTATAAGCAAGCCTTTTAAGGAACTTATAAATCAATTACAATGGTTGAAACTTATGCATAAAAGATCCTACCTGACAACCTTTGTAAATCAAATGGCTGAATAAGTTTTAATGGACAATGTATAGGACAAACCAAAAAAAAAAAAAAAAAAAATCCTTACCGACACGCTTATAAAAAAGAGGGTTTTATATTCCATGCGTCTGTGATGTGACCACTAGCGTTCAGCTTTGATATTTCAAGTGCTTATATAGCATTTAGTTGCAATGTAGACACGTATCTGAAGTAAGCAATCACGAAACTGTCTAATAGGTACTGAAGATCATTATACCTTGTGGTCTAGCATCCTCGAGAAGAGATCCAAGGCATCCTCGACAAGCCCATGGACAGCCAGCGCGACAATCATAGAGCTCCAAGCATGGGTATCCCTCTCATTCATCTTATCAAACATCTTTTTAGCCCTCTCTATGGCCCCACACTTTGCATACATGTCAATCAAGGATGTACTGAGCTCAAGGTCGACCTTTATCCCTTTCCTCTCGATAAAGGCATGAACCCACCTCCCCAAGTCCAATGCCCCAGCTTTTGCACAGGCTGAGATGACACTAACCATGGTCACCTCATCCGGGTTGATTCCATCCTCTTGCATCCTCTGAAACAGTTCTAATGCCTCGTTGGCCATCCCAACCCTCGCATACCCGCTTATCATTGCACTCCAAGCAACCAAATTCTTTTCACTAATGTCCTCGAAGACTGATCGCGCGTCATTAATCTCCTCACACTTTGCATAGAAATTCAAAAGTCCTGTTTGAACAAAGGGGCTTAAGTCGATGCCGTGCTTGTATGCATGTGAATGCACCTGGCGGCCTTCCAAAAGAGCGGTGATTGTTGAACACGCCTTCAGGACGAAAGCTAGAGTGAAACTATTGGGATGGGCAAAGCCTTGGGTAAGCATTTTCTTGTACAAGTATAAGGGCTCTTTGGAGGACTTGTCAGCCATAGAGCAACCTCTGATGACGGAGTTCCAGGAGAAGACATTTGGGTTGGGCATTACGTCGAACAAGCGGCGGGCATAGACGAGATCACCGAAAGGGGTGAGTGCACAGAAGGCGAGGAGTTTGGCGAGTGAGAAAGTGGTGTAGTTGCGGTGCTTGAGGACATAGGCGTGGATCTGACGGAGGTTTCTCATGTTGGAGCATCTTTGGATGAGAGAGGCTATGTGTTGTTCGAAGTCCAAACGGTTGTTTGTAAGGGGGGATTTGGCGGGAGGGACAGATAAAAAACAGTTACGGACGTTGGAAGATAGGGAGCTTGGCATGGGGAAATGATGTGAGGTAACTGATTGAGAGATTGTTCTAATATTAACGAGTAATATAATATATATATTTCTCAATTGAAAAAAAAAAAAAGAGATGCTTCTATATAATATAATATGAATAGGGTTTTATTTATTTATTTTTTGTTATTATGAAAAAATTCAAACCGATTTATTAAACAACATTGCAGCTCATTATTTGGTCAAAACATATTTGGAAAGTCAAAGTTTTTAAGATTGTTACTACGCACGTTTGGATACTCTGCATCCGCCTCTGCCAATATGGACCAAAAGTACGAATTGATTAGCATGTGTTTATACGGAATAGCACTAAATATTTTAGGTGACGATTCCTCTGGTCATTTACGGAAATTGCATCATATAATATCTAGCTTTAAATAGTATATGATACAGTAAAACTGCACGAAGCGTCCCATTATCGATACTCTTGAAAGCTACGATATATACATACATATCCGCTACTAGTAAAATATATTTTTCTCATGATTTTACCAGAATTTGAATCCATATTAAGCACTAAAAGAAGATACCAATACAACGCTGAGCACACCCAAGTACGATACGGTATTACATCAAAACAAAAAATTTAACAAACTTTTTCCCATAAGGGTTCATTAATTAATAACTTAATATAACTCATGTTGATAGTAAATTAACACACTATCAAGATTATTTTAACTAAATATAATTGACTCGACATCATTAACTTCATATCCAATTAACATCTTTGTAGCTTTCGTGAATGCATTTCACACTTCTGAACTTGAAAGATCAGAACTATTGATGACAATTTTGCATGTAGTCTAAAATGTCAAGTTTAGAGGTACAGGTTCGGTTGAACATGACTTTGGATTAGACACCATGAGAAATATGCATGCGCCTACAAGAACCAGGGCAAATCCCACCATTTTATTTGATCATCGACGCAGTGCAATACAGTAAACTCATTAACAGCCCAACGAAGCACTAAGATGAACTTATATTATTAAAAAAAAAAAAATTGTTTTGTCAAAAAAAAAAAGGCCCTGCTTTTGTAAAACCTTGACAATAGAAAGTTCTTGCTTTGTTTAAAAAGCTTACAAAATCACTCAAAAACACATTTATAAATATTTTTTAAAAAAAATAATATATAAAAAAATACATGCTCTATAATTTTTGTGTTCAAATTTTATTTCATAAATATTTTAAAATATATATTTTGAAACTTCAAAATTTTTGTAACCAGTAAAGACTTCGAAGCCTTAAAACACTTATTTGGAGTCTTTTTTTTTGGAAAAAACATTCAATACAAAAATTACAGAGTACATCAAAAATCTATTTTACGTATTCAATTTTTTTTTTCAAAATATGGGTGTGTCTCTCTGTGTGTGTGTTGGCTTCATATAGCAATTATCAGAGAAAAAATGATTTATTTGGGAGAGCAGTATAAAAGATAGGGCTGATTTGAAATGATCCAAAAAAAAACATCCTAATAGCCAATGGAAAGCCTGGATACTGCAAAAGTACATGCCGTCTCACCGTTGATAAACCAATGAAATCCTTATTGGAGGTAGAAATAGAATAAGTCTATCTAGAACAGGTCCTGGAGATCAATAATATCAGCAAGAACACCTGCAGCAGTAGTATCATTCCCTGCTCCTGCACCCTGTATTACCAAGGGTGACTCCTTGTAGCATCTGCTATATACTTCCACCTGCAGATAAATCAGAAGACCGCAAACATGAATCTTCAGAAAAGTGATGCAACAGGAACCTAGCATATATCTGGCAATCAAACAATATACAAGCTAAAAGCCTAAACAATACTATGAAATTACTATGGCATGAGGTTTCAATTAGCAATCTCAATGTTGATTGCAAATGACTAGAAACTCAACATCACGTTGGCATCACCAATAAAATCGTACAGGCAAAGATAAGCACTTACTACATTGTCACTTCCTCTCAATCTTCCTAGAGCAGAATCTTTCGGAAGCTCTCTTAAGCCCACCTGGCACCTGAAAATGGACAAACACATTAAGAAGTTGGTTATATTTTGCTCAATGGTGGTGTCCTTGTGGTGCTCTTTTCCCTTGTTAGTGATCTTTTATACCGGTTACTGTTTGCACCTTCCTTTTGCTTGTTTGAGTGTTTGCAAGCTTGTTGTTAGAAACTATACCTGTGAATTCGTGTGCTTGCTTATGCATGTGTGCTTGGATGTTTATTGTAAGGCCGAAGGTCCTAAAAGAATAGCTTTCTCCAGAACATGGCTCCGTGCATCTACCTTTCCCAGACCATGCTTAAGTGGGACTTTTTTTTAGATTGTTGTTGTTGAATAAAAAAATTTAGAGAACAAAAAAAAAACTTTTATTTGCATTTAAAACTTTTCCCAAAAAAATATTTTTACATGGGTGTTTATGGGGTGTGACTGCACCGTATTACAATGCGGTCTCTGTGCAGTCGGCCCTATAGGATCAAAAAGAATGCAAATAAAGGATGGGAGCGAAAAACGAAAAGAGAAATATAAGAAGAAAGGAGGGAAAAAGGATATATGCATGTAGGAATAATACCTTGGGCCCTCGATAACACAGACATAACGAAGAACATTCCCTCTTGAAGTAGCCCTGTTGACTCTTTCTTCAATTTCTTTATCAAGTGTAGGAAGCCCGCTATTGAGGAATTCTTCTGTACTCATTAGATTAGGTCCTAAAGCAGCAGGGTATAAACTTTCGACCTGAAAAATTTTAAACTAAGTTTTCGATCAATATAGAATCTTTAATTCGCAGCCTTAATAATGCCGCACATGCCATTATCTAGCTTGTACAAAAATCCTATGTTTATAGTTTGAAATTAGGGCATAATCCCACACAAAATTCCTATACTATCAAGAATAAAAGCGCCAGATAACCAATAATAAGAGGTAAAAGCACCAGATAACCAATAATAAGAGGTAACAAACCACGATAAAATTCCTACACTATCAAGATTAATCCACACAAAATTCCTATACTATCAAGAATAAAAGCACCAGATAACCAATAATAAGAGGTAACAAACCACGATATTGGACATTTCAATCTTCTGCCCAAGAAGCCGAGCCAGGATCAAGGCCTATTTCCACATAAAGAGAATAAAAGTTAAATGCACTCTGAATAAGCATGCAATATTCATAATTTTATTTAAGCAGGAAAAGAAATTAAGATATGCTTGCTTCTGTAAGTAATAACAATGATAATATTGTTTCATGTATCAGAAATCAAATCCATTGAAAAAGTTGTTCCTAGAGTGTAAAAAAATATAAACTGCAAGGAAAAATTATAAAGATATGATATAGCATTGCAGCTGCAGGACAACAAAAGCCAGAAGAAACCAGTGCAATGAACATGCGTACAAACCTTTCTTGCTACATCCATTCCACCAAGGTCATCACGCGGATCTGTTAAGAAACAAAAAGCAGTGGAAACCCAAAAATTGGCATGTACCCAAAATGGTTGAAAAAAATAAAGTCATAATGCTTTATACCTAAGAAATTTCGTGAATCAGAAAAACAAAATATACAATAGCTAACTATAGAAGATGCCTTGAAATAAACTAAAAATGGACTTTCTGCACATTTTGTTTGAGCCTGTTGGGCAATTAAATCTGATTGTTGCAGCTGATGTTAACACAATATACACTAAGGTTTCAAACATGCCGCAGATTGAGCAACTTTCTGGAATGGTATGGGAAGGATGGGTTTATCATATGGCAGTCAAAAGAGGGAAACTTTTTCCTAATATAAGATGCATTTTGTTTCACTTTAAGATTGGAAGTTCTGCTAATCTCACTTGGGTGGGATTTCGACTTGTCTGCTTAATCTTCTGCAAATTTCGGTTGGTTAGTCAAAAAATACATGTTCTGCTCAATCATGAGAGTATCAGGAATGGTTGATTTAAAACTAGCATACTTTGTTGCTGGTAGCTGCTGAATCTTGTGCTTTTGACCAGCATAGCGACCCTTATAAATATGATCCACTGAACCGATGGCAGCATAGCTAACGTATATACCATTGGATACTTTAATTTCAGCTTGGTACAGATTCTCTAAAAATCTTCTACAAACATGAACTTCAAATAAGTCAATTGACCAATATGGAGAACGCAATTTTTATCTATACTAATATCACAAAATATCAGAACAGATTTAAAATCTCAGTAAATTCTAGTAACTCAGTAACTTCTTGTATTCTATGCTCTTGTCAATTCAGCGTTTAACACATACTCATGTCAAAATTCATCCGACCATGTTGGCAGCATTCTCAAAGAGGGTATTTCTAAGACAGCAAAAAAAAAGATTAGGTTGAAGCTTTGTTTTTGCTTCAGCTTTACTTCGCAAAGAAACCATTTTTCAAATCAGATCTTCATCTTTCATATCATCTTTATTTTCTTTGGAATTATTTTTTGTTGTTAATGAGGAGATGGAGTTCCCATCATTCCATCTGACCATGTCGGCACCATTCTCAGAAGAGTAATGTCCACGGCAGCCAAGAACAGGATTTCATGTTGATCTTTGTTTATGCCTTTGCATTACTTCGCCAAAAAGAACCATTTTTCCATCATCTTATCTTTGTTTTTCTTTGGTATTACTTTTTTTGTTGAATAGGAGATGATTTTTGGTGAACTTAAAAACAATAACCAAGAGAAAGTTGTATTATGAATAACAGAAAGTAAAGGAAGAAAAAAGTGAATTTAAGAGATGGTAAGATGGGAAGATGACGCAGCGATTAAAATGTCTTGTTGGATCCTGCTACCAGATTGCTCTGATATTGGATGAAGCAGCAGCAAAATGTCGCAGCCACTGCCTCAACGAACAATACCACCTCTGGTCTTCCCTTTTAATAGGCTATGATTTATACTATTAGTGAAACTAGCTCAATATGCGAAATAGTCATCCTTATCACATTAAATCATCTATTCACAGTCACATATGCAACAAGTCAGCAAATAACACGACTGAAGCAGCTTTATTGACAAAAAGACTTGCACTTTTGTTTTTAAAGTTAAGCAACTTAATTGGATGTTTATGATGTTAAAGGCAAAAAATGGTAAGACGTGAAAAGTTAAAAACTAAATTGTGATGTTTCTCTTTTTCTTGCAACAAAAAGGTGGCAGAGCATTCGGCTAGATAGCAGTAAATGAGTTTCAAAAGTCAACCTAACAGAACACCAAAGGAGGAACCAGACCATCTGATAAATGGACAGCAGATACCCCGGAAGGTCAATAAAAGAAAATTTTCTGAAGTATTTAGGTGAGAAAACTTTTGCATAACCTTATAAACCATCGTAACGATCCTTCTGAACAACCAATCGTGGAACTAACATGAGTGAGAGAGGTTACATAAAACTATGATAGAAAGGTAAAAGGAATAAGAAAAATAGCATAGTTCTCATGTTGCTAGTTGATGAGGTTAATGTAAAACCATACTGAAAATTCTGAAGCAAAAGTAGGTTTTACCTGGTTCAGTATACCCAAGGTCTTTAGCAGCACGCACCACTTGACTAACTAATTTTCCGTCCTCAACTTCACTCATAACATAACCTAAGGTCCCTATTGATATAGACAAAATACATAATCAAAAGAACCTAATTTCTCGTTGGTTGCTCGGGGTAACAAACACATTTGCAGATTTTCCATACTCACCACTCAAACTTCCGACGATGCGATGGATAGGATCTCCTGAAGCAATCATTCGTGTTAGAGAAGCTATTACTGGAAGACCAGCACCAACCTAAACAAAGGAATTGAAAAATGTCATTTAAGTCGTTAGTCAACTATACATGTATCCGTTTGGTCGACTTCATCTAAAGTAGAGAGAGAGAGGAAAGTGACTATGAAACCTAACATATCATTAGAACTTACATTATATCTACCAAGAAAATATCTATTTATACCACAGACAAGAGTAAATCTGCATAATATCAAAAAGAGTGAAATAATATGAAAAGGGAAACCCCGACAAGGGTAACACGGGCCTTCGGGCTTGCCCAACCCGAAATGTTGGAACTCTTCGGTTGGTAGAACATGGGTCGGTGCCACCCGTAGGTTTATCTATTATAATGGTCGCACAACAATGGACTGGTTACAAGCAGAAATTTTCCACGATAATCTCAAAACCAAAAAAAAAAAAAAAGAAGAAGAAAGAACTTTTTTTAACTAGTGAAGTGCTATAATAATGAAAAAGATGAGAATCACATTGAGCAACATGTTTCGCAGGTAAAGCAGTCCTCAACTAGAATTGCACTTGCTAAATTACAGTCTATATATGGGATACACCTAATCTTACAAAGAAAACTAAAAAGATGAATCGAGTTGATATCTGATGAGTTTTGAAGTAGCTGCATGTTTGGGAAGGTATGGTGTCCTGTAAAATCCAATGGACTTTTGCAAAATGCTTTGGTATTTGAAATAGGTCGGTAAAATAACACCTCATAAGAAATTTTTTAGTCTCTTAATCTCTCTAGCATTCGGCATTAGTGTGTGTGTCTGTGTGTGTGCTTTTATTCTATGAATCTTGTCATGAAAGCATGCAATCATGCCACTATGTTGTCTATAAGACGTTCAACTTATTGGATGCAATTGTTTCAACTTTAAAAAAAAAAAAAAAAAAAAAAAAGAGGAAGAAGAAGAAACAAAAAGAGATTCGAGAGAACATAGAAAAGATGCAAGAGCACAAACAGAGAGAGAGAGAGAGAGTTCTTAAGCCCTTTCAGAATTGTATCAATTCAAATATCAAAATTAAAGCAAAATGTCTTAACTAATCAGAATGAATAAGGCAAAGCATAAAGTCACAATTAAGAATAATTGCAATTTAAATAGACCATATTGTCTTCAATCTTACAGTTGACTCGAAACGTATGCGGCGGAAGTGTGTAGTTAACTTCTCAAAGTCTTCCTGCCACAGCAACACAATTGACCATTTCATAACCCATGAATATACTTTTAAGGAAGCTGAAACTAACGTGCTAGAACTTTTAAATAATGATGCAAAATGAATTCTCAATGTTCATCATCATATTCAGCGAACAGTTTAGATCTTACAATATGGGATGTAAGAGGCTTCTTATTTGCTAGCACCACACAGCAACCATGATCAATTGCTTGCTTCAACATGTGTACAGTTTCTGAGCTCGCTGAACAATCAACTACTGCTAATCCTGTAGGGAAGTCAAAAACCAGATTAAAAAGAAAGTGTAACGATAGATAAACATTGAAAAGTTTCTGGTACCTTATATTATCAGTCTCGAGCAAAGGAGACAAAAACTAGACAAGACTTTCTTGTTTAGATAAAAAGGATAGATATACACATGCCATTGATATAATAAGAGTGATGTGCCAGTCATACAAACCAGGGGTCCTGCCGAGATGTCCAGCAATATCAACAACCTTTTCCATAGCCTCTGAGTCCTTGAATATCTGGCAATGCTCTGTCACCTCATAATCAAGTTAGCGCAATAACATATTTCTAGAACTATAATATTTAAGATTCCATGCTTGAAAGACAAAAATGAAATATTAGTGGTTCTAGCATTTTCAACTAGGACGTCCCCCACTAGTGGTTCTAGCATTTCGAACACCCACTTGCAAGCGAGAGGTTCCCCATTCAAAATACCCAGCCCACCCCCTTAGGGGAGATGCAGGGATACACAGCAGTTGGTACTATAATGTCCTAAGTTGTTGCATATGACATGGGTCAATAGCTGGACTGCTGGATCTGTTAGTGGGGCGGGGAAAGCGCCACCCCACGTATGGTAAGTTTGCAGGATCAAAAAGAGACGTAGTTCCCAAAATTTCCCGGATTTAAAAGACAATTTCTTTTATAAGAAAATGAAATAATTGCGCACTACTCCATCCACAATCACTACTCCCAAATCGTCAACCTTAAAACCAACTTTTAAGCCGTAGTTTTTTTTTTTTGAGGGACCACTCTTCCTTTTTGCTTTTTTGCCAAGATCACACTCCGGAAACAACTGTTGTCTTATGGGTGATCTCAGAGCGATCGTAATTTTATCCAACCAAGATCCAAGTTGGCAAAAGCAGTTCCTGCACCTTGAACTCAATTCTTAAAATTTTATTGAAACCTTAACCAAAGCCACTAAAATAACACAAGGCTAAACTATGTTTACTTCTAACAGCATATATCCAAACTAACAGACACTGCAGAATGTTCTGGACGAAGGCACAATTATAACCATTTTCAATATCCTCTTCTAAGCACAAATAAAGTTCCAGATAACCTTATAGAATAAAAAGGGGTGTTTAATCTGCAATCCCTCGTTAAGTTCTTTTTTCTTGCTCCGTGCCATTTCACAAGTTCTCATTTAATCCGAGGCCCCTAAAATTTTCATATGCGGAAGTATATTGTTTTATCAAAAGGATAACCATAGAACGAACTTAACCGGCGAATGGCATTCAAAAAGGACTTGGCGCAGAGTAAATTTCAAAATAAAACGCAACATAGAAAACAAACAACAAACTTTGAGGAATCAGACCGAAGGAGAGAGAGGAGAGAGAAGATCCGTCGGATTTGGCGAGGCAGAGCTCCATCAAAGATTTATCATCGAGCTCAGTGAGGAATGGGTCAGTCACCAACAACAGCGACGTGCTGTCGCATACCCCGATCACTCGAACACGCACTCCCTGTTGACCACTGTCCACACCAATCAGCAAATAAATAAAAAAATGACGTGGTAATCTCCAAGTGATCAGAGTGAGCGATGACGTGTGTTGCCTGTTTGATGTGGAGATCACGGCAAAGAACGATCTGGTGCAGGAGCTCACGGCCAACGCCGCCGCATCCCATCAGAAGAATAGGAATCGGCTTCATCTTCTACCTTCTCGTCAGTTTTGTGCTGCTGCTGCTCGCTGCTTCTTCATTTAACTGCTGCTACAGCTACTGGTGCTGCCACTGCGGGAAGTTTGATGGATCGTCGTGCATATGGAACATCGTCGGGAAGGGTTGGAATTGATGGGCCGGCCTATGCTACAGTATATCTGACCCAACTAATGTAGAAGGCCCAGGCCTAGCTAAGCCAAATTGCCACAAAATTCGCACTGTTAATCTTCTATGTCCAGTAAAGAAGTAAATTCTCTAAAGTGATTATGTTAAGTATGCCTGCAAGAGTTAGGGAGAGGAAGAAGGCACTGAAGAAACTCCTTTCTTCCAATCACCTTAAGTTACTTTTATGTTCTCTATTCTTTTTAAAATCTTTTTGTCCTCCTCCAAATAGTGTGACTACTTTCTTATTTTTAACCAACTCCTCTAGATTGTATTAAATGCATGCATTAATACAACTAAGACAGAAGAGTTAGGAACATACCTGGAAATCTATATATAAATATAAATATATAAAATTCCAAAGCCGTTGCGTTATATAATATATAAATAATATTCATAGTGCTATATAGTACTTGTTCTTATTTTCTAAAAAAATCACATAGTATTTACATCAATTGATAAAAATTTTAAAAATTATATAATTCATTTTAAAAATATAAAAGATATGAAAATTAAAATTAAATAATATAGTAACTTTATCAAAAGGATAATTACTTTATAAAAAATAATTTACATTTATATACAAATATTATAAAATAACTGCATTATAATTTATATAATAATAATGTTTTTAATGAAAATTTATCCATAGACATAGAGCCATAGAGGGATATCACCACCAATTTATGCCATATCTTAAATAATTTTAATGTATGTCATGTAATATTTGTTATTGGTTTAATAACATATGGTGAATAAAGTATAATATTTAGTAAAACTCGTAGTTATTTACTTATAAAAAATTTAAAAGATAAAGATATTCAAAAAATTAAGTATTTACTTTTATGTATTAAAACTAGTGTGCTGTCCGTAGCCGCTCTTTATATAGGATCTGTGATATATTGTTTCCTCTACATGTCACGGGCTGATATGGACAGACCATTTGACTTTTACAAAGAGAAGTTCACAATATATGTCCGTGATTGGCTTCCTTCGTTCTAGCTTTAGGCAAGAAATATTTCTTCTGATTTTTTATGGTGCGTTGGACAATAGATCTATTTAATGGGCTCTTATTTTTGTGCATTATACTAGAGGCCCACTTTGTCGTAAAAGAATATTGCCGATTAGCTATTTTATTTGTTGATTAAAAAAAAATATTTATTATATAAATATTTTTTATCTTAACCGTCGAATTTGTATTATATATTTTATTCTAAAATAAAATATATTAAAATTAAATTTTTTATAATCAGATATTTCTCAAATAGAGAGATAAATAATGATCTTAACTCGCTGAGTGTAAATTCTCTTGTACGAGCAAAAGGAGAAAGGGAAAAAAAAAAAAATCTAATACAAGGCTTCTTAGCTCCAGCGTCTCTTCAACACTCTAGAGAGAACCAGCCAACCACGCGTTGAGTTTTCTCACCTTGGATCTTTGGATGACAGATCATCACCCGTCCTGCTAAATTAAACTCAACATGCCGCTGCCGCCGACGCACACGTGCGACGCCGCCGCCACCGCAGTGCCGGCGACCACCATCCTCGGTGCTCTCCTCCTCCGGCTCCGCGAAGGCGACTGCGGCGATGGTCCTACTACCGCGGGGTTCTTTAAAGACTACCTTGACCGCGGGAGGAACGCTCTGCTCTGGCTCTTGCTCGTATGGGTCACGCTGCTGCTTGGTCGCAGGCTCTCTCTTCTCGTGCGGTTGTGGGCCCATGGCCGCCGAATTCCTGGCCCGCCCTCTGCTTCCTTCTTCTTCGGCCACTCCAAGCTCTTAGCTCGGTGTGGATCCTCCACCGATCTCACTGGTATATAACTATAGCTCTTTTCATGTCCTAATTACTAGTATGCTGTTCCGATTTTGTGTTTGGATCTGGAGGCCTTCTTAATTGTTTAGTTCTTTGTTACTTTGTTCATAACTATTTAGATGTTCTGCTGTTTCTGTAATTAGTAGCCTTCTAGCTGATTGATGGTCTGATACTTTACTTATTAAAAAATTATTTCAGTCGGAAGAAAATACTTGTGCGTAGTCCCATCGAGCTACTAAAGTATTACCTTGTACGTGAGGGGGCATGTTAGAATATCCAATAAATAGGATAGCAGAACCATATCTCTCCTATTAGCCTAAGCTTTTAGGAGAGTTGCTTAGTTCAACTAAAAGTCATCTTGTAGTTGAAGGGACGTGTTAAAAAGTGTGAATAATACAATTAACAATAGCACTCAATGGATGATGATTAACACAGCCCCCAAGGAGAGTAATTGGGTTAAATTCTCGAAAGGAGAATACTAATAGAACAAAAAATAAATAATTAACATAATTATATGATTGCCTACTTGCCTCATCCATTATAAAGAACTTTGTTTGATCATGAAAGGAACATACTCATGTATATGTCCACGCATAAAGCTACTAAAGATCAGCTGGTAAGAGAAGGGAATACCTAGAATCAGTTTGTTCTAGTATTGCTAGCTCAATAGAGCACCAATCCCGAGTTTAATTTCTTGCTAGTCCTATTTGTCGTAAAAATTGCTATTTGACTACAAAAGAAAAATATCCGTGAGTAGATGTTCACACATAAACTACTAAACTAATTCGCCTGTGAATGAGCATGCATGTTTGAGAGAATAGTAAATAAGATATCCGTGTTTCTTGTATCAGTTTAAGCGATTAGGAGAATTGATTAACTTAAAAAATAGTACCAAACCAGGGGTATTGAGTTAGATCCTATGTTAAGATCATTTATTATAAAACCTTGGAAGACGCTCGTAAGTAAGTATCCACATGCAAGTACGCAACTGTGCATGAATATGTAATAAATAACAACCATATTTGCTATCGGTTTAAGCTTTTAGAAGAGTTGGTTATTTCAACGTGGTATTAGATAATTTAGATCAAAGGTTTTAAATTGATTCCGCTAGCCCCTTTTATTATTAACAAAAAGTTAAGAAAAATACCCATGAGTACGTGTACACACACAAAGCTACAAAAAACTCAACTTGAAAGGGGTGCCTTAGACTATATAGTAAATAACAAATTGCATCTCTGGTATCGGACTATCAGGTCAAATATTTGAAAGAGTTGGTTATCTTAAATGGTATCAGAGCCAAGTATCATGAGCTCAAAACTTGCTAGCCTATTATCTTTATAAAATGTTATTTGACCACAGAAGAAAATATTTGAGAGTATTTGTCCATCACAAAGATACTAAAAACAACCAACTTGTGCGTAAGGATGAGCTTTTAGAATATATACTAAATAACACAACCGTATCTCTACAATCAGCCTAAACTTTTAAGAGATTAGTTAATTCAACATGGTGGTAGAAAATATATGTCGTTTTAATACCTCTTTTCATTCTTGTTATTATGGGAGTTCAATCCCAGTTTCTATCTTAGATCCTAGATAAGTTCCTAAGAAAAAAAAAAATCCATGTGTAGGTTAATCAGGATTTTGAAGTGGACATGTTTCTTTTGGTGAGGGAGAGTTGTTCTATTCTTTATTATGCCTCTCCTTTGATGTCTTGGTGTTGCATGGAAGTCATTCTACTGATTTTCTTTTTGGACTTAGAATTCATGTGCTTCGATTGTTCCTTATTGTGCACAGTTTATTTCTCAAGGATGCATCAGATGTATGGTCCAATAGTAAGATTATGGTTGGGCCCAACTCAACTTCTAGTGTCAGTGAAAGATCCGGCGATGGTACAGGAGGTTCTCTTACATGCCGAGGATAGATTACCTCTAACTGGAAGGGCATTTCATATGGCTTTTGGAAAGTCTAGTCTTTTTGTCTCCTCCTTTGAGAAGGTATCACCTACCGCATGGTTTTAGTATGTGAATATCCTTGTAACGATGCACACTTGTTATTTTCATCATAAAATAAGCTTGGGTAAATGACAACAGTAGTTACTATGTTTGATAGTTATTTCATATTGGTCACTCAAGTTTCAATGTTTATTAACTAGTCGCTAGCATTTCTATGTTATTTCGTGTTGGCCACTAAAGTTTCAAAACCTACAAATTGATCACTCAAGTTTCTATGTAATTTCACTTTGGTCACTCAACTATTCCAATTATACTACTGTTTTCTCAAATTTGTACAATCAAAATGAAACTTGAGTGACCAATTAAACTAGCGCATCAACGCTAGTTACTAGTTTTTGTAAGTTTTGAAATGTCAGTGAGAAAAATGAAATAGCATAGAAATATTAGTGTCATAAATTGAAACTTGTGTGACCAAAATGAAATAGCTATCAAACTGTAGTGACGAATGGTTTCATTTACTCGAGAAAATTTTATGATCCGAAGCACTGCACTATAATAGATTTTTCAAACTATTATGCTGTTTCTGTTCTTGGTCTCACAAGTGTGTGATTGTGCAAGCCTGCTTTTAGGAGTTCCCTTCCATTTATTTGGTTGCTTGATGTTATTTACCTATTACATGGTCCTATCCCCTTTTTTTTAAAAAGAAAATACATGAAAACAAAATATGCCAAAGGCCTGACTTCACGTACTACAACTGCAATAAAGTGATAAACGTTACTGTTTTCCTATATTTATATGAAGTAGACATTGTCTTTCTATGTTCACCTTTTCTTGGTCCCTGCAGTTATGCAGTTTTTGTTCATCATTGACAGGTACAAAAAAGAAGAGAGTCTCTGGCTCGTTATCTACATGGGAAGTTGCTTGCGAGAGCAAATGCAATACCTTCAAAAGTTGTGGATTGTGTCATGAGCAGAATTGCTTCAATAATGTCGAAAGGCATCCTCGACTGCAGATTGATATCTCAGCACTTAGCATTCTATGTTCTAGGAGCTACACTTTTTGGTGATTTATTTTTGGATTGGCCTGACGCACATATTTATGAAGAGCTCCTTATGATGGTTGCAAAGGATGGTTGCTTCTGGGCCTCGTACAAAGTTCCTCCCTTTTGGAGAAAAGGATTCTGGAGATACCAGCTCCTATGCTCAAGATTAAAGAACTTAACAAAAGGCTTTATTGAAGAATGCCGAAAGAAGCCTGATTTGTTCAGTGAAAGTGATGATTCTTTGAGCAAACAGACAAAAAAGAGTTCAAAGGATGCACAGCTGGACGCTAGCAGTTTGCTTGACGATCTGATATCAGGTGATTTGGTGTGGGAGGAGATAGAGAAACTTCTCATTTCAAGAGAAGAACCATGTGGAAATATACTGGGGTTGATGTTCCATGGGTGCATAAACATTGCTAGCTTAATTGGCAGTGTCTTCACAAGGCTCGTCTTATTTCCAGAATTACAGGAAAAGGTACTCGGAACTTCTTTTCTTATTTTCCTTTTTCCGTTTAATTTTGCTATCTGAAAGCAAACTTTGGCTTGACATTCTAGTATTTCCTTGTTCTTTCGCTCGTAGTTAGAGAATTTATGGGATTAGTTTCTTAACCATTATTGTCAAAATTATCCAAATAACCTCCAAGTCTGAACCATTAGATTTAATTGTAAACAGGGGCAGAAGCAATCCACTGACATAAGACAAATGCTGGTGTAACTAACAAGTATATTTCAAGAAAAGATATCAAGAAATATCATCCAGGTTAAGTTAATATCGTTGCTATAAGTATAACTAACGACTAGAAGAACAATCAAGTTCAGCAAACACTCTTTTGAGGTTGATTGTTTTTCACTTTTGTGTTACATGTATATATGCAATTATGTATATCTTCATTTATCAAACTGTTGCTTGTGATAGAGTGTGGAAGTTCAAGGCTTGGAAAAGTTGACAGTCATAAGAGATCCATGCGTCATTTTTGTGTTTGTGTCTCTCTCTGACTGGGGGAAGTATGAATGCTAGTTGCCTCTGAATTGTGAATGGCAGTATTTATTATAATTGATGCCATTAGTTGACTTTGATGCTCAAGAAGTGCATCATTACACTAAAGTTTGTTTATTATTACTTGAGGGTTGGTACATGTTAAGAAGTTGAAATGATAACCTACAAATATATATTTTAGTTGAGGCTAGATTTTGATTTGTTATTTTTCATAGAAAGAGATTAGATGGAACTCTGACATAACCTTTAATGGCTTTGCTTAATATTGTAAGTGAATGGATGCTAAGTTTCATAGGTTTCCCAATGCTAGCCTGTGGAATATTTCTGGAGGAACTCCACTGATGTATCAACTATGAATTCTCTAATATGGCATGTTGGAATTGGACGTATTCATGTCTGCTTCATCGAGTGAACCTTTAGTTGACACTTCCCTATCAAAACCATATATTTCCCTATCAAAATCCTTTGACGATTTTGGATGTTGATGAAAGAATTACACCATTACTGTTAACCATTTCCTGAATGTAACCATGTTATTTGTATCTGTATGTCCTACTAAGATTTCATTTAATGGTTGGTCATTCAATAAAATTAGTTGGCATCATCTTTTCTTTATTATTAATACATCTATAAAACTAATATTGACCTCTGTTTGATGTAATCTATGTGGTGGCTCATCTTCTAAATGTTTCTCTTCGTTACAATAAAGTAACACTAATATCGGGTTGGGACGTGTGATCCATGTTCTCACCATTCTTGAATGTAAAACATCCCATAAACCATCTTGATGTGCTTGTCCTTGCAAATTATAGTAATCTTTCACTTTTATTTAGATAAATTCAGAAATCAAAGAAATACTGAGAGCATACCCTGAAGACCCGACTAGTGCACAGAAAATGCATCTTCTGTTGGCTACTATATACGAGTCAGCTCGTCTCTTGCCTGCTGGGCCTTTGCTTCAAAGATGTTCTTTAAAACATGGTATGAATTATTTCTATAATTCTGCTGTCAATAATGGAAATGCAAGTATGTTTGTTGTTATCTTTTTTTTTTCTTTTGTTCATACTTCATAGTAGAACTATCAATATGCTATATGTGTTAGAACCCTCTAAATGGTGTCCGTCGGTTGGGACTGCTAATACCCCAATTATTTCTGTGAATGCGTACCAAAACTAAGCTTTTGATGACATGTTGCTGTTATACTTGTCTTTTTTTCTTTCTTGCTAAATTGTAGGGTTATTACCATGTACCTTGCATTTTGGACCTCATGATATGTAAAACCCTGCATTTTAAATTTGATCGTAGCCTTAATTGAACTTGTACCATATACTACCCACAATCTATATTTTTTTTTCGATTTCCGATGGAATTAATATCACTCATGGGGTAAGTGACTCTTCAAGGTATGCTACATTGAGACATTTGTAGTTGATTTGGTTACATGTCCTCAATGTCCAAAAATATACAAGTACTGTACCAATTGTTACATGCTTCTAAATGAAGCAATACATTGTGGTGGTCTACATTGTGCCAGAATAACCAAGAGGACATGCGTTCAAAACTAATTTTAAGCTTTTTTAAATATGTACTATTTTTTCTATGATTGCGGAATATCCTTTTCAACTATATTATTAAATTACACGTAAGATTCATAAATGAATATATAGTTAATAATAACTTTTCAAGAAACTTAAATTTGAATAACAAAAAGATCTTTGATACGGACCTCCGTCCCTGGTTTTAACTGGATTAGACATTGTTGGTCCGGTTTGGTTTTTCAGTCCGGACCAGTATATGAACGCCCCTATAGCTAACGTGAAAACTCTTTACGTCACCTCATTGATGCATCACTATTAGTCTTGGATTGTATTGTCTATTGTGAACCACCCATAATTTATCAAATGTCGGAGCTAAAAACTTTTTAAGTGACATCGCTCTAAGTCTTTGCATGGTTTTTATCTTGGATCACGTTGTTATTTAAGTATTACTGATAACATCCCTAGCTCAATATCCCTAATACTTTGCTGTCTATCATGTCTACCTTTGTATTCTAAGGGCTTGAGTTCATCTTTGGTTTTATTGCCTGTTGACTATTTCAGTTAAGGACTTGAGTTCACTTCTGTTACATTCTATATTTTCTAGTGATAATACCCAGTGATTTATTGTATGTTTTATTGTTCGTAGACTTTTTTATTACAGAGCATCATTTTTTTTTTGTCTCCTGCAGACTTGGTTCTTGGAACCGATGTAACTGTACCATCAAGGGCTATTCTTGTTATTCCCCTACAGTTGGTTCAGATGGATAATTCTGTTTGGGGTAAAGATGCTGGCAAGTTCAATCCTTATCGTTTCTTGTCAAAGGATGTCTATGATGGCGCTGGGCAAGAGAATGATCCATTATCATTTACTTCAACCACAGGTGTACATCTCTTAAAAACAAAGTGAAGAATTCATTACATATGTATCTGGTTTTCTTCTCTTCATCTTGTTGCACCTTTTTCCCCCCTAAAAAGAAGCTTTGTTCGCTTTTGGTGAAATGAGTTTTGGTAGTTGTGTTCCTATGGTTTATGTTTTCTCTGTTATTGTCCTTATCTGTTGCTATGATCAATTAAGGTCCTAGACTTGGGTGAAACCAATAATATTTTTATCCGCAATTTGTGACTAACTTTTTGATGATTCAGGTAAAAATCTAACTTGTTATACAGATCCTTGAGTTACAACTGAAACATGAATTCCATACATGATAAGAAACTTATAGTGTAATGGTAGTAATAATGTTTCTATATTGGTATTCCTCTTTGTCATTTATCCAATGGTATCACTTGACATTTGTCAGCTTTATGGATGAGATTAGTATATGGGAAGTTGTGTTTACAAAATTTATGGAGGATTTATTGGTTAAAAATTTAAGCAAAAGGCTAAAGCAAGTAAGTAATTAACAAATTAAGTAAAACATCAACGTTCTAAGGTAAGTTTACTATATGATTAGCTTGTGAACAGGTTGGAAAAGTTATAAAAAATGAGCAATATGCCCCTCAAAGTTACCCCTAAAAAACTTGTATTGAACAACGGAGTGATATGTATATTTTAAGTTAATTGTCATTCTAGCAAGGTACTTAAGCTCATGCAATACCCCTTGCTGTTAGTCGCATAAATGCGAGTTTGGTAGCCTTAGAGAAACCATTTAGCGTGCGAGCTTCTTCAATGACCTGGATTTCGGTCAACTTTATCCCACTATACGGCACTAGTCTTTTTTTTTTTTCAGTCCATTGTCAGCGTGGTCTTGCTTCCATGCCACAAGATTCACAACAACGTTAGTATAGATGGGCAGACATCTTGCTTTAGATTTTGGCTTCTACCAATTTCATACAACCTTTAGATGAATCCCAAAGTGGTTAAACAATCTAAAATGGCCACAATGCTCATCAGAGGGAGGATGCATTCAATTTTGTTTTTCAAGTTACACTTTAAACCCAAATTCCAATTCATAATATTTCTTTTTGTCGAACTTCATTTCCTTTCAATGTACATAGGTTTATTTGGAGAAGGCAAAGAGTCTCAAGGTACAAATTCTATTCTAACTAAAATCAGCAACAATCCATCATTTCTTCCTTTTGGTTATGGAGTACGGGCATGTATCGGCCAGAATTTTACCATTATGGGCATTTCAGCGTTATTTGCATGTCTGCTTCAGGAGTATGAGGTGAGTAATGTGTTAGCTGCTAATCTTGGTATTGTTAATCTTTCCAAGCAGTACTTCACATTAATGTTCACAGTTTAGGGAAAAGCCACATTTTTTGCTTTTAAATGTTTTTACCAATACTTTTGGGCTCTCAAGTTTCTTTACCCTTGTGGAGGAAATTAGGATTTTTGGTTGTTGCTTGCTATATGAATATGTTTGACTCCTTTTTGACAAACTTCATATTGTTTTTGTTTCCAATCGGATGATTGAAAGATACAATTGCAGGACATTGTTTTGTGATTAATGTCTTCAATTTTAACATGATTAGGAATTAAACTTGCAGTAGGACCTATCTTCTTGACAAGCCTTGTGACTACTTCAGCAAACTCTAGAATCAAAAGGTGCTGAGCAGCCTGAGCTTGGTTTCCTTCATAACTGTTCTAAACTTCTAAGAAATAACTAAACTGATTCAGGCAAACGCACAAAATGCACCTTTGCTCTCTCCTAGGCCTCCTGCCAGAGGCAAGGTGAGGCAATAGCCAGATGAGACGATACCGGCTGAGCGTCACTGGGGCGCTCGGGTGAGCACCTGAACTATGAGTGGATTTTAATTCAGTCCTGCTTTACCCTCCCTATTGAGTCTTACGAGGACAAGAAGGAAAGAGAAGTTAGGGAATCTGGTGGAGAGAAGCTTTGGTGCCATTCCTAGCGCTTTTGACAACACTAATAACACAACTGATTTGGGAAGGAATATGTGAAAACAGTGAAATAGAACCATATTAAATGACATGAACCAAAGAAAAATGAGCTGTGAGGTTGATATATAAGAAATAAATGGTAAGCTTGTCAGCAAAGTTGATATTCAAAAGGTATACATGAGACTTCATTTTTTTCAATCTAGGTGGTTAACCGTGAATCGTCACCAAAGTTGGCCAGACGTAGAATCAAGTTAATTTTGCTGGGACTCTGAGGAAAAAAATGGATAGTCACTTCCTGCGGAGTTGGTTTGGCATGTAACTGAAGTTTGAATCGTGCCTTAACCTTTTTTATGCATATCTTTGTAATTCGAGGTAGACAAGGATTTATCTTAATTTCTTTTTTGCATCCTATGCTACAAGTGGAATAGGATGTGGGATTTGAAAATGTTAGAATCAAGTACAAGGGGGCCGAAATGGAGTAGTATTGTTCCAATTTCAATAAGGAACTGGAATGAAACTACCTCATACCAAATATTACAGACCTTCCTCTCGATCTTTTTCTGGTGGCTAATGATATTGTTTTCTAGATTTGCGGTTTTTGCATTTTAGGCTACTTGTCCAAATGAATGCTAACTGATGTAAGTTTTATTGATGTCATTTTTCTTTACATCTAGCAACTATATATAGACGGAAGGGGCAAAAATGCAATTTGGGTGAAACTGCTCAAGCTTCGGGGATTGTTTCAGACTTTGCGAGGATTTAAATTAAGGGCTTTAAACTTCTTAAGTATATGCTGACTTATTTGTTATGAAAACTAAGAATTTGAGTGCTCCTCTAATATTATATGCCCATACATTTATGAACAAGTTACAAACACTCGCAAAGTTACAGATTGGCAATTTTATGCAATAAATTACCTTTTGCAGGTAAAACTTCAGCCAGGTTCTGAGCATAATTCGGATACGACTTGGAATGATTCTGTTTATCAGCCTCCTCCAAGCCTGAAGATCCTTTTTGTGAAAAGGAACAACTAGAAACGAATTAGAAAGAACAACCAAAAAAAAAAGAAAAGAAAGCATGGGTCTCTTTATATATTGCTTATAATCTCTTACACAAGTTATTCTGTTAGCAACAATGGTATTTGCCAGGATAATCATTTTTTGCTCCCAGTTTTTAACAGCTCCAGTTCGCCTTCGCCAACATGTTTTGGTCGGTAGCAATAGAGAGCTGTTTATGTTTAACGGAGCTATGTGATTAACCGGTAAGTGTTTTTTTTTTCTCCATGGGAGTTGTATTTCTCTCTTAGTTTGTTTTTCCATTGTGTGTATTTCTACTGTAATTAATGTATTTATTTGTGGAATATTATAATAAACACAATGCAATGTATCTGGAAGCTCTGATATTTGTGTTTTGGTCAAACTCGCACTTGTCTTGATTAAAGGAACAAAGAAATATTTATCCGTTTGATCGGATAATATTTCGAGTCCTCTGCATGTTGTTGATGTACTCTACGAAGGTATAACTATTTGAATTTGGGATATGTATTCTGCCAAACATAATGAACATGCAGTAAAAAGTTAAAGCTCTTGCGTTTGTTTCGTTCCATATTATTTAATTGGGACATTTGACTTTTTATGTTTTCAATAATTTAAAATTATTAAAATATATTTTTAATTCAAAATATTATTTTATACTTTGAAAATGTTAGAAATATTTATTTTATTGTGTAAAATGATATAAATGATTAAAAAAGTTTAAGAATTTTTTTTTTGTAAAGTTTTTAATATAAAATTTGTAAGTTTCAATGAGACATTTAATTTTAATGTTTAAAGTATTTTCAGAAATACTTTAAGATAGATATTTTGGAGTTTTAAAATATTAATAATTTTTTTATTTTTTAAATGTTTATTTAGAAGTATGTTTTTAAAAATTTTGTATATTAAAATTGTAATCTTATTAAGATCTATAATTTAATATTTAAAAAATTTTAAAAGAATATCTATAGATCTTTTTTAGTATGTATGGTACAAATATATGATTAATTTCAAAAGAACTGTTTTGTCATTTTATATGATATGAGGTATACAATTGCTGTTTTAAATTAAAATTATATATTTTAATAATTTTAAATTATAAGGGAGTATAAAAATATAAATACCTCTATTTAATTTGATTCTTGATTAACATTTGATCCAACTTTGTTAACTATTACGCACTCTTGTAGTTTTTGTTTAGCAGTTTCTCATATTATTCAAACCTAGTTATCTATTACTGTATAAATTAATTTCTAAAAAAAAAGTTGGTATGATGACTCATGCGCGTCATTGTATTAGCGTATTTTTCTATTTTCATGAGCTTATTTATATTTTTTCTAAAAGAAAAAGTGTTAATATGCAACGCCTCTTTATCTATATCCTCATTATTCAGAAAGATGGCATCTCTATCGTTATAATGGATTTCATTTGGCTGGTTATGAATCTTAGTAGTTATATCACTATATTTCTGTATTGATGCTCTAGGGTTTCTAATCTTCTGATAATAAGATGAATAAATAAATAAATTCATCTTAGTAATATATACAAGCACGCCAACCAATAAATCCTTCTCTTATTTGAAAATAATAGAATATTTTCTTAAGTATGAGTAGGTGGTGGTCAAGCACCTAGTTTGAGGATCTTCACAAAGGAACGTTTGTAGTCTATTTTTTATATCCCACAGAAGTTGTGATATTTATCCCTTGATAAAGATATATGTCAAAAAATCCGTCAGCTCCACAGCCCGTGCGAATAGTGCGGGACCGTATACATCCCGCTTGCCATGCGTGAGCCACATGCGCCCCACACTGATGCCGTGGCAGGCATGGCCCAGCTATAATTTTCGGCCCATATACGTCAATGCAGGCCGGCTGCTCCACACGGCTTCTTATTTAGCTGTTGCTCTGAAACAGCTACAGTGCCTTGCAAGTAGCGTAGCATTTTTTTTTTTTTTTAAATAATAAATTCATCTTTAATGCGATCAATTTTAATAAAATTTTGGTGTTCGGGCTGGTCTGGCCCATAGAGCGACTGGTCTTGCGGGCTATGAGCCGAGCTGGAAGCAGCTTCCTTGTGGGCCAGCCTAGCCCGTGTTTATGGTCGTGCGAATACCTGCGTAATATCTGCAAACACTTGATATCTTGACAGCACATTTTTAATTCTGGAATAATTTTTCGTAAAAATCCAAATGAGATCAAACTAAATTAATATGAAAGATTTTCGAGAATTTTTGTTTTCTTATATATGAGAATTACGAGAGTTAAGGCATGTGGAGATTAAAAGACTCAGACGTCCACTATCTGAACTGTGTCTTTGGGGGGATAGATCAAATAGGTACCATCTCATCTAATACATCTGTCTATCATACTAAAGAAATACAATTTCTATCGATAGTAATCATGTACAAGAATTTAGCAGAGCTAAGAAAGAAAATAATGGTGAGATTTTTAAGAGAGATCCAAAAAATATTATGAATATGCCTAAATCGCTCTAAGTTATTCTTTTGCTATATTTATCCACTTCTATTAAAAGCACTTATTCTCTATTTATATCCAATTATTATGGTCGTTGCATATTAAATGATACGTTAATTCGATGTGAACAGGATGGTCGAAAAGCTGAGACCAATTCTCAGAGTGATTTTTTAAAATAGGTCATCAAACAGATGTGCTCCTCGAAGCATGACGTTCTTTTTATGAAATCTATGTGAACAAGATTGTCAAAAAATTGGGACCAATTTTCAGAGTGACTATCTAAGATAAGTCATTGAACGATTATACCCCACACAGCAGAACGTCATTTTTATAAAATTTATAATTAATTATTTTTTCACATAATTAGTTAACTTAAACGGTCATTTAATTTTTGTTAGTAGAAAGTATAACATATTATACAATTATAGCTCCCATCTTATTATTATCCATTAATTGATTGGTATTTCAATATTGACAAGCCTTAATAAAGATAAAATTATTCATGAGCACCCATTAAATTATTTTTTATGAATATTAACCGAAAATGAACTTAGGGACCAAGCTTGGTTTTGTTGGTGTTCCAAGTTTGTGCCTTGACAGCATCCCAACAACCTCAGTTAGGATCTGCCCCAATAATGAATAATTGTCAAATTACACAACTAAATAAATAAATAAATAAAAAGATGGGTAAATTTGTAATTATCCCATAGCCTCCAACCAGAAGTAGGCCCCACTCACCAACTCCCTTCTACCTTCCTGCCCTATAAACTTCCCCACCATTTCCAACCCTGCTTCCCACCAACTCTGAACCCTCCGCGAAAGCAAGTTACGACAATGGCCGCCGCCATGGACGCCGCCGCTTCTCTACTACCCATAACCCTAGCGATCCTGGCCGTCGTAGTCGCGGGGCTGATACACCTCCGCCGGCGGCAGCGTCTCCCTCCGGGCCCACGTCCCCGGCTGATCATGGGCAACCTCAAGGAAATCAAGCCCGTTCGGTTCCGCTGCTTCGCGGAGTGGGCGCAGACCTACGGACCGATCATGTCGGTGTGGTTCGGAACCACGCTGAACGTGGTGGTGTCCAGCTCGGAGCTGGCGCGGCAAGTGCTCAAGGATAACGACCAGCAGCTCGCCGACCGCCCCCGGAGCCGATCAGCAGCGCGATTCAGCCGTGAAGGGAAGGATCTTATATGGGCAGACTACGGGCCGCACTACGTCAAAGTCAGGAAGGTTTGCAACTTGGAGCTGTTCTCGCCCAAGAGGCTCGAAGCTTTGAGGCCTCTTAGAGAAGACGAGGTCACGGCCATGGTTGAGAGTATATACAACGAGTGCGGAAACCCAGGTATGAACTTAGAATAGATTATATTTGTTATGAAAAAGTGCGCCTACAATAATATCTCTAAATAAATCTAGGGGAATTTACTAATTAACATATAATCACTATATTACTATATGATATAGTGATTTAATAAATAGTTAAAATTAAAATAATTAGATACATAGATGACATGGCTAATTTAAAGATAAACTTTAGACATTAGCACCGTTCATAATAAAAGAAAAGGGGCCGCTGTATATCAATCTTCCATTTTTTAAAAATATACAAATTTATTTCTGAAAATTAAAAAAAAAACTGCTGACGTGATAGTGATGATATGTGCATGCCGCCGTGTCAGCACATTTATGTAATTTTCGGAGTTGATCTATACAATTTAGCAAAGACTATGCAATTAACCCAAAGAAAAACTTCAAATGTGGTCTCGCACTCCAATGCATCATTTTGTAGCAGCAATAAAAGTTCAGGATCTCCTTTTTTTTCAAAAATTGAATCAAATATGAGGATTTAAAATGTGGTTTATATAGAGGAATAAAGAGAGATGTAATATATATAAGATAGAAAGTAAGATTATAAAAAGGTGAAACGCATTTGAAAATTTTATTTGAATAATCGTGCTATGATAGATGGGCGGATTAAGAATCAAATTAAATATATTAAATGATAAGCAAATAATTTGCGTGCTGCTAAAAACATAGCAAAAGGGTATGTGTATATATATATATATATATATATATATCTTTGGAGTGGTTGGACTTGTGAGAAACTATCAATTCACGCATCAATCAAGAAATTCGATAACGTTTTATTTTGTTTTCTTCCAAGAAAGTTAGTGAAAGATCTAAAAAGAGTTTGAGTAGATTTCCTGAAAAATATTTTTAATTCGCTTAATTTAAGTTTTGAGTGAAGACAAAGTAAATAGATTTTTCAAGCATATGAGGATTTACCAAAGATTTTGTTGTGTGTGATGATGGAACAAATACTAAGATTTAACATGTAATTGCATGTTTAGGCCAATTTCTCTCTCTCTCTCTCTCTCTCTCTCTCTCTCTCTCTCTCTCTCTCTCTCTCTCCTCTATTATAGTATATAATATTATATATTATAATATTATATATATTATATATATATATATATATATGTATAAAAAATTTGTAAACATTAAAATAGCCTGTTTTAGTTATTAATAAAAATTGATCATGTGCAATTAATTGTGTAAAATAGTATTTGTGAGATCAATTGAATAAGCACATTGCAGAAATCATGCATCTTTGATTTATAACCGCTACATTAAATTTTTTATAAGTATTCCATCATTAGCTCATATATGTATGTACGTGTCAACACTATCTCGAAATAGCATTTAGCATTACTATTCATCAGAACTATCAAAATATTTTAGTATAATTAGAACCACACGCAACAGATTCAGAAGTGTGCGGCATGTATCTTAATACATTGTGCATAATCTTAATTACATTAAAATTATCATTATGGATTTGCTGAAAAAATGGTGCAGTAAGGCCGCAAACGTCAAAACAAGATTAGGTCGTCGTGGAAACAAGCATGGTGCCATTGACCACCGATTATGATATCTGCTCAAACTTGCTGACGTGGCTTAAAAAGTAGGTCAAAATTAGGAAATGGAACAAATGTTTGTTAGTGATGGGTTCGGGTGAAGTGCGGTTGGTGGGAGTTGTTGGCCTCCAATCTTCACCATCAAGCTCTGTTGTAGGTGAGATTGACAGATTATCATCACCACATTTTGAGCCCTCCCTCTTCTATTTTTAAAAATTTCATAATCTCCAACTTCACAAATAAACAATCTTAGAAATTAACAAACGCAATATATGCTATTAATAAAATATAGAATTTTTTTTGGTCAAAAAAATATAGAAGTTTATAAACTGTATTTATACACTTTTAATGTATAAATATGTTATGTCCCAGATTTGGGCCCTGAGTATTGTCCTTTTTGAAAAGTATTAGTTCTTGAACGTCAAACTCAACAAATCGGAAATAGAGCAGTATTGTAGTTCCTCTTAACTTACGTCTGCAAGGATTCAAACCTGTGACCTAACCTTCATAAGGTAGGCCATGGGCTTCTTTCTGCACTTAGTCTTTATAATCAACTGAACTAATGCTGGTCGGTAGCTATCAGCACTTTTAAAAAGATGGCTTTGGTATTTTCATGGGTCGTATTCACACAGTGCTCTAGTGTGTGAGTTTTTCTTGAGACACGGTCTCGTAGCTCCTAGGTTTGAGATTTGCGGTCAGCGAATTTCTTTCATGATGTGTAAGGAAACCAAGTTTTCATTGACTTCTCTGTCGCAAATATTAGATTATTGCCACGTATTTTATTGCATGCCCTGACTTATGTCTCTGGAACAGAGAAGGGGAAAAGCTTAATAATAGTAAGGAACCATCTCTCTGGTGTTGCCTTCAACAATATTACAAGGCTTGCATTTGGGAAAAGATTTGTGAACTCTGAGGGTGTCATGGATCCCCAAGGTATTGAGTTCAAGGAAATTGTAGCCAACGGCCTCAAGTTTGGCGCTTCACTCTCCCTTGGCGAGTTCGTTCCATGGCTGAGGTGGATGTTTCCCTTGGACGAGGAAGCGTTCGCTAAACATGGGGCAAGGAGGGACCGTCTGACGAAGGCCATCTTCGAAGAACACAACCGCGCTAGGCAGGAGAGCGGCGTGAAGCAGCATTTTGTCGATGCACTCCTCACCCTTCAGGACAAGTATGATCTCAGTGAAGACACCATCATCGGGCTTCTTTGGGTGCGTAACCTGCACTTTATCAACCTTTTTTTTTTAGTACCATTATAATTTGTTATCAGGCCCAATCCGGGAGGAGATTGTCTTAGGCCCGATATCCGGACAAAGCCACCAGTCGTACATAATGGGCCATACGTGCACACACCCGCTAGAGAAATTTTATTTCCACTAGCAGGCGGGAATTCGAAATCCAAATAGTTAGGCTTCCGAAGGCCCACCCTACTACTACGACACACCGCCACCTCTATTTAGAACCATTTATGTATAACATGTTTAGTGTATAGAAACCTTATTCTTATAGCTTTTCCTTCTTTTTTTTTTTGGTATGTAGGACATGATAACTGCCGGAATGGACACGACGGTCATAACGGTTGAGTGGGCAATGGCGGAGCTAGTGAGGAATCCTAGAGTGCAAGCCAAGGTCCAAGAAGAGCTAGACAAGATCATAGGCAGAAACCGGATCATGTCCGAGACAGATCTTCCAAACCTTCCCTACTTGATGTGTGTCGTCAAAGAGTCCCTCCGCCTCCACCCTCCAACGCCGCTAATGCTTCCCCATAAGGCCAATTCCAACGTGAAGATCGGCGGCTATGACATACCCAAGGGTTCCAATGTCCTCGTCAATGTGTGGGCAATTGCTCGTGACCCTAAGCAGTGGAAGAACCCGTTGGAGTACCGACCTGAGCGGTTCGAGGAAGAAGACATCGATATCAAGGGTCATGATTTTCGGGTTCTTCCTTTCGGTGCTGGGCGTAGGGTGTGCCCTGGTGCGCAACTCGGAATCTACTTAGTCGCATCCATGCTTGGCCATCTGCTCCACCATTTCAGTTGGTCTCTACCTCAAGGAGTTAAGCCTGAAGATATTGACATGTCGGAGAACCCCGGAATGGTGACCTTCATGCACACTCCTTTACAAGCTGTCGCGACGCCCCGCCTGCCGGAGGAGCTCTACAATCGAGTGCCAGTAGATATGTGATTTTGCACGAGCCAAGATGGCTCTAATAGTAGCTGTGCACTTAAACCTTGTTCTGTCCTAGCCGATGTGTTATAGTATAGAGTGTTTTTTTACGACGGTATCTGAATCTGCATACGCAAAGAACAAGTTCCCAACTTTCCTCTGTTAGAATACCTGTATATTGAACTTCACTATGCATATGACTTTGAATCACAAAAATCAGAATCATTAGAAATAAACTGAATATCTGATATTTTCTTTTCTTTTCTCCTTTTTCCGGAAGAGAAGTACAATAAGTAAAACCCATGGCTTGGTTCTTCCACTCCTGGCATGCAATAGATGCAGCTTCCAACAAGTGACTTTCTGATAAGACGAATGCTAAAAGGTTGGAATATTATTTGCCACCCAGTAGGGCATCTGCTACATATATGATTGCATTTAAATTATGGAATTTCAAATTGAAATAACCATTTATTGAGGTGTTAGCCGGGCAACAAAGTATATCCTCTCCAACATTTTTTTCCTCTTTAATTTTATTTTTACCATTTGGAGAAACATGAGGTGGTGCCACCGTATTAAAAATTAAACCCAGTATAGGTATCTCAAAACTTAAAATTATATTACCAATGGCACCACTTAACATGTGAAAACTGATTAGCATGACCAGAGAACCAATGGTTCACCAATGGTTCAAACTCTTCGACTATAAAGTTGAATCGAATAGACCGGCCAGTTTAGTGGGTTCAACTGTAAATTGGTGTTCCAAGTTCTTCGAACCAATTTTGGCTTTCCAAAACATTGATAAATCCCTAGGTCTAAATGGGTGATTTTTATTGTCGTTTAATTTATTTTGGAAAATCATGCCTTAGCATTGACAAAAGTCTCAACCATCTAAGAAAAATGTTCTAACCATCTGGGATACAGAAAAAGCAGTGCATAAGATACAAACATGACAAAAAAATACTGATAAATTGTTAGTAATATATTGTACAAGTGTAGATTTTATTTAGTTTCTACTCCCCTACTTAAAACTTTTACTGGAACTGTCCATGGCTGGATCAGGAGGTACAGAAATCAGGCCAACGAATATGGTAAGACGCAGCTAAGACCGATGATTCAAATGTATAATTTTACATGCCGGTCGACATCAGTACCTGTCAGTATGTCTTTATTTGATAATTATCAACACAGTATGAACCGATAGACACGTACCAAAAAAAACTTATATTTAAATTATTAAATTAATTTAAATTTTTTACTTTTTAAAATGATAAATAAAGTTATATGTTGTCGATAACAGCATAACGCCATTAGTAAGGTTGCCACAGCACAATCGACACAGTCGGCATGCTCGGGATATGAGTTTAACAAAACTCAGTTTAGCTCGGCTGGGTGATCTTAATGTCTATATGATGTCGAAATCTTCTGCCAGGTCTAGCTACTCCTGTTTAGAGATCATATATACATATAAAAGTATAATAAAAGTACAAATGTGTTTCAAGATAATCTGCTGACCATGCTCAAGCTGCCAGACTTCTTATTCATAAGTAAATACACTATGTAGTTCCTTCAGACTTCAGTAGCCTTCCCACCTTATTTCTGGCAGATCAGTCTTGGTGAAGGCTTCAATGCAAACTGTAGCATAAAATAACAAATATAAATCAAAATTGCTAATACAAAAACACAATATTAGATCAAATTTGCTAAAATTACTACTCAAATGGTAAAATATAGAGTAGAGGCAGATTATGAGTTTCAGCAGGTAGCTATCTGATAAATACCTAGCAAATCAATCTCTTTAATATGCAATTAGTAAGAATAATAACTAAATAACATTTGCACGTCATGCGACAAGTTGCTTAATTAGGTCACTAAATGAAAAAAATAAATTTAAAATTAAAATGGAAAGCTACTATAAGGTCACTAGTTGAGAAACCAATTATAGGAGGAGGAAGAGATATTTCTTTATTAAAAAAAGACCAAAAAACAAAAAAAAATTTATATGAGAGATAGTTGGAGGCATATATATATATATATACTAAATTTTGGCATCTAAGCAGGGGTCCCTTGCTAGAGAGGTAGATTAGTAACTGAACGTGGATTGAATAGATAAATGGGAAAGGACCCCCTTAGCAAAAATAAACTCAATAAGGAGCTCCAGATTAGTTACTCCAAATTACAAAAAGAAAACTAAAATTTCTTAAAGAATAGAACATAAAATTATTGAAAAAAAAACAAAGACTAACATAAAAGTACCATATTGGCGTTACGTGTGAACTAGCAATTCAGGCTAACGGCCAACGGTTTAGAGACTCGTCTATCGATAGTGTTTCTACTTCAGCCATATGGGAAGACAACAGTGAAATTTCATGGCCCGATAGCATCGTCTATAAGAGGAGAAAATAGAAGCAATATACAGTAGAAAAATACCTTGCTTAGCTTGTGGAACTGACAGGTTTAAACTCTTGGACCTCTTTGAAGTTCATCCAAGGTTTAACCAAGATCTTAGCTTCATAAAGCTCCTTTTTCCCTCCATTCGTCACCTCTATGGTCAACTGATAAAGAGTGCCAGATACTACTTGTTTTTTTGCATTCACCACTTTTGAGAACTCAAGAAGAGAATTCTAGTAAAAATTTTGCGTTAGTTAAACATACAATTGCATTACAATTTGCATGAGAATAAGACCGAAGGTAAGTCATAACGATACTGAATCACTGATAACTAAGACCGAAGGTAAGTCATAACGATACTGAATCACTGATAACTAAAACAAGAACAATAATAGCGCAATAACAAAATGGTAACTATAAAAGTTAAAAGATGCAAGAGTGATTATAAGATAACCACGAGTTTCGGAAAAGGTGCCGTAAAGAGGTTAAACATAAAAGCGAAACTACTATGATACCAGATCTCCAGAACACAGAACGCAGGTTTGTGGAATTGTTAATTGTGGTAGTTATTTACTGGTTATCCGGCAAGTCAAAATGCAAATCTTGAGGTTAAACAATTACTTAATAGTGAATACTTTCTGAGACAGACAAACAACAGGATGCAATGTAAGATTGTAGCTACACAACATTTTCCATATAACCAACATCTACAAATGAAAAAAAAAAAAAAGCAATTATAAGGAGGGGGAATAAAAAACATGTTATGAAATTGTGATGCTAGTGAACTAATTTTCCAAATTTTGTTGAGGAGTCATGAGCAGTTACAATCTAACCAGAGTAAGCAGCAACCACCATCTCCAAACCAATGAATAATAATAATAATAATAATAACAAGAGCTCGTACTTATTCAAGTATGGTAGCACTAACATTTGTAGTACAACCAGAAGCTTGAAAGGGTTGAAGATCGCTATGTTTGAGTTCCCTTTTTTATCTACGTAGAAAATATGTATTGCGTGCAATCTGGAGCGGTTTCTAAAGACATGCAAGTTCAAATACGCACAACATCGTCAAACACAAGCAGTTGACAACTCGAGGAGTTCTATTCTAGAGGATTTTTGTAAACCAAAGCAAGGTTCCAATGAAGCAACAACATAATTACAAATTTAAAGAAAAAACAAATGAGGCACAGGAATCAACTTTTCTGTAACATACAGAGGTTGGTGGTAATTAGTGAACTTCATAGAGATACTTTAATCTAATAAGTAAAATGGCTTAATCTCACCATAGATATTGGAAATTTGCTCTCGCAAGAGTATGCCCAGTCATTAAACATGAATAACTGCAAGACAGTGTGTGAAAGTGCATGGTCTGGATATAAAGACGGATTCTCATATCTCTTATTTCAAATATAAGTCTTGCATTAGTTTTCCTTCCCAAAAATTCAGACTTTATTTCTAGGTTTTCAGTATGGTTTAGGTTCCAAGCAATCAAATTTACGACTATTATCTGTGGCGAATTAAACCTGCACACGATTTTGTTTCCTCTTTAATCCAATGGGAGTATCATATAAAAAATTCATGTTAGTTATCATAGTATTATGATGACTTTTCTTAGTCAAAATACTCAACAGAAAAAGATATAGCACAGCAGTATGATAAAAAAATGAGAAGCACATCAAACAGATATTGAAAAGACACTTGAATGTGGTCATAAATTCAGCAGTAAAAAATAAAATGAGTAAATATGAGTATATGATTCAGTATTAGAAGTTAGTAATTAACGATTGTGATACTATGATATACCCAAATATACCATCTCTCATGTTTAGTCTTGTCCTGAAAGTGCATATAAAAATTCTATTCTCAATCAAAGTAGTATAGTGGCAAAGCGTCAAAATCTATGTGGAAAAAAAACCACTACTCAATCAGAAAGAAGAAAGAATCAACATGATAATTTTCAGGCGATCTTCAAATTAATTCTTAAATGAACATGATGATTTCAGACGATCTTCAAATTAATTTCTTTCACCAAAATTTCTCTGCACAGTGATACAAACACAAAAAGAAAATTATCAAACCCCATGGCAGAAATCAATAACAGACATAAACAAAAGAGTAAAATGATAACAAAGATGATATCACATAAAAGTATGGAGAAGACAAAAGAAAGAAAAGATTTAGAATTAGAAATCACACACCTCCTTGTTATTGTGCTGTTCAACTGCGAATCGTGCGAGTTCCTCGATCTCGGTGCTGTTCTGGCTGCCGCCGACATCTTTCATGCCTCCGAGAGTCGCCATCGCGATCGGAAAATCTGGTTGTAGTCGTTATAAATATTAGTAGATACTTTCAAGAAGAGACGAGAGATCGAACACGAGAGGGAATTTTGTGCGCGGGTCTCCAATATAATAACGACTATATATCAGCAGACTGCAACTAGAATTTACACCCTCTCACTTTAAGATTTTTCAAACCCATCCTCGTCAAATCTTTGACACTTGGCCTTCTGCGTTCACTTGGGTAGAGTATACATAATATACGCTAGCGAGCAACCCTATCTTTGTAATTGTTTGTTTTGAGGAAAATTACGCATCTGCCCGCTCTTTACTATTCATTAGTTTTATATTTTAATAATATTTCCTCACGCATTTGCCCGCTCTTTACTATTTATTAATTTTTATTTTTTTAATAATAATTATTATTTTATTTTGTAATTGACTGTCGAATTTAATTTTTATCATATATCTCAATAAAAAAAAATAAATGAATGGTGATTCTTATCAACTAGGATCGTATTTGGACCTTCAATCTACCCTCACAAGGACAAGTCATAATCTTTTCTCAGCACCTAGTCCAACTATATATATATATATATATATATATATATATAAATACAAAAATTTATTAATCACATTAAAATTAATATTATGAATTAAATAACTTTTATTAAAAATTCTAGATACATAAAAAAAAAAAAAAATTGAAATTTTGTTTTAAAATATATCAAAATAGTTATTTTGATATTACAAAATCTTAACATACCATCAGATTAATTTTTAGACCGTTGAAATTTTAAAACATCAAAATATTTATTTAAGAAAAAAGTTTGAATATAATATTTATATATCATATCACATTCAAATTTTTTCAAAATAATGCGGTAGAATAGAACAAATATTCCTAGCATAAATTTATTTTAAAAGTAGCTCATTCATAAAGATTTTTTTAATTTGGAGAGATCTGAAAATAATTTTGAAATGATGAACTGATATTGAACTACATTTTTTCCATCCTTCAATGAGCATCCTATTATCCTCTTTTTAGCATCTTCTAAAATCATATGCATCCTTTTTTGACAACTGTTGGGCCCATCTTTGCTGCTATTGATTGCTATACATACACGGGATGAAATGATACTGAATAGGATGGTGACATGGCACTAAATGAAGCTATAGCTTGGATGCTTTCTAGCATAAAACGCTAGAATTTCCAAAAAATTTGCTCCAAACTGGTATCAAAGTATATTCCAAATCATCTTGAAATGTGTGAGAACTTATCGTTTGGAATCACGGTTCCAAATGTCCTACTTTATCTGGCACCCTATAGCCCCAGGCCGTGTGTGTGTATATATATATATATATATATATATATATATATATATATATATCATGTTATTCTCTTTCACTCTAATCAATTCCAATGATCGCACGGACCCGAATTAGGTCACGCATGGCGCGTAACCTAAATCATCGTTTTTCTCGCGGCGCTGCCACGAGAAAGATGATGAACAGTAAAAAAAAAAAGCTGAAACCGCTTGGCTCAGCACCGTTCCGGTGCCGAGCGTCGGCGACTCCGGCATGTTTCGGGAGCGTGCCGCCCAAAACATCGAACCATTATATATATATATATATATATATATATGTGTGTATTAGTGCTTTCCCAAATCTGCCATAATATAAATAATTTATATGATAAAAAAAAAATATTTTATAAATATTTTTTGAAAAAAAATTAAATATAAAACTTATCAATTTTGATGATTCTAACATTTTAATATTAAAATATTAAAGAATTTTTTAAAAAAAATATTTCTATATAAATTTTTTGATATTCTAACGTTTAACGGATTGGAAACGAATTTTCAAAATAGTATTCAAATCTGCTACAAATTCGTTAAAGTTTGAAGTTTCGACATATTTATTTAGAAATTCTTTAAAAGAAAACATTCAATATGAAATTTGTTTCATAAATTTATGTTAAATTTTTTTTAAAAAAAATACACCTAAACTTTTTTTAATATTAATTAAATAGATTATAAATTTTAAATTTTTTTATTAATTTATTGTTGTGCATAACAGCGAAATATATATATATATATATGGCTGGTTGGACTTGGCACGTACGAGTATCCAAGAATAGTTGAAATTTGAGTAATGGAATACTAGGGAATCGTGTAGAGACATAAAATATTTTCTATTTTAATTTTTTTATTGGATAATTGAAAATAGTAAAAATATGTTTATGTTACAAGAAAAATGTTATCTTCAAAAAGTCCGAGGAGGACCGAGGGAAGAACATACTCATCCACCGCATTATCAAAAAAATTATAATAACAGATGAAAATAATCAAATTTAAGAAATATGTTTTTCAATTGGATGCATATCTACTTATATGGAAGATGCTAATCTCCACTCGACAGGAGCTTAGTTCGCTTATGTCGACTCCGTAGCTGTCGGATTGCTGCGATCCGACGGCTAAAATCACGCGCGTATTTTGAAAGAGTTCGGGTGAAATCACGCGCGTGTTTTTGAAGAGCTCGAGTCGGATTTCAGCCGTCGGATCGTCGTGATCCGACGACTACGGAGTCGAAAGGAGTGAGTTGTGCTCCTGTCGAGTGGATATTAGTCTATCTCCTACTTATGCTACTCAGGTTTTGTATTAGAACAAAGTTGTAACTTGACACCCTACTTATAAAATAAATCTCTCGTTCAGGATGGGTGTAAGGTTATCATAGAAAGCGACTCGTGGTTACTATTATTGCATGCAATTTATTTTTGTAATTTTTATTTGAGATACAGAGTTAGCTCCACTTTTTAGAGATCCCTGTGTCTCGTTTTTCAGATACTATAATATGTGCATTATTTCTTATTTACCTTTTTTAATATATTAAGTGTCTATTTTATTGACGTGTCATTCATCTGAATGATGCGACAAAAAAACAAATAAATTTTGGGACGAATCATTTGGATTCGTGAAATAAAATAGTTGTTTAAGAAAAATGTGCCTTAAAATTGTTTGTTCAAAAATATAGTGTGAAAACTTGCCAGTTGTATGTCTAATTTATGTAATTGTTATAACCAATAAATTTATAAATAATATCGATTCATGGAACTCCCAATATTTTAATATAAATAAGTCTAAAGTTTTGTATTATACATCATAGAATATAAAAAAAATAAAATTTTCACATTCTTTGCAATTAAAAGTGACGCTCAAGATATTTGGATCTAACACCTCCACACCGAATAAAAGTCGATCATCGGCCCTAGGAGCTGTGGACAACGTGTATTACTATATACTACGCGTTCTAGTGTAAAAAGAAAAAGGATATTACCACATTCCATGAACAAATTATTAACAAACCAAGTACAAATGTAGTGTTGCAAACCTAGGCCGTGACTGAACCTATTTAGTATTATTATTTCAAAACTTTTAAATACAAAAAATAAATTTTAATATATCTAAAATTTTATATTTAAATTTTTTTTAATATTTTTAAGATATTTTAGGATGTTAAAAATAACATCGTAGACTAAGAGTTTATTCATATATAAAGTTTGGCTGATATGCAATTCCCCCTAAAAAGAAAAGGGATTTTGACATATCAGTCTTTATTTAAATTTTTGCCGTTTCAACTTCTGAAAACGTATTTTTATGTCGACGTTAAGGTGGTCGTGTTTTCGCGTTTCTAAGAACTGAAAAACGGGACGTTTTGAAATAAGAGGTTGATATGGCTTTCCCAGAAAAAAAATCCTCATCATTGAATATCATATATGTAATGAGACCAGTGGAATGCAAACCGATAAAAAAATAAGGGGAAATACCAAATCAGCCCCCCCTTTTCAATTCCCATACCATATCAGCCCATTCTCTCCAAAACAGCCCAAATCAGCCCAAATCAGCTCCCCATTCACTGTTTATCTTTTTTTTTGGACAAAACTGCCCTTTTGTTGCCGACACCGAGATCACCTACTTAGAAGTATTTTTTGAAAAAATGTGGAACATGAAAGTTGTATATCTCGGCTAGATCTACAACTTTTATGTTCAAAATTTTTTCAAAAAATGCTTCTAGGTAGGTATTTTCGATGTCCGAACTATTTGTAGCAATTTCGGGATCGGGTCGGGTCGACCCGTTATGCTTCCGACCTCAAAAACATAATTTTGAAGTATTGTTTTGAAAAATTTTCAACAAGAAAGTTGTAGTTCTTTCCGATATCTACAACTTTCATGTTCAAAGTTTTTTTCGAGATCGCTTCTAAATGGATGATATCGGTGTCTGAAGTGTTAACGGGTATACGGACAATTTCGTCCAAAAAAAATTTCAAACAGTAACCAGGGGCTGATCCGACCTAAATTTGAAATGGGGGGCTGATTTAGAATGTTTCAACACTTGAGGGACTGATATGATAGTATCCCAAAAAATAATGATGTTGTAATGACTACGACTTTTAAAAAAAAGGACTTTTACGTATTAACCTTCCGTTTTTCTTTTTCGCGCAAATCAGTCTCTGAAAACGTATTTTCAGAGACTAATTTGCTTTCCGGAAGGCGATTTATAAAACCCCGAATATGGGGCTGATACATAATTTTTCCAAAAAAAAAAAAAAAAAAAAAAAAAAGAAAAAAAAGAAGAATAGAGAAGACAGCTATCAAGCATCCTTGTATTTCAGTTACTGAAAATACAGAAACCAACATAACAATGAGCTTAAAATCCCCGCATGTAACAAGTATATATTGGTTGAACCAGAAACTCTTCCTAGTAATTCAATCAAACCTATTGAAAACTTACCACACTCCAACAGCAAAGGCTGTTCAAAATGTAAACAGCAGCGATCTACAGTTCTAATTGTCTGTCTACACATTACTCGACTTAGACCGCATAATAAATAGGAGTGATATCGTACTCACCACAACAAATCTGGAGGGGATCACCAATCAAGCCTGTGAATCGTCCTTTTCACGGCTATCTCCATCGCGCTCCTCAAGAAGCCGCCCAGCCTCCTCATCCGCCTGTGCTGCCTTCTTCTGGGCCTCCTTTGCCTTGAGCGCCTGCAGCTTCACATGGTTGTAGTAGGCAACTCCGAGGAACGCAATTCCATAGCCGATGAGATTAATTGGAGTGACGGTGTCACGAATCACGGACCATGAGAACGCAATCAGCAGCCAGTCTTTCACAACGCCGGCGACGTTCATTGTCAGTGCGGAAGTCTTCCCCACCAACAGAAAAACAGCGAGGTTAAGCGCAAAAGCGCAGACCGAGTTCGTGCCGAAGATGAAGAGATCCGGGTGGAACGACGAGGTGGCACGGAGGACGGGGAATTCGACGATGACCCACGGCACGAACAGGAAAGCTAAGCAGCAGGGAGCGACGTAGTAGAGAGATGTGATGGGATTGAGCGAGATTCCTTTAGACGTGAGAAGGATCTGGATCAGGACGAGGCGGGTGGCTTCGAATGCGACGGCGGCGAGCTGGAGGGTGACGCCCCACGCGTCGAATCGTGCCTCGCCGTAGGCAGCAATCGCGACGCCGAACGAGATGGAGAGCATGTTGATCATGGACGAGGATTTGAACTGCTCTTTCTTCAACATGACGCCGATGGAGTAGACGGCGACGGGCATGAGTGCTTTGAGCATCTGGATAAAAGAAACAGATAAATAGATGTAAGCTGAGTTAGAGAACCAAAGCGATAGCGAGTAGAGCGCGCCGATGGGAAGCACGCTGGATACGTAGAGATCGCGAGTCATTGGCGGGGACGACGGCGGCTCGACAACGCTGAGGCCACGGACGAGGAGGAAAGCGAGGGACGAGCAGAAGCTCATGTGGATCATGGTGAGCGAGATGGGGAATGGCCAGTTGTACATCTTGCGGTCCAAGATGTACTTGTTGTAGACGATGACAGAAAAGCTCAGGGAAATCCAAACCGCGACATAGAAGTAGGAGAGGAGGACCTTTCGGACCACGGACTCGCTCATGGCACCACCGCTGCCCCCACCGGAGGCCGACGATCCGCCCCTACCCATTCTGAGGCAGGCGATCTGTGCGTCGTAGATCTGGCAGAGTAGGTGCAGAGCGGTGCGGTGAGGCAGATCTTTGGGGTTGATGAGAGAAAGAATGAGGAAACTTATCTCATATCTAGTAGGGGTAGTAATTTGGGGTCGACCGAACACTTACATCAAATGGATCAGCTTCGTGGGGCGGTGTAAATAAGCAGCTTACGAGATCGGATCGGTAAAAACCACATTGGCTTCTTGTGGTAAATGATCTGGCCGTTTGTTTGGTCTAGTAGGTATTACAAAATCTTTTATTAAATTTTTAATTAATTAAATTTATTTTATTTTAAATATTTTTATTAAAAAATAATTAAATTATAAGTATAAATTTTAATATAATCTATAATTTTATAGTTTAAAATTTAAAAATAAATAAATAATTTTATTATATTTTTTAATATTTTTTAAAAAAACTAAACTATAAATTTATAAATTATATTAAAATATATAATTTTATAGTTAAATTTTTTATAAATAAAAATAAAAATAGATTAAATAAATTTAAATAAAAATTTTATAATATGTGGATGAACGATTCAGATCCTAGCTACATATGTTTTCTGTGTTTTTAACCAGGGATCCGATTCGTTTTCTTACATCTGTCCTTTCGACCGGATCCTAGTAAGGCGGAGTCCATCACGACCCAGCACCACTTACCGATGCCGGTCAGCGGCACAGAAATTTCAACCATTAAAGTAACGGAGGCGTGTGGAAGTGGATGGGTTGCGTTAAAAATGCTGGTCTGGGCGGGTTCAAGTATTACTGCACCCTGTACCGTGATTTAGTATCCGCAGGCAGGGCTTTTGATGGTCAATTCATTCTCTATCTGGCAATGATCAATGAAGAGAAAGTCTTTTGATCTACACTCGTCGAATAAGGTGCACTCGTAATTTCAATACCCATATTAATATTTTAAAAAGTTTGAATTAAAATTTTAATACGGTGCAGTTGTATTTTCTAAATACTTTTCATAAAAATTAAATAGTTTGTATTACATTTTTGTTAAAAAAATTAAAATAATATTTCAGGCCATCAAAAGCTTAACTCTGGCTGGTTTAAACAGTATAATCAACGAGCAAGTGCAGGAGGTCAATTTTAATAGTATAGTTTGAAATTGTCAAAATATACTCTATAATTCAAATTAATGTTATCTTATTCTACAAAATGATAAAATTAATATTTTTAAAAAAAAAAGAATATTTAACTTGACGAATATTTTGTTATTTTATATAGTCAAAAAATATATAAAAATTTATTTAAATTAAAAAATAATAATTTTATATAATTTCAAATTATAAAATAGTATTCAACCAATGTGCAACCGTCTTAATAAAGCAGCTGAGAAGAGCGCTGGACTTTTAACTCGTGGACAAAGTTTAGTGAATGTATTTGGGATCATCACGAGTCACAACGAGTTCATATGAAAGCGTTGACAACGGACTCAGATCTTGAATTGAAATTTTTCTTCAATTATTTCATTGGAAGAAAATAAGAAATGCCTCCACGTTGCCCCCCGACGATTAGAGGGCAGCAGCATTTTCCACCGTATTTCTAAACTCTTAGTCTTTAACCATGCAGAAATCGCCAGATTTTTTCATCACAAACAATATATATATATATTATTTCATCAAAAAAAAAAAAACAAAGAAATCGCCAGATTTTTATTATAATATTACCGACCGACGAGGATGAAAATAAATTATATCCGACATGATAAATAATTATCATCCAACAGAGAAGGAAATGTAGCTTTAGAGAGAAAGCCAATATTATTACAACACTAGGTCTACACGAACGATAAGATGGGGTCCATTATGTCATTTCTTCAACATAATAAAAATATTTATTATATTCCGTGGATGTAAATGTTTGATCGAGCCACAAAAATTTCTATATCTACTTATATTCATTTTTACATTCTTTGCTATATATTTAAAACTAATAATATAAAAATTATAAATCTATTAAAATTTATATTAATTTTTTTAAAAAAATATGTGTAAATATATATTTAGAAGTGGAGGCAGAAATAAAGGCACCAAGTTGGAGGTAGAGGATTTCAATCCTTTATTTTGACGAGGTCTTTACCATCTCGTAGGATGGAATAATACAATATAACACTAATTTTAAAATGACTTTGTATGTCATTTTCATAATTTTTAATTTAGATTGCTCACTGGGCAGGCGGGACTGATCAACTATCTGTCCACGTCTATAAGAGATATATTGAGATTATCATAAAATAATATGTGTCGATTACTAGTTTAAATTTGTACAGTATATAAATTTAAGAGACTATCGATATGTTATTATTCGAAGAGTTTCAGTTTTTCGATTTAAACTGTTATGAGGTTCTGTATCATCCTTTGTGATATAGAGGGAAGATAAATTCTACATATTTTCACGTAACCTTAAATTTGATAATTTGTTTTATGGAATAAAAGTTCCGTCATCTGTGTTAGACTTATAAAAACCAAAAAGAGGAGCAATCTGAAAACCAAAAATGAAATAAGAAGTTTGAAATTACAATTATCACTAGATTAAAAGAGGTACAGCATAATATAATCAACACCGACACAAGGCTGGGGCCTGGAGGGTCCCCATGCAATTCCTTTATGAAGCGTATCCATTATGTAAATTGAAACCACGACATTCCAACTAACCCAGTACTTTAAAGTGTACTAATAATCATAGACCTAAAAAAAAGTGTACAATAACACTACATACAACCAATTAATATTAGATAAATTACTTACAATATCTTTAAATAATCTGGGTCATATATATATATATATATAAAGACTATTTTCAGCTCGATCTGATCATAGTCTTGGTAAGCTAACATCTCAGTCGTTGATCTTTTTTATCTAACGGATGAGATTTAATTTTATACTTAACGGAATAACGATTCACGCTGTTAAGTGTTAAAATTAAATCTCAACCGTTAGATCAAAAAAATCAACTGCTGAGATGTTAGTTTACTATTATCAGATCGACCTATATATATATATATATATATATATATTATATAATATATATATATATATAATATTCATATTATTATATTATATATATTACTATATATATATATAATATATATATATATATATATATATATAAATGTGTGTGTGTGTGTGTGTGTGTGTGTGTGTGAATGTTTTCTTTTAATTTCTATACTCTAAGAAAATAGACAGACATATTTACTTATTAACATTATAGAGCAAAGGTATCCTAACATCACAACATTAGAGCAAAGTATTTCCAAAAAAACTTACAAAAAACTTACAAAAACCTTACCATACAACACCTCAATCAGGAAAAAAAAAAAAATACAAGTTTTAACATACAGAGAGGATCCCAGCATCAGTCAATCACGCCGACCATAGAGGTGAATAAGCAAATGTGCCACCCGCGAACCCTGCCTACTGCAAGTCTAAAAACATAAGAGGGAGACGGCGCTGTAAAAATATACTAAGAAATTTGTGAGTTATCGTTAAAGATATGATGCTGCATTCAAATCAGATACACTATAACAGAGTATCATAGATACAATTTGAAGTGTAACAAAGTTCGGATGGGTATAAGGTTGTCCTTCGGGTGGTTCATAGGCTGTGGAATAAATAAATAAATAATTTGGTAGGAAAATTTTGCAAGAACGGAGTGTGTGATGAAAGGGCAACCGAACGAGTGGAAAAATAAGATTGACGTGGATTTTTATTATAGACTATATATACAATAAAACAAAAGAAGCACATTTCCACTTTGTACTGAAATTTTGGAATAAAGTGAAATTGTGACTCAAGGAAAGCCATACACTATTATTAGTGGCAACAACCAAGTGCTATCGTGGACAGTTTAAGTCCAACCTAAAATTCGGATTTTTTTGGGAAAAAAATGGCATATGCTTTTTTAAAAAAAAATTTATACAAATTAGTCCCTTAACTCAAATTTTTTACAAATCAGCCCAATTTAAAATTTGCAAAAAAATATTTTGACTACTATACAAATATTTTTTAAAAAAAAATTAAATATAAAAAAATATTGGTGTGATATGCTATTTTGTCATTCAAAATTTTTCAAAAAATATTTATAAATATTTTGAGACTTCGACGTTTTAATTGATTAGTGGATAGTCCATAGGACTTTGAAATATCAAAACACCTATTCAAAATTATTTTCCAGAAAAATTTTGAATACTAAGAACGTATTTGATATACTTACAACTTTATTTTAAAATTTTCCAAAAAATATTTCTAAATTAATATTTTGGGAGGTAAAATTAAACAGGTTTAAAACAAGTGGTTTCTTAATATACAAGCCCTTCTCTTTTTCAGATGTCATGGAGAGTTTCTATTCGGAACTTATCTATTTTGTGCAACTATCTTAAGAGATAAATGGAGATGACACTAATCTATATTACTAATATTTCAATCTATCTATGTTGGATGACCTATATTATTCTCAACAGAATACAAATACGATTCTTATAGATGGTTCTTGCAAAATCCAAATTTAACACATATATTTTATTAGGTGAAAGTTTTACGGTCCGTTATAGTTGTATGGGACAAATAAATGTGGTGTTTATCTTTATACCTGCAATAAAATACATTCGATTCCAGTAATACCTAGATGGAAGTAATTCTATTTTAATGGGTACTATCTTTGATTGAAATGTATGATAGAAATCGAATTCGGCGATCAAAATTCAAATAAAGTTCATTCTATTCAAATCAACATAATACAATAGATTTAATTTGTGCCTCAATTTGGTTTAGAAAGTAGCTTTGGTGGTTATACTGATAAAGAAATTGGTAGCCTAGCATCCTATAATATTCAACAATTATTTATTTTGTCTACTTTAGCCTTCAAGTCACTATAAGAATTGAAAAATATTAAAAAATAAAGAATGGTTTAGTGCCTGTGGGTGATCATTCCTCTCCCCCACACACCCAACAAAAGCAATCAAGGATTGGTTCCCCTTTCATGCGAGTTTTTTACCAAGCTTCCAGGAAAATCTATGGAGACTTGCATATCAGCGTCTTTACTATTTAAATATTACGGATCAGTCCTCTCTACATTTTAAAAAAATTTTAATATAAAAAATATATTTTTATATTAAAATTTTTTTTTAACATAAAAATATAATTTTTATATTAAAAATATTTTTCAAAAAAATTATAATTTTTATGTTAAAAATATTGTTAGAAACTTTCCAAGATATCTTTTTTTTCTTCTTAATATGCTTATTGAGTGGTTTAAAAATCACGGCACTCCCGTTTATGCCCAACAGCACAAATCTCATTTAACTATGGATCTTACCTCGTTATATATATATATATATAAGACCAATTTTATGAGTTGCTCTTCAAGAGCTTATTTTAATTGATCATCACCGTGTATCTATTGTTGGAGTCCATATGCTATGTTGTGCCACCACTGACATTTTTAAGATTCTAAAGAGTAGTAATTTAATGTTATCTTTATTGTTAATTTAATATTTAATTATAATTTATTACGACGAAGAGTAGTAATAAATTATAATTAGTTATTATTAAATTAAATAACAACAGAGAGGTTCTTTCCTGAACGTTAATAGGTTAAAGGGGTAATGGGTCTAATCACGCAAAGTTGACGGTGACATGATGGCTAACACTTTTGCATCTATCCATCTAATAATTATGATAAAATACACATTTATTTTAGTTGTCTTTATTCAAGTTCTAATAGCGAGCTCCACGTTTCAGCTTCTATTTTTTTTCGGCTCAATCCTAAAAATTAAGGGATAATGACATATCAGTACCCCATTTTGAATTTTTTGGACAGATCAGTCCCTCTGTTTAAAAAATGGACAGATCAACTCCTCCATTACTGTTTCGGATTTTTTTCGGACAAAAATATCTTCGTTTTGCCGAGACCGAGACCACCTATTTAGAAACATTTTTTGAAAAAATTTTAAACATAAAAGTTGTAGGTCTCGTCGAGATCTACAATTTTAATGTTCAAAATATTTCCAAAAAATGTTTCTAGATAGGTGTTTTCGGCGTACAAACTGTTTCAGCGATTTTGGGTCGAGCTGGTTACATTTCGGACCTAAAAAACACCTATTTTAAAGTATTTTTTGAAAAAATATTCAACATGAAAGTTGGAGATTTTGACGAGCATTACAACTTTCATGTTCAAACTTTTTTCAAAAAAATACTTCTAGATAGATATTTTTAATATCCGAACTGTTAATGAGTATAGAGATATTTTTGTCCGAAAAAAGTTCAAACAGTATTTGAGGGGCTGATTTGGCAGATTTTTGAAATGGGGGACTGATCTGGTACTTTTGAAACCTTTGGGGGCTGATATGGTATAATCCCAAAATTATATATTAGATATAATATATATATATATATATATAGAAAATTATGATAAAGAACTAATAGACAACTACCTACATTTTGACAGACCATCCTAATTGTTGACTTATGAGACAACCTTTATTTTGAAGGAAACTAAGTTATTCGTCTCTTTTGTCCCATTTTACACGCAGTGTTCCTCAAAATTTTTATCAAGTGATTTATTTATAAACCGAATGGTTGCGCTATACTTCCGGTCTGTCAACATGGTGGCAGATGGTGCTAATTATCCGAAATTACTGATTTTGTAGTCGTCAATATTATTGAAATTTGTGATACTGACGACATATTTTGCGAAGTTGGAATAATTATTTTATATGGCACGGTTCAGAAATTGAAATGTGATAGCCGGTCTGACAAATTTTAGGAATAATTTTATTTTAAAAATTAGTTAACTACAAGTTTTTATTTTGAGAAGGGAGTATTTAGACCAAAGTTTTAAATGCCGGGCGGCACGTGCCGGCCTTTTGTTTTTTTCTTTTTTTTTTATGTTTGAGAGGATACTGTTCATCTTCCCCGCTGGAGAAGATGAACAGTATCTTCTTTTATCTAAACGGGTCGCATATAAATTAAAACGGGTCACACGCAGGCATTGTTGCGCCTGCGTGTGACCTCTTTTCTTTTCTTTTTTTTTTTTTTTTTTTTTAATTAATTTCTTTTTATTTTTTAATTTTAGTTATTTTTTTAAAAAAAAATTTCAAAATTATTATCTATTAATTGGCTCGATGATTTTATTTTTGCTTAATAATCTTACTAAAATTGAAATGATAACATATTTTTTAATTTTTTCGGCGCAATTAGAAAAACACGAGAGAAATGACAAGAAGAACGGCTGCAATTTTAGAATATCTTAGATCTGTAAATTAAAGAATAAATATCCGGTATATTTTGAAAGATATTTGTAGAATGACGGAACTTGTAATTTGAATATTTATTTTTTTTACATAATACATATTGTTGATACATAATTTGGATATCGATATTTTAGTATTTCATTAATTATTTACACAATAGTATCTTCTTAAATTTATAAAACTATATATTTTTTAAAGTTACTCATTATTTTTTAATACTATATTTTGATAATTTATAAATATTTTAAAAATAAAAAGTAGTACGGATCGGCATTCTCGGCACGGCTCGGTACGGCTCGGCACGCTTCGGCACGTCTCGAGCTCAAAATTTACCGAAACTCGGCACGAAACGGCATTTAAAACCTTGATTTAGACACAAATTTTAATTTGGGAAGGACGAACTTTTGGTGGGATAGTTTTCAGATAGGTGGCTGTTTGGTAATTCTTGCAACTTATAATATGTCGTAGGCTCGTACTATCTGTTTTTCTTTTTCTTTTTTCCATTTATGTATTAGAAATTAGGAAACGCCTTTTTGTGTTATTCCTCTTTTTTTTATTTTACAATCTTTTTTTTTTTTTTGTATAGGGGCTGCTTCGTTCTCACTAGTTACAAAAATTATCTAGCATCAAAATATTTAATTTTAAAATATTTTTTAAGATTAAATATTAAGGTTATAGAACATACAAAAGTTGTATCAGTGTTTAATATTTTTCTAAATAATATTTTACAAGTGTGTTTTGAGTAATTTTTTAGGGTTAATTTATTAAAATTTGTAAATTAGAAATTATTTTTGACAAAATTCCCAAAAAAAGGCATAAGTTAATACCCATTCGTAGGAACAGTTTTTGATAGATGGATCGAAGCATGTACTTTTATTTGCGTTTCAGAAATTTATCAACTAGAAAATTATTTACTTAGATACATTCTATTATTTTATAATTCTGAATAGATTAAGAATATATTTAAAATAAGTCCAATTGACTGTCAAAACTTAAACAAAAATTAAAAAGTAAGGCCAAAATATAAGCCCAAAACTCATGCGAGGCTAACAAGCCCGAAAAGTGATTACACTCAAATTATTCATGGCGGGCCGAATTATTATCTTCTTGTACTGTTCAGTTTAGATCACTGTTGATATACAGTAAGTAGCTGATGAAGAAAGGCCCATCAAGAAAGCCCAAATAGAAGAAAGCTGCTATTTTAGAGATCTCTAGCTAGAGAATAGTAGATGAAAACTTGAAGGGGGCAGTTGCATATCGCCCTCATTTTTCTAGACTATATAATTTTTTTCCTAAAAATAAAAATACGCTAATGTGGTAATCTACGCGCTCCACCACATCAACGTATTTTTTATTTTTAGGAACTGATTTGTATAATCTCTGAATTATTTTCCATACAGTCATCTCTGTAACATATAAAAAGTAAAGAAAATTTTCGAATTTCCATCCATTAAATTTAATTTCTTAATTTATAGATTATTTGGTTGTACTTATCATCTTAATTTAGCATTTATGTTATTTTGAGACAGTGACTTGGACTAGACTAGTCAATTGTTCTAATTATAGATTATTCTGTATGATTGTTTGCTTTTCTTTTTTTTTTTTTTAAAGTTTTATCCCTTTGCTCATTAATTGAGATTAAATTTGATAATATAAGTTGTATTCTTGAGTACATCTTTTTGAAAGCTTGAATTGAAGTAGCATTTAAATACTCTCAACCCAAAAAGACATTATTTTAAAATATAAGGTTATATATATATATATATATTAGGAGCTACATAAGCATTATCCTTTCAGAAAGAAAAAAAAAGACAAAAACATGAGTCAGTCCGTAGCTCCGAGCAAAACTTGTTAGGATTCCACAAAGCTTACTTCATAAAACGCTATCAAAATCTCTCTCTCGGGGTCACAAAAACCCTCCCCGAGCTCTACTATCAATGGCGTCTTCTATTTCCTTAACCATCCCTACCCGCGCCGCCTCCTCTCCCTCATCTCGTCAGCGCCGTTCCTCCACCATCCCCACCTGTTCTTCTCTTCTCCTCCACAACACCTCTTTCAAGATCTCCACCTCTCCTCTCCGCGCCGCTGCATTCAGCTCCACGTCCAAATTCCTTGCGATTTCTGTGAAATGCTCCGCATGTCGCCCAGAATACATCCCCAACCGCATCGACGATCCCAACTACGTCCGGATCTTCGATACCACTCTCCGCGACGGCGAGCAGTCTCCTGGTGCCACCATGACCAGCAACGAGAAGCTCGCCGTCGCTCGCCAGCTGTCACGCCTCGGGATCGACATAATAGAGGCCGGTTTTCCCGCATCTTCTCCTGACGACCTTGACGCCGTCCGATCGATCGCTATGGAGGTCGGGAATGCGCCGGTGGGCGATGACGGGCACGTGCCAGTTATCTGTGGGCTGGCGAGGTGTAATAAGAAGGATATTGATGCAGCGTGGGAGGCGGTGCGGCATGCGAGGCGGCCAAGGATTCATACGTTTATTGCCACCAGTGAGATTCATATGCAGCATAAGCTGAGGAAGACGAGGGACGAGGTGGTCTGTATTGCCAGGGAAATGGTAGCCTATGCGAGGAGTCTTGGATGCCAAGATGTCGAATTCAGCCCCGAAGATGCCGGCAGGTATGTGCTATTGTTGGCAATACTTTAATTACAATACTAATGGTTATAAGTTGCACCTTACATAAAACAAACCACAATATTTTTTCGGGAGGAAAATTTAGCCATTGTAATTGGAGTTTTTAACATTCGTTACACTAGAATGGCATTCTTCTGCAGTTTATGAATTACCTGAAGAAAATTGGACTTTCTGCCATCTCAAGATCTCCTTTTTTTTAATAATTCAAATAACACCTCTTTCTTAAGAAGGACTGCTTGATTACATCTGAAATCTTAGTTGTTGAGTTTTGTAGGATTGTTTTGAAACTTTATCTTTGCAGTTTGCAACTCATGTCCAGCCATTGAAACTTGCCTCATTATTATGAAGTCATTGAATTCAAGGAAATATTATCTTTCGGATGAATTGAATTAACAAAGTTTGTAGATCATGTGGACTTGTAGCCGCGTAAAGATCATACAGAAAAAAAAAAAACTTTTAAAACTTTGTTGCTTTATCATTAAGATGTTATATCTTGTTGGCTTGTGGCTGACCTAACTTTTATGAACTTGCATGCGTGCTGACATTTGTCTCATTATATTCATGATGTTTTCGAAAAATTCTCTACCTAAACCATGTCCAAATGACCGAGAACGTGATTTGATGTGAGTAAAAAAGAATAATTTCTTTGTATGAATCAATTTTATCTTAGCTTAAAAGAATATTTGCAAAAGCATTATGCATCACCTTTCAGGTCCGATAGAGAGTTCCTTTATCATGTTCTAGAAGAAGTCATAAAGGCAGGTGCAACAACTGTCAACATACCAGATACTGTCGGATATACTCTTCCTTCAGAATTTTCCAGCTTGATTGCTGGCATAAAAGCTAACACTCGTGGGATAGAAAATGCAATCATTTCAACACACTGCCAGAATGATCTTGGACTTGCAACTGCCAATACATTAGCGGTATTTCTATTCTTTCCCAATTGCATTGCTCCAGATTTGGTGTAATTATATACTTACTAGTTCGTCTACCTAAACAGGGCGCTTATGCAGGTGCACGGCAGTTGGAGGTCACTGTTAATGGCATTGGAGAAAGAGCTGGAAATGCTTCATTGGAGGAGGTACAAATCCACCCTGTATCTCATGGAATGTCACAGTTGTAGAACACCAAAGAGGAGCACCTCCTCTCATTCATTTTAATATTTTATATACAGTACAAAAAGATCATTGTGGTAAAGATGGATCATGCATAATTATAAAACCTGAGTTTCCCTACGTTGGTACTTATCGACTGGTCAATTTTTCATGACATTTTATGATAAGTCTCGATATTCTTTTGACAATTCTATCCAATAAGTTTATAAGTCATCGACTTTTTGGTCCTTTATTGACCATGTTTTTACTCTTACATTGCAAGTCACAACTTGATGTATGATTACTGTAGCTCTAGGTGTCATTGTTTGTCGGATACTGGTGTAATTGATATCCTCGCCTGTTAGTTGGTTGCGCCACTTTTATCATTTGGCATCAGCAGGGATTGGTCATAATGAGGGACCCAACTCATCCCAACTTTAACTATGGAGCAAAAGCCTATTCAATTTTCCTGGCCTCTAGCGATTTCCTCTCCTGTTTTCCCTTCATCTAATCCTCTCATATTAACCTTCATATCTTTCTCTTAAATGTTACTCCTTAAAGCAGGAAGCTGATCCTGCTGATGCCTTGTTACAGAGTTTGGAGGATTAGTCAATCCAGGCAGATCCTATCCTTTCCTCTCTCTCTCTCTCTCTTTTTTTTTATAAAAATTTTGTTTTTGTGTGGTTTTATTGCTTTCTTATACTTTGTTTTCCTTTTTTATTTCTTTTTGTTTTTGTCTGATACAATCCATTCCATTTGGCTGCTATTGCCAAAGCCATCCTCTCGGGATTTATATTTCGATAAATCTCGTTCTCATGCTTGCGGACCTTGGCTATGGTCATGAGTATGCACGTGACCTAAAGACACTTTTTTCCCATGTGTCTGTGTTCCAAAATACTGTTGATACTATCCACTTCCTATTCAAATTTCATTGGCTGAGCCAATGCCATGAACCTTGCTAAATTTACGAACAAAATGCCTATGATAAGCAGTTACAAGATTGATCTTTTACTTGCCAAAGTTCATAATTGACATTGTCAAATTCTCAAAATAAATATTTTGCAATATTTGAGGTATCCACATTTTAGCAAGGTTTTCCATGCCGTGCCGAGTCGAGTATCGGTAAATATGAAACTCGGCACTTGCCGATCGTGCCGACCGTACCGTGCCGATCTGTACAATTTATTATATTTAAATATTAAAATTATTTAAATAAAATAAATAATATAAATAAAAGAAAAATATTAAAATAAATATATAAATTCAATAGATAAAAATATATTACGAATTTATTTCGTGCCAAATTTCGCTAAATATTGGGGATGTGTTGAACAAACGATAAAATTAAAAAAAAATTCTAATATTTTTTAAATATTATTATATTTTAAAAAAAAGTAAATCACGCACGCCACGTGTTTAAAAAAAAAAGGAAAATTGTCGCACGCGGGCGACATCGTCTTCCTCCGAGACTTCTCCGAGGAAGATGATGACCTTAACAAAAAAAAGATACAGAGAGAGAGAGAGAGAGAGAGAGAGAGAGAGAGAGAGAGAGAGAGAGAGAGAGAGAGAGAGGCCGGCTCGGCACCTTGCCTGAGCCGGCGCGTGCTGCCCGGTACAGAAAACCTTGCATTTTAGTTTATCATGATATCCAACATCTCCTATATCATAATAACAAAATATAGGTGATGATCCTCTTTTTTTTTTCAGGTTGTAATGGCTATAAAGTGTCGAAAGGAGCTAATGGGTGGCCTATATACTGGAATTAATACTAAGCATATTGTTATGGCTAGCAAAATGGTAACTGCCTTTTGTTGCTTTCTTACTTTAGATTTAATATACAAGTTTGTTTAGCATGTGAATGATATTCCAGGTGGCAGAGCATACTGGCTTGCACGTACAACCACATAAGGCTATTGTCGGAGCGAATGCATTTGCTCATGAAAGTGGTATTCACCAGGTATGTATGGGATTTTAAAATACATTATTTTTTATGTCACTCTTGCTGCCAAGTTCCTAAACTTAAGCTACATTTATGTTTTTTATCTCATTCACTCTCCTAGAACTACGTTTCAAGGCTTGTATTATCAGAATTGTTATCAGTAAAATGCAATACAAAATATGAGAAACATTGGCCATACCATGGACTGTCGGATTAGATCGGAAGAAACATGCAAAAGAACCAAACAACAAAGCAAATTAGCCACTTGACAATCTTGTGCTGGTGATAACCAAAAAGAAACAAAAAGGAAACACAAGGACCCGGCAAATTTATGCAAGTTGTCGCATCTAGTTCTTTTGTATCGTGATCTGAAAAAAGTCATGTTATGGTGATAGAACTTGGAGTGATTTCCCTTCGAACTTAAAACAGGCTACTTGGTGCACCAAACATTTGAAATCGAACATCGGCTACCCATTCGAAATGTCTATTGGCTCCTGCTATTAATTGGGTGACATTCTGAATTTCATCTGTAGAGATGTATTAAAACATCATTTAAAAAATTTAAACACCCAACGTGTAAGATAATTTTAGTTGATCATCGCATGGCATCTTCTCTTGGATCTCCTTATGATCTACTTGTTAAAATATCATAAATCACTCTAAATAGATTACACTTCTAGTTCATTCATGCATAGATTTGCATCTAGTCATGCTATAAAATGCTATTGGTATTTGCTAGCACTTTGTTACTGATTAGTATATCCTAGGTGAAATTGCCGGTTACGCACCCTTTGTTACTGATTAGTGTAACCTACGTGAAATTGCCGGTCACGCCTGGACCTTTGCGTGACCAAGCAAGCCTTTCCTCAATAGTAGCAAAGCTTCAAGCACTTGCTGCATACGTGCGCCAATTTCAAGCAAGCCTTGCTCATGCATCCTACATAACAAGGGATTGCACAAGACTTGTACGAAGGAAAGCTTCACTAAAATGCTTGAAGTGATTTCAAGAGGATGGCTTGGTGACTAGCTTATACTAGCATGATGTACAACTCTCTCAAGCTCTCACGTGGATGTTTGGATCCTTGGATGCCTTGCAAATAAGCCGCTCACCCTTATTCATCGGGCTGGAAGGCTGAGGCTCACAGTTGGATCGGCCACAAATGAATAGTATGGACCATACACTTGTTCAACTCCTTAAGATATTTATAAGCTAAGTGTTGGGAGCTGTCTTGGCCTTGACACGGACCAAGCACTTGGCCTGTGATAGCTTGCTTATTTTCTGAGACCAATGTTGTAGTTAGAACTTAGATCTACGGGTGTTCATCCTGTCCAGACCGGACTTGAAACCTGAATAAAGTCCGGAGTCCGGACCACATGGACCCGACTGGCTAATAATCTAACCGGAGGGGACCTGTTTAGACTGAAAAAAAAATTAATTTATTTTAAAAAGTAAATAAAATAAGAATATAACAATAAAATAATACTTAAATATATAAATAACTATATAATATTTTTTTACAGAAATTCAATATTAATTTTTAAAATTTTTTTAAAGAATTTGTCTTTGGTCTGCTCCCTGGTCTTAGTCGGTCCAAAGATCGGTGTCACAAGGTCAGGTTTACGCCATTTCCTTGTGCGACATTTAACAATTCTCCCTTGGCAATGCCTTAAGTCGCTAAGCTCAGCCTCTCAAAATATGTCATATGCGCTAGTTAAGATAATGTAGAGGTAGAGAACGTAAGAGTCATTGCTGTGGAAACTCTTAAATGCTTTGCTCAAAATTTGAATGGATTTTTTGGTTGATTACAAATGAGGGAGGAGTCCCCCTATTTATAAAACCCTATGGCCCCAATGGATGGCTAAGATTGGGCCAAGTTTATGGTCTGGATTACACTCTAAAAAATTCCTACTTGTTGGCCAAGCAACTAAGAACTTTACAAGACTGAAGGGAATTATCTAGAATTCCCAAGTGTGGGCTTGACCTTCCCCTGCTTGCGGCCCAGCGTCTAGTCTGGCCTAGACGCCCGCGCCGCACAGGCGCAGACCGGACCGACCGGTTCTGTCTGGTTCTCCAGTCCGTGGCATTATATGAACACCTACTTAGATCATATAGACTTGTCCATTCTCTTTTTTTTTTATAGAAATTGCGTTTGATTTCAATTTGCTTTAGTAGGATGGCATGCTTAAATTCAAAGGAACCTACGAAATTATTTCACCGGATGACATTGGTTTAACTCGATCAAATGAGTCTGGGATTGTGCTTGGGAAGTTGAGGTATGGATATGCTGTATCTGTTCTTTGTTCAGTCACCTATTTTCAAAGATCTCATTATATACTTTCTTTCCTTAGTCTTTTCCTTTATGCTAGTAGACAATTTAATATTGAAGGCTTTGTAAGCAGTCTAGCTAGAAAGATAATTTAAGTACTGCTACCTGCTTTTACCTTTGATATTGGTTCTGCAACATGGGTAATCTACATTGTAACGAAAGTGATGCTCTCTTTTCTGGGCAATCTTGAACTCACATGATAAGCAGGCTAGCGTTTAATTGAAGTAGATTTCATGTCATCTTATTGATATGAAATGATGGGTAATCTACATTGTAACGAAAGTGATGCTCTCTTTTCTGGGGGTTGATGCGTCCTTGCTCATCATGGTGCAAAAGGCCTAAACGATTGTTGGTTGGAATGTGAATAAATTCTTCATATTGTGAAATAATGATATATCTACCAAACACAGTGTGGTCTTTGTGCAGAATCAGTCTGTTAGTTGGTACCATTGTATATTCATTTTGCATTTTTCCGTGGGAGTTTTAAGAGTCCTTGCTCACCATGGAGCCAAAACGTTAAATAGTCTTTGATAATTTGATTAAAATGTGGCTGTATTGCTCATCTTATCAAAAGAAATATACCTAGCCCTACACAGAGGCAGCTCTTTTAAGAATTTCACTCTAAAAGTATTTCCTGGTATCAATGAGTTGAACCCCTGAACTCCTGGATAAATCCCATTAGGGGATCTTTGCTAAAGACTTGTTTTATTTCATTTAGACTTGTTTAATTTTATCTAGTATGTACATTTCATGCGGAAAGTGTCTTTGAGAAAAGTCGTTAAATCAAATATATTTGATTGATGTTGGGCAAAACAAAATTGGTATATTAGGAGGCACTATGACATTGGATACCAAGCATAATTTGTTGCAGCAAGACACTTTTTCAGGAGGGGCGTGTTAATCGAGATGATAGCTGCTTACATTGGAGAACTTGATCTTTATAAAAGGGCAAAACCTGACATGAGTGCCACTTAATTGTCATCATGTTCTTGCATGTTTATGGGCTACTAATGGGCCGCACCACCCAAAAGGTGCTGGAAACCTAAAAACTAGGTTATATTTTCAATACTATCTTGACATTGAATGAGAATATATGCACTTAACTTGTTTGATTATTTATTTATTCACATCCAGCTAATGACCAACTGTATGTTGCATACTAATATTCTTCCCAATTTTTACTGTTACTTTTTAACCATAAACTATTTCTCTTCATTCATGTATATACTTACAAAACTTTAATAAGAGTATAAAAGAGACTCATTATTTAAAGCTGCTAGACTTGGCTAGCTGGTGGAGAAGACAATATGCTATAGAATTTATGCTTGTTTATTATTGTTTGGATGGGTCATTTTGTTGCCTGTTTCAAATTCATAGATAGTGGAACTTGGGCTTTTAAATTTGTTTTGCATGGTTCTGTTCTTGGGTCCACTTGCTATGCGGACTGGGCTTTGATGTGTATGGAAGTCTCTCAAGTTTTTCAACCCCTAGTTGACAATACATAAATAGCACAATGTATTGGAATTCTAAAAGTGTGCTATTAATTTCTGTGCTTCTAGTTATGTTTTTGTTCCTAAAAGTGCTTTTGAGAAGCTATTAAATTCTTGAGAAGCTTGAAGCTTCACAGTTATTAGTTAATATTATCTTTTACCTCTTTATTTAAGTGTTGTTAATGAAGGCCTTCATTACAAGAGACTATCGTATGCTAGTATTTTTTCGCCATAATAGATAATTGACGACGTCTTGTTTACCTATGATCTGCTCCCTTCTTATCTATCTTATTTTGAAACTATCATGTAGTCAATGGCGAATCTCGAAATTTTTCTCAGTGGGGTCCCTCAATAATAACTAGAATAGAATGTCGTTCATTTTTTTAACCTGAAATAAGTATTACAAGTTCACTAGAATTCTCTTGTATTGCAGAACTAAAATGAATGAGAGAGAGAGAGAGAGAGAGAGAGAGAGAGAGAGAGAGAGAGAGAGAGAGAGAGAGAGAGAGAGAGACCCTACAATTTCCATATACAGAGAGGAAAGAAGGAAACAAAAAGAAAAAGAGAACATTATCTTACTATTGACAGTTGAACCTGCGAACCTGTATCCCAAAAACAGACACTCTAACCACTAGATCGTACTAATTTGATGTCTGAGAGTCCATGATATTCGATGCTATAAAATTAAGGCAGTATACATCAATATATGTATAAGCATCTTAAAATTTCAGTGGGTCCTGGGACCCTACTAACTACACTGTTAGTCCGTCCCAGCACATAGTCTAGCTTTTGTGCTTATCATTATTTGTTCGTTGATCTTCTAGAATTGTATGCTGCCACAGTTGCCTCCTTAAATTTCATGTGGCTGTCTGATATTTAAGTTCATTGATAATGGTGAATAGTATGTGAATATCTTTTGGCCTGACCTTGGAATGACATCTCTTTTCGTTTGCAGTGGTCGTCATGCTTTGAGATCTAGGCTTTTGGAGGTAACATCTATAACTGCTATGCATCTATAATATGACTTACTATAGCTTTGTTCATCTCTATACTACATGTTTCTGTTTTCTCTTATTTTCAGTTTGGTCATGATGTTGATGGAAAGGAACTTGACGATATCTTCAGACGTTTCAAGGAAATCGCTGAGAAAAAGAAGGTTACATTTACGGATTTATTAAGACTGACTTGTAAATTTTCTAAAATTCAACTTACTTGATACATAAGAGAAAATGGAGAATCACATCTAGTGATTAGGGAGAAAGTTGGCGAAGCGCGAAAAAAGCTCTGGATGGAGAATTGAGGTTGTTTAAAATGTAAATGAAGCCCCATTGACTTGCACTTAGGATGTAGGAGATGCAAAACGAAGACCAATTGACGTGCAGCTAGGGGTATGAGCTGTTGGAAATGCCCCTAAAAGGTTAGGTTAAGGCCCAAAAGAGTGGGGAAAAACTTTGATAAATGATGTCATTTTTCTTGATATGAAGCAGAATAACATTCAAGCATCCATCTAGCACACCTCATTTAGTGGGAAAGGGATTCTTCGTTTTTGTTATTGTTATCATACGCTTAACTAAGAACCATTTTGTTTAAAGTTGACTTTGGACTAAGCTGTGGTTGTAAGGTCTTTTCTATGGCTTGTTTGATTTTTCCTCAACATAGGCTGTTAATTTTGCAGCATATATCTGATGACGACATCGAAGCTATCATATCAGATAAGATCTACCAACCAAAAGTTGTATGGTCTGTTGGTGATATACAGGTAAGTTTTGTTTTTCTATGAATCTACAGGTTGTTGCACAGTGGCTCTTCTTTTTGCTAAAAGTCAGATATAATGATCCCAAATCAAGGTTACTTGTGGAACTCTTGGCCTCTCAACGGCAACAGTCAAACTTACTTCTTCAGATGGGAAAGAAAAGATAGGCTGTTGTATTGGAACAGGTCCTGTAGATGCAGCTTACAAAGCTGTTGACAGCATAGTCCAGGTTAGTACACATTTTACGCGCTTTAGGTATCTGCAAATTTGTACTTTGTCGAAGGCGGTGGCCCGTAGCTTTAGAACACAGTAAAGTTTCATAGTAATTGATTTTTGATGATTGACTTTATCTACCATTTATGGAAAATAATTTTTTAGAGCAAAGAAAATTGACCATTTGTACAAAATGAAGAGGATTTTGTTGTGGCTGCTATTATTCAGGGTGAAATTTCCTTTGTTACATTCAAGGTTTTGTGTGTTGAGCCAAGCGATTTTCAGTACGTGCTGACCATGCTGATGGTGCTGACCTTGCTGATAAAAAATTATTTTATTATTTTTCAAAAGTAAATGTAAAAAGATTAAAACTAGTTTAATAAATCTGGACTCTGCTAAGTGTTCAGACGATGTATAGAGTTTGATACCTGCCCGGTGCTGGAAGGCGGAAGGAGAAGTGTGATAAGCTTTTAATGGAAGCCCCGGTAATATATAAGGTTTTTCACATGTGTCATGCTTGTTCGTTCCGTGTTGATAACTGTCGGAACAGAGACCTGCTACTATGATTATATTATAAGAAGTAGCTCGTTGTTGGAAGCGTCACTTCTATCAATTTGATGTTAAGTGACCAGCCTTGTGTTTATGAACTTTTTGAACTAAGAATGTAGTAGCTCTTCTACAATCTTGCTCTGCTTTAGAAAATCATTATGTTAATGCTTATCATATATTGCTCAGTTATGCACCTCTTGCATCGCAGATTCCAGTGACTCTTGTTGAATACTCGATGAATGCCGTCACGGAAGGCATTGATGCAATTGCCTCAACCAGAGTAGTTATACGTGGAGACACTGCCCACACATCAAGGCATGCACAGACAGGACAAAACATCCATCGCAATTTCAGGTTTTTTGCTCATTTTCGTTTTGCTTACATCTTTTTCTGTTTTAGTGAGCATTTTCTGTGTTGGCTCCTATAATGCAGATAGCAGCCTACACTGCTAGTGTAGTAACTTTAAAGCACTAAAACATTTTAAAATTCTTCAGTGGTGGCGGTGCAGACGTGGATATTGTGGTTTCTAGTGTTCGAGCTTATGTTAGTGCGCTGAACAAGATGTTGGGTTTTAGAGAATTCAGCCAGTTAAAGGACAGCAATAAAATATCAGAAACTTCTAAAGAGCAAGTTTCAGCATAGTCACCTAGCTTAGTTGTATAAAAAAATGGCGATGTTTATTTCGTTCCTTTATCTAGCCAACGAAAACCCGAGTCTCACTTGCAATGTTCAATTCAAAGGAGCAGAAGAATGAGCCGATTTTGACTGTTGTATGCATTTTCTGTCTTAAGTTTTTTTTATTCGTGAAAGGGATGATATTGTGTAGAATTCTATGTTCTTCAGGTTATTCAAATACTCTTGTATTTAGGAAAATATAATTTAATAAGGATCGCTTATCATAAGTTGGATGTTGGTCTTTTTTTTTAATCCCTGTCCCCAGGTGACCCCCCCTTAGGGGTCGAACCCGGGCCTCCCTAGGCGGAGAAGGAGGTGCGCTCCCCCAAGGCGCTTGGCAGGATGTTGTCGGTTGGTTGATAGTATGATCTTGTAATCTTTGAAACTTCACTTTTTTACTACATTCTAATTCTTATTCTTTGTTTTAACTAATATTATGTACGAGTTATTATTCTTTTTTTCAAAAAGTAATGGAACATGAGTTATTATTCTTTTTTTTTGGAAGTAATGGTTTTTATTAAAAAATTACTAAACAGCTTTACTTTTACAAAATTTGTGAAAAATGATGAAAATGATTTTCTTTCTATAATTACGAAATCTGAGTTCTCCCAAATATTTGTAAGTGTTCAAAAATATGTCAAGTTTTACAGATTTACTAATAACACGCTGGATAAATAATTTTTAATTTGAAAATTTAGCAGGTCCAATAGGACAATCATATTAGTAAGCAATTGCCAGGGGGTTGATCCTGCAAAATGCCTAATAACGGTCTGTTTGACACCGGTAGAAAACTATCTGGATTTTGCATTCGCGTTTTTTTTTATCTTAATTGTCAAGTTTGATTTCTATCATATTTTTCGATCGGATACTAAACGATAAATAATAAACTCTTCCATTTAGGCGTTGGGATTCCCTTTATGTTCGTTCTTTTCTAAATAAATCATGAATAATTTAAAACTTTTGCATGAATCTGTCACATTTTCATGTCTATCAACTATATTGCAACCTTATTCGTGAATTTTATAGAAAAAAGTACCTAAGTTTGATTGTATCACTTATTGTTTTTCATAAAATTGCTGTAATAGTAAACACGATGATCTATAATTTTTTTAAATATTTATGATAATTAAGAAATTATATTTTAATAAAATATTTAATATATCTCACTGTTAAAATATTATTTTATTATTATAAATTTATTATAACATCTTAATTTCTACTGTACTGCAACTTTAATAACAAATCATATTTTTTCTACGAGTACAGTGCTTCGCTTACTAATGAAATTCATCAATTTTATTTAAATATAATTTTTATCGTATATCTGCACCAAATTTTCATCACATACCTGCACCGGAGAAAATGGCGGGCTTTTTGCATAGTTAACACTCGACACGGGGTAAATTACATATTTGGTACCCCGATTTGTGCCTATATTAACTTTTTGTACCCCATTTTGCAAACGCACCTCAGCGCATACCTCCAGCGAGAATCCGTGACAGTTCCGTTAACATTGATGACGTGGCAAAACGGATTTTTTTACCCGTTAACATTTAAGCCACAAAAACACCAATTTAGAAGCATATTTAGGAGAAACTTGAAACATAAAGTTTGTAGATATTGAGACGATCTACATTTTATGTTTAAAACTTTTTTCAAAAAATGCCTTCGAAATGTTGTGTTTTGACAGGCTCCCAATTGTTAACGGATTTTCAAAATCGACTTATTAACCCGTACACCTTTGAAGCCCTCAAAAGACATATTTCCAAGCATTTTTTGAAAAAACTTTTAATAATAAAACGTTTTGTTGACCTTATCAAAATCCTATAACTTTTATATTCAAATTTGTTCAAAAAGTATTTTTATGTAGGTGTTTGAGCTCCAAAGTTTATCGAGTTTAAATTTTTACTTATTCACTTCCATACCCAAACACAAGTTAAAAGTATTTTTTGTAGAAATTGTGAATATAAAAGTTATAGATTTTGATAAGGTCAACAAACTTTTGATATTTAAAGTTTTTTCAAAAATGCTTGGAAATATGTCTTTTGAGGCTTCAAAGTGTAACCGGGTTAATAAGTCGATTTGAAATCCGTTACAATTGGAGCCTCAAGAACACACATTTCGAAGGCAATTTTTTGAAAAAGTTTAAACATAAAAGTTTGTAGAGCTCATCATATCTACAACTTTTATGTTCAACTTTCCAGTTTCCTCCTAAATATGCTTTCTAAATTGGTGTTTTTGGGCTTAAATATTAACGGTAAGAAAATCCGTTTTTGCCCGTCATCAATGTTACGGCGCCGTCACGGATTCTCGCTGGAGGTATGCGCTGAGGTGCGTTTGCAAAATGTAGGTACGAAAGTAATAGAGATACAAGTCGGGGTAACAAATAGGTAATTTACCCACTCGGGACCGTCTAATTCTAATTTACTATAAAACCACTATCTAGTTACTTGCGCTATCCGATCTTCATTCTTCAATTACCTGGAGCTGCTGTGCCTGTGGTGCTATCAGGAAATTAAGAACTAATGGCGGCAGCTTCAGCTGCTCTGTTCCCCTCTCTGGCAGCTGCGCCACCTCGGTACGGCCGCCGTGCTCGCTGCTGTTTCTTCCCCGCTGCAGCTGCTCCGCCAAATTCTCCCATCGCATCTTCTCTTCCCTCCCCGTCACTAACAATTCTCTCTGAGATTGAAAAATCCGGCATCATCGCGTGCCTTCGAGCCCCCGAGTAACTTTTCCTGTTTCCCTATTTCCTCTTGGAAAATCATTCGCAAGTATTTTGTATAGGGGAACAATTCCTCTAAGATGAAATGTTTCTTTCTTTCTTTCTTGCTTGGCTGAGATGCCAAACATGCATATTTTCTTTGTGTGCTTAATGCAAATGGCTAAGGTTTAAATTCGCTTCTGTATATATTATTTTGCAGTAGGGAGCTAGCTATCGAAGCCGCCCGCGCTGCACTAAATAGTGGCATCTCTGTTGTAAGTTCCAAACGCAAGACCTCTTTGACCAGATAAACGAGGACAAAGAATGGATAGAAAAAAAAAGCACCTCTTTTTTTTTTTGTATGTAATTTTAGCAATTTGATTCTAATGTTTGCCTCTTTTTTCTTTCTAGCTGGAGGTTGTGATGTCCACTCCAGGTGCGTTGGAGGTTGTTATTTTGTTATCATCTATTCATATTTATTTCATTGGTTGCTAGTATTGCTTTAGATATGCGAGTACTTCTATGTTATTTTGCAGATTGTAGAAGAATTGGTGGATAGTTATCCTTCCTCAACTATTGGGGTAATTACTTGATAAACTGCTACGGTTGATCAAGTATTTTCTTTAGAAAGAATTAGCCAATTTTCTGTGCTATTACCCTTTCTTATATTAATCAAACCATTGCCATAGGAAGCAATTCAAAAGTTTAACTGGCGCAGCAAATTTAGTTTCAGTTTTTAGTATCTCACAGTGAATTCCCGAACATGTATCAAGTAGAACTTATAAAGCTAACCTGACAAGCTGAAATTGAGTTGTGTATGTTGCCTTGCTTAGCTTGTTTGTTGATGCTAAGACCTGGAAATCGTAGGTTGGAACTGTTCTGAATCTCCAAGATGCAAGCAAAGCAATTGAGGCTGGAGCTAAGTTTCTTATGAGTCCTGGTACAGTCTTGGTATGCATGGAGTTCTAGAATGTTGTGTATGTTGTGGTATCTGTCTAAATATATGTAAAGCAGACGTCAAGCCACGATAGTTGCCACATGGTAAACCAATTAATTGATAATTAACGTTTTATAATTACCCTAAATTTTAGTGAGGACGTCTATTTGCCGCCTCCAACGATTTCGTGAAATCGAACGCGCCTTACTTATTGCTTGTGTCTCTTGGTCACATCCAACTAGTTCTTTGATACATACCTTTAAGCATCATTATTTGTCCAATTGTTATGATCTTTTTCTCTTACAATGTTTAGCAATATTTTCATTTGGTTGTAGTTATCTATCTTGTCGTCTATGAAAAGAGTTGTGTTCAAAATTTAGAGGAAATTCAAATGTTTTAGCCAGAATTGAGTTGATATGATGTTGAAACTTTTCAATATGATTTTTTTTTTAAAAACAAAATAATTTATAAGCGATCATTCTATCTAAAATCTGGTTTCATTATATGCATTTACACAAAAAACCATGAACAGTGTATACTTTCTACTACTTATTTCTCTCTCTTTCTATTTGGACATTATTTTATATGTTTCTCTTTTAAATTTCTTTTTAATAAATATCCCGTCCATACCACGTGTTAAACACTAGATCGTCTTAGACAGTGTTAGTACTCTCTTGAACATATGCATTAAAACTTTAAATATGCAATCGCATACATAACTATTTGTTTTACTTCTAGATGAGAAAAGAATTGATAGAACCTCCTCTTATATTCAAAGTTTGCAATCATTTTGCTTCGTCTTTGATAGCAATGACAGTTCCCTTCATTCAGAAGAAGAACATTTCGGAGCTATCGTTAATATCATAGTTTCCAGTTAGCTTTCCTCTATGTCACTCTGTGGTTACCTTAATTTTCATATGCTCTATTTTCTTAGGTTAATAAGACTACTTCTGTAATGATCGTATCAAATTGAATAGCTTTTGTTTCTTTTGTACATTTTGGAATCCTGGTTGGATCATTTACGCTGTAAAACATGGATCATATCGAGTCTGACATTTGCCTATTCTACTCTCTAATTGTTTGAGCTGTGACAAGGTTTTCAAGCTATGCCTTCCCAACAACCTCTCCTGATCATAGAGTTCTCATTCTATATAATAATAAGGGTTCTTTTTCCCCTTTCCTTTGAAAGAAATAGTTGTCCTGCTTTCTATTAGTGTAAGAAGCCATTAATGAAAATGATCTAATCATTAATGCTTATATGTACCCTAATAATTTAACAATCAGCGTCAAGGTTTCAGGTCATGCAGATCCAATCATAAAAATGTTGGTGATAAATGATAATATTCAGATTTACAATGGAAGAGCTTATGCCAGTCATATATTTAGGAACAATTGTGAATGTCTAAATTCCTGTTGAGTTGATGTATAATATAGCAGAACCTAATGTTTGGTGTGGATTTTTTATATGCACTGTTAGAACTTGGATCCTAAATGCCTAGACTAATCATTGAGAAAGGCATGTCTTCTCTACCCACCAAGATTTAGCTGATATCTCTGATATACGGAAACATATTCGGCTATAAGTTTCTATGCGGTTTTTTTTTTCTTTTCTAGAGAGAATATACTAGAAAATAGCTTACAGTTGCAACATGATCATCTCTTAAGCTTAAATTGTTAACGGGTTAATATGCTTCTGCACGTTGATTTGTAAAAAACTGATGGTTAAACTCATTTTACATGCCAGGATATTGTAAATAGCATTGAAGGAAGTGGAGTCCTTTACATTCCTGGGGTCATGACACCAACAGAGGTAATATAATTAATACACCCAAACTCTGAACTAATAAACATAGTAAAACACTAGGAACCGATCCCCTTTTCACAATGGGACAGCTTTTTTTTCATGAAACGTTGCTTATTTAAAACAATGTTTCCTTATGTTCTGAATTGTACGAGTTGATTTGCAAATATGCAGATTTTACAGGCTCAAAATTGTGGTGCTAGAATGGTGAAGGTAAGCTAATTTCCACAATGGTTATACCTAGGTAAAGATATATTTCATATGCTGTCAGAAGCAAAAAACAAAGCAATTTATGGATATCTGTGTGTGTTTTTGTAATTTCAGATGCACGTACAAAGCAATTAATTAAGTGAAAAGTACATCAGTGCCTTCTAAATTATGTGAAAAATACTTCAAACTGCACTGTATTTCGTATTGAATGGTTAGAGCACTTAGTTTTAAGCGCTGCCTTCACTTTTTCATCAGATATACCCAATTTCCATATTGGGCGGCGAAAAGTATGTCGAGGTTCTCAAGAGGCCTTTTCCAAGTATTCCGATGGTGGCCTCACAGGGGATCACAATAGGTATGCTATTCGTCATACTTGTTCTTTTTGGCAGAGTTTCTTCCTCTTGTTATAGTTATAAATGTTTTATAAACATGACTAATTAGCTTCTCGCCAAATGAAAAATGCCTTTCTGAGATGGTTTATTAGGTTACTCAGGACTCTTCTTTTAGTTTAATTTATAAATTGTTTTTTATTAGGTTATTCAAGGACATGTTTCTGTTATTTAATTTATAAATTTGTTTTCATGTACCTTCGAAGACTCTATGGGAAGATATATCAGGAATGGGGCATCAGCTGTGGTGCTATCAGATGCAATATTTGACAAAAGTGCAATGAGACTAAGACATTTTGATGCTGTATCCAAATTTGCTCACCTTGCGAATCGTGAAGCGCAGCTGGCTGGAAAACAATAAAAAAAAAACCCAAAAAAAAGGTACTTTAATTCTTTACTGCTGCATAACTTCTTTCAAGATACATTTTTTTTTAAAAAAAATTACTTCAATTTTGCTTGTGGTTTGATAACTCTAACTCTAATATCTAATGTGTTTTTTTTTTTGTTTAAAAAAAAAAATTGAAGAGGATATCTTTTAAGAAAGGAGGTGGCACTAATCTCAATGACTGCATTTTGGCACAAGACTAGTTCACTGGCAAGCCTTAACTTTTTTTCTGCGGCATTGACTTCTACCAGTCTAAACTTGCATCCTCTCACGGTTTTTCGTTTGGTGTTTCGAGAACATCTAAAACTAATAAAGAATAATCCGCAACTGCCGTCATTGAAGGGATAGGAATGTCTTCGAAGGGGTTGATTTCATGATTTGTAACCTTTGCTGGATTTTCCTGAAGAAAATGAGCAAGAAATAGGCTACAGTTATAAAAGAAAGACAAAGCCCATACTCCCCATTGTCGAGGTGTTCTATATTTCAATTTCATTTTAGGTGATGAAAAAGAAAAGACTAAGGTGAAAGTCGCTTAAAGGATAAGACCTCTTCAAATTTTCCGGTAAATGTAGACACATACTAAGAAAGTCTCGCCATGATCTCTTTTGTTTTTTGTTTGTAAATATGGTTGTGACTTTATTTTGCGTTTTAAATGGTTTGTAAATGCTAGTTTGTTTTAAAAACCCATGTTTAAAGTTTTGTGAGTTCGTTTGAAATATGATAGTTGTTAGAATTTTTATAGCCCTTATGTGAACGAATGTGGATTGAAAATTATGAATGGTGAGCAGGTAGCTCTTTTGATATGGATGTTATATTTTAGAATTTTATTTGTTATACATGAGAGTTTGCTGGAATTTTTCTTAACAAGACTTGGAGATGGGATCGTCTGTGGCTGTGGTTGCGATCTGGGCCGTTAATCGGCCCAGCACGTATCACGAGATTTTTTATTTAAACTTTCGTCGACTTATTTGACCTAATTTTATACATTTTTATGAAAAGTTATGAACTACAAAGTTGTAAATTTTGATGTGATCTTTAATGTTGTAGTTCACAGTTTTTCGAAAAAATGTTAAACAATATGTCAAATTGATGATCAAAATATTTGATTATCAATTTGACACATTGTTTGATATTTTTTTAAAAAACTTTGAACTACAAAATTGTAGATCACATCAAAATCTACAATTTTGTAGTTCATAACATTTCATAAAAATGTATAAAATTAGGTCAAATAAGTCGACGAAAGTTTAAATAAAAACTCTCGTGATACGTGCTGGGCCGATTAACGGCCCAGATCGCAACCACAGGGGATCGCCTGTGCTTTTTAGCACAGGCGATCCCATCTCCAAGACTTGTGGACTAAAGCACAGGCGATCCCATCTCCAAGACTTGTGGACTACTAGATTTAGTCTTGAAAACATATTATTGTCAAATTTTAGCATTTCTAATATATAAATGCTATATGGTTAACTCTAAAGTTTTGGACCTTAACAAGGGGTGGATTGTCTGTTAACTGGTCGAGAGATCAGCCAACCGACGATTTACTTTGGATGTTTTGACAGATCGAGATATCAGACAACTGATTTTCTTTTCAGTCCATCGATGGACTTGATTGATTTCTATCTAGATGATTTCACATGTAATGTATTCTTTTTTTTAATAAAAGTATAATACTTATTTCCAAGTCTATTTGGTTTGGTTTAATTAGATTATTTCGTTTTAAATTTTTGAGTTTGGACTGAAAAAATCACTTGAATTCTTAATTTATTTTACTTATAATTTTTCTTTAATTTTAAAATTTATTTTCATGTGAGCTTCTGATTGGGGGGGGTGACATAGATGATTTTTTTCACAGGCCGTAAATTGTATGCCATTCATTTTTGTTAATTGTGAAGCTATTTGATTCACTACTGAAACATGATAAAAAATAGAAATTTTGTGTTTTGGGATCTTTAGCGTACTAGATCAAGACATTTACTTACCTTTAGAATGGCGGCCATCAAAAAAGATCCAAGACATGTACTTACCGCCTCCTAATAAGGTCTATATCGGCGTATGCTCTTTAGAAACTGAACAATGTCTTATTCGCCACTCAAAAATTAACTTTGCAGCCGAAAATGGAAATCTTTTGGATATTTTAAGATGAAGCAAACTGCACCATGAGATCTCATTATGTAACGCAATCATTTCATATTATCTAAACCACTGAGCGTACTAAACAGTATGTCATCGGCATATCAAACAATATATGCATAATATCATTATATATGTCAAACAATATACCACTGACGGTACTAAATTAGACAAAGTTCACAACTTGACATTATCAGTCACGTCCCTTATTCTTAATACAGGTGGGAGGCTATGAGAAGCAGAATTAGCAGCAAGCAGAACATATTTGCTTTGGTTGTTTGATAATTTTGCCCAAACTAATTCTCAGGAGAGACTAGGAAATAACTTGTAGTCCATCAGATAAACATTTTAGCTTAAGACAACATCACGTAATACTATGCTAAGTACTGGAACGTAGAAACATGTGCAAACAGAAATTATATTTTTAAATATAATCAATTCTGATAAGAGGGCCACCATTAGTAACTCATCTGGTTGTTATCTTCACGACCAGAGGCAGAACTGCTCGTTCCTACCTATTCTGTTGAAAAGAATTGGAGCTTGACGATCGGAATGGCCAAAGAAACGACAAGGGATTCCTCCTTCCTTGACTCTCACCGCTACTGCGGCTACTGTTTCTGCCACCACCACCAGAACTTTGAGAATTTGGCCTTGTTCCGGTAGACCCGTGCGATGATGAAAGCTCACACCGGCAAACAGGACATGAATTATGCTGCACCAGCCAGGGCACGATGCAATCTGAATGATACAGATGCTTGCAGGGCAATTCTCGTGCATCCGATCCCAACTCGAACTGGTCCTTGCAAACAGGGCAGTGTGAATCGCCGCCGAGATGCCTCTGGCTGATCTTCACAGTAGGCAAGGAATTGATGGCCGACTGTGGAGCCGGTGGCGGCCCACGATGATCGTTCCTTGTCAACTGTTCGATAAGGTCATCGAGTCCCGGGCCCACAAAGTAGTCGCCAGCATTGCCCCTCCTCATACCGATCCCACTTCCACCGTTGAAAAGAACATCAAAATCATTGTCGGACATCCTAACTGGATATTGCCCCTGAAAGATTAACCACGGTCCCGGGCCTGGACGAAAACCCATATTATGATTTGGGAATGTTGATGGCCTTCCGTCGGTCGTCCGCTGTCTGATCAAAGTAGAAATGGCATCCAGCATGCCGAACCGATTGAAGGGATTTTCATCCATCGCCCTGAAAATATCCAACGGGCTCATGACGGGGTCAACTTCGCCGAGCTCTTGCACGAAGCCAGAAGCACAGTTAGGGCAGACCATGTCCCCACCGCGAGGCCGCACGGGCCGCCTGCATCTGTAACACCAATGCGTGTTCCCGTTGCTTGACATCTCTCTCTCTCTCTCTCTCTCTCTCTCTCTCTCTCTCTCTCTCTCTCTCGCCTTCCGCCCTCTAGTGAAAACTCCAAACAATTATTCTCCCTTTTAAACTGCAATCTGAAAGAACAGACAACAATTACTAACCGATCCAAATTCTGTAAGAACAATGACAGATTAAGCAATAAACGTTCTAGCAAAGTATTAATTTAGGTATCATGAAATTTTGCTAAAATTTTCCCTTTTTACATAGCATAATTTACCTATAATTTAACATAAATAGTTAACGTCCATTCAAACCAAAATTTGCTAGAAGAACAAAATTAACCTAAAAACATCAGAACATTACAAGAATGAGCCTAAAAAACCAGATCCAACTCCACCCTATATATGCAAAAACTGGATCTTCATAACTCCATGGCCAGGAAAAACAAATGATATAATCATTAGGAAAAAAAACAACGATACCAAAAGAATTTTAACTGAAACACAAAATCTTCGTACCACTAAAAACTTGATGAAACAAAGGCAAATCAGAGATTAGAAGAGAGGTATAAATCCTCCCAGATGACAAATTTCTAAGGGAAAAAAGGAAGTAAATGAAAATTTAAGGGAAAAAAAAAAGGAATATGATTGAATTAGATACCTGAAGAAATAGGAGAGAGAAGGAGAGGTATAGAGATGGAATCGAATCTTTCAAGGACAAAGAAAAACAGCCATGGTGATGGTGACATGATTGAGGAGTGGCAATTATGGCATCGACTCTTGGTCATTAAATATTGTTTTGTTTTTGTTTTTTGTTTTTTTTCAGCTTCTAGTTGGACAAATTCAGCCTCTATATTTTTAGTAATTTAGTTTTAGCTCCCGTTCGATTTTTATGCTGTTTTTTACTGTTTTATTAATAAATTTAAAAAAACATAATATCAAAATTATATATTTTAATAAAATTTATCATTTTTATATTTAATATTTTTAACAAATAATTTTAACTAAATATTTTAAGAATTTTAAATTTTACCGGAGTAATAGATCGAATTTAAAATTATTTTAGAAATATTTTTTAAAAATATTTTTTTAAAATATTAATTTTTATTCGATGTTTCAAAATAATTATTTAAATATTAAAAATATATTTAATATAAAAATTGTACATCTTATTAAGATATATAATTTTATTTTAAAATTGTTTTTAAAAAATTATTAATATAGTGATTAAAATTATGGAACCGAATTTTTAAAAAATAGAATAAAATAACTATTATAAAAGTAAACGGGCGTTTTGGAAGGGCTAAAACGACTTTATCCCTTAAATATTCTCAGTCGGTTGGTTTTTAGGATGGGCTAGGGTTGTGGTTAACTCCTGACAGGTCATATAGATAAAGATATTAGTAGTCCATTTAAGTAATTCAATTTCCCAAAATACATCCGGTTAAAGTTATATTTTCAAATATTAAAAAAGAAAAATATATTTCTGACATTTGTTCATTTATGAAAATTTATTGAATTTGTCAGATATTATTGGCATAGTACCTGATAATCGGTGATGTAAATTATATTAATAATAAAATTTTCCCAGATGTTTTAAAAAATTATAAAATATCCGAAACTGAGAGTATATTAAAATACAAATTAAACAACATAGTTTTTATCCACATGTTAATTCTTAGTAATGCTTCCCCAAAAAAAAAACTTATTTTTGCTTCCGAAAAAAAAACCTCTTATAATGTCAGTAAATGTTAGCCGTACGTAAAATTTTCTAACGGTAGATACCAAGAAAGCAAATAAAAATTCTTAAAATAGCAGTAGACAGATAACAGATAGAAGTATGAAATGAAATAGACTATATTTCTTAAATTATGTATAAGATAATGGACAAATACCAAATTAGCCCCTATTTTTTTTATTTCTACCAAATTAGTTCCTGAAAACGTATTTTCAGAATCTGATTTGGTATAAAATCAGTCCCTGAAAACGTATTTTCAGAGACTGAATCGGCCGACCTCCAAAAAAGAGGGCTGATTTGGTATTTGCCATAAGATAATAGAAATAAATAATAAATTAATTTTTAGTTTATGAAGTAATAACAATAGCATGGAAACGGGAGAAAAAATCGAGGAAGGACGGTGCTTAACGTGCCCTGCTTCATTCGTGTCATGTCCTCTATCGTTCTTTAAAAGGGCGAATTGCAATCGTCCTCTATTTTCTAAAATCTTGTAAATTAACTTTTAAAAATAAAAAATATTCGATATTGCAGCACGTGTCGACCTGTAAAAATAGAGAGGTGATATGTAATTTTTTTTTTTCTTTAAAAATCCAAAGAGGCATAATGCCTATTGTTGTTCTTAAGGAGAATTACATATCAGCCATTATATAGCATAGTTTACAAATTAGCCTCCATTTTCAAAATTAGTTTTAAATTAACTTATTTTTATTATTAAATATTTAAATTTTTATAATAATTCTAAAAAAAAAATATTATTGTTATAATAACTCTAAAAATTTATTTATTTTAAAATAACTCTAAGAAATAAAAATAGTTTTTTTAAGTATCAAAAAGTAAGCTATATTTATTTAAAAACTTTTTATTAAAATTTTGGACTGAAGGCGACAACGTCATATTAGCTCTAAATTTGTTGGATCAAAATAATTTAAATAGCATTTTTTATATTTTATATTGGTTTATCAAAAAAAAATTATATACATTTCTAATAATTGTTATATATATAAATATATATATAGTATTGGTAAAATTTTCTGAAATATCAAATATATATTTAATTTTTTATAAAAAAAATAAAAATATAAAAGATTACCTAATTTTTTCAAGTTAAATCTTTTAAAAATTACACATGTAATGTTAATGAGGTGATTCTAAATCAAATTGACGAAGAAGGCGCACTACGGCGGCACCAGTTGACAAAAGAGCCTAGCAATTTGAAGCCAACAAGATCTACATCAAAGCACATCGCTGTCAACCGACCCATCAGCCGCAGGACAAGGTTGATCTAGCTCGAACCAATCGTTGTCCGCCTGTTTTGCTGCGTCGAACCTCCTCACTGTTTGTTGATTGTTTTAGCCCCTGCTAGTGTGGTCGGATTTAGTACCTGCAACTTCTCAAAGGAGCACAAATTTAGAGACATGCCCTAGGCAAGGGGCGGATCTATCCAGTTGGATCTCGTTTGATCACATTCCGGTCCGGACCACAATTGGTTCCCATCCGGTTTGGTCCGACAAGGATGAACATTCCTATTAACTAATATTTTGTAGAAGTACTTAGGTCCGTTGGACTATATTTCACTTAAAAAGTTGCTTCATAATAATTTGTTGAAATTATTATGTATGTCTCTGCAATTTATAATTTAGACCAAAATTCAGGAAAATTGTAGTTAAAATCTCCAAAAAAAAAGCGGCTAGTTCAATTCTTCATAATAAGGAAAATGTTATGGACAAAAGGAGAAAAGAAAATCCGTGACTTATATGATGATGCTATAAAATAAATGGGTGAGATAATGGAGGATGATAAATACGACGATAAAAAAGTGTATCCTAGCATTTTGCATAATACAGAGCACTCTGGGTGCTTCCACCACAAAGTCCCTTTTCTTATTCTCTTTGGGTATATTAATAGAACAAATTCCCATTGCAGCCTTTGAAAAGGACTTCCCACTCGACTTCGAGATTCTCTGATGCATGTCAAAAGCAAATTGCACTACTGGACTCTTATTCTCCCTCACCTTTTCGCTCAAAAAAAAAATAGAGAAAAACTGTTTTAGAAACTGGCTTCAAAAATTATTTTAAAATCTATTAAAATTTTAAAGTCCTAAATATTTATTTAAAATTATTTTTTAAAAAAAATAATATAAAAATTATAATCTCATCAAAATTTAGAAGTTTAATATTAATTTTTTTAAAAAAAATACATAGAAATGTTTTAAAATATAGATGTACAAAACGATATATGGATCCGGTGCAGAGAATTTTCATCTTTTTTTTAGGGCTTAATTTTTCAAAAGAGGGCATTTTGCCTAAACAGACACAAAGATACCAAAATCACAATTGCTTAGTGCGGATGGAACCTCTGTGGTGCAGGGATCGCACCACATAGGATCCCCCCTTGGCTTCAATCATGCTCACTCATCAAGTACAGCACAAATTACGATATTTTTATATAAACTTTTTATTATTTTATTTAATCTATTTTTTAAATATTTTTATAAAAAAATTTTAATTACAAAATTATAGATTTTAATATGATCGACAACTTTGTAATTGAAAATTTTCGAAAAATTATATTTGATAATAATTTTGGCATATTGTTTAGTATTTTTTCGAAAAATTTTTAACTACAAAATTATAGACTATATCAAAATCTATAATTTTGTAGTTAAAAAATTTTCATAAAAATATTTAAAAAATAGGTCAAATAAAATAATAAAAATTTTATATAAAAATATCGTCAGTCATACTGTGTTTGATGAGCTACTGGGATTAAAGCATCAGAGAATCCCCTGTGGTAAAAACCACAGGGGATCTCATTAGCGGGGGTGGTTAAGGCGCGAAAATTGTTGTTGCAAGTAGCTCTCCTCCATCCTCAAGTTGACGGTTAAATAAAGGGGTATTAAATCCACAAAAATACTAAAACCATTATGCGAGTTATAACATGTTAAAACATCATAACATATATTTCAAGTGATCATTTCGAAAAATAGGATCATAAAAGAACGACCAAAATAGAAGTAATGGTGTTCCTGAACCAGAATATTTTATATATAAACTACAGTGTGATCTAGCAAATGAAAATTTTGCTAAACTCAAATGGCCGAATGGAAACAATCAGCAAATTCCTCACTAAATAAGAAGCAATATGTAAAGTTCAAAACTTAGTTAGACCAAAATTTTCCTTAATAATATAATTAGGATAACTGATACTGCTATACTCAAGAATAAACACACTCATAGCCCCTCGAGCTCGGATCCTGTCCCGTCACCGCATGTTAATCAGAGGAGAATAATCGAATATCTACTGCAGAGTTGAAGTTGAATGGTTATCTAGATTTTGTTGAAGGCTACAATGTCGCAGCTCTGAATGTACTCGTTGCATGGTTCTGCTGTAAGATGATCCTCAATAAGGGAGTCAACAGAGACAAGATCATCGACAATTGTAAGCATGATCTGGAGCTTCTTTATACCGTAACCAACAGGAACAAGTTTTGCTGCAAAGAAAGCATCTTGATGAGCATTACATAAAGAGAATTGTTGGCAAACTGATGAAGATTTTCTGTAAAGAACAATTACATGCTCCCCATAGAAGACCAGGCATCTCAATGCTACGAACAGCTTCCTCCAGCTTCTTCATGTCAGTCTCATCATCCCAAGGCTTTACGTCGAGAAGGACAGAGGATTTTCCGCCTGCAGAAAGAGAGCTTACCTTTGTTTTATTTGTTCCGCAAAATAGATGCAGCCAAGCAATTAAACAAAATGACAGGGCAATATTTTCCCTCTACAAATAAGAGTCCTACTTTCTTTCTTCTTGGAAGAGGCTTTAACCGCTGCCTCACGCTCTGCAGCAGCTTTCTTTTCCTCCTCTGTTTCATCACCGAATAGATCCAAATCGTCGTCGTCAGCATCTGCAGCTGCCTGTAAGTAAAATATAAATACATGAAATGAAGTTCGTTAGGAAGCAAAAGTACATTTATCTCAGACAGAGTAGTCATCGCCGTTTGAAATGGCTCTTTGAAGAAATTAGTTGATAACATGGTTTGACGTCTGGCGGCACCGGACGGCCGAAACGGCTGTTTTTGACCGTTTCGGCCGTCTCGACCCCTGCCGACCGTTTCGGTCGGCACGGTGTGTCCGTCTCGACCCACGGCCGGCAAATTTCGTCTTTTTTTTTTTGTAATGAACATTATCATATTTATTCATGGAATATGTGGGTATATTATTTTCAAACAACGCACGGGGTAGATTTACATGATTTAGATTTCATCGATATCAACCACACCAACACTCAATATGGTAATAATTTATAATATGTGCTTTGAATTTTAACAAATGAATGAAACTTCTTGTTATTTAATTTTTATTACTATTTATATAATAAATCTTTTTTTTTATATATAACTGTACGATTCGGCACGTCTCGAGATCTGAGTTTACCGAAACTCGAAACGGCACGGCACGGTAAACCTTGGTTGATAATCATAGTCGTAAAATCAGCAAATAGGAAACACATGGAAAAAAAAAAGCAGTACATATTTGTATCCATGATTCTATTTTTTAAAAAAGAACGACATACAAACAACATGATTGAGCATGAAGGTGAAATGGTACCTTTGGAGGCTCAGATGCAGGATTTGCAATTTCCGGCGCAGCTTGGCCTCCAATCTTCACACCAACAGCTTGACCAGGAAATCTGCCATTTAATAGTTAAACAACGTAACAAAAATGATTTCAAGAAATCAAAGTTGGTTTGGTATCATCACATTACATACTCGGGAAGGAAGAGTCGTCAAGTTCACATGTAAAAGTCAAATGCAGTACAAAGTTAATCAGAATCACATATTTGCTCTTTCATAAATCACCATATGAGCTATTTAACAAACTCCACATCTTTCAAGAAAATTAATTTAGGTGCTTTAAAAATAAAAATTGATTTAAGCAGACAGGCGGTTTCACATTCAGCGGGTACAAGAGCAGTGAAACTCGCTCCGCTTGTTTCCACATCTTGCAGATACCCAAACCTTGGAAGTACAAGCAAGTTATAACAGAGCAGGTTCTAACAGGCAGATTTACATGCGTCGATAAACATTTCATCTATAGACAGGCGGGTTTCATAATTCATCGAACCGAATATGGGAAATAAATACAGGTTACAAACTGCACCTAGAAACGCAATTTATCTGCAGTTCCTCTTCACAACACGTTCATTTCAAAATAAGAGATTTAGATGAATATAGTATGGTGCCCAAGCTAGGCGAAGTGTGACTTTGTCAGCTTGTCAGCGTTCAATAATTCCTTGATTTTCATTTACTTAGTTAATTATCAATTACTCCGTAATGTAACAACAAACAAATACAAACGTCCAAGCACATCATGCACTCATCGTTTAAAAACAAGAAAGTCCATTACCATTAACTTTCGAACACTAAAATTTAATATTGAAAACATAAGAACTAGAACTAAAGACCATTACAGTTACATACATTGGTCAGTTGGGAGTTATATACAAATCAATCTTTAGATACTCACGTCAGTCTACAAATATGCTAGAATTAGGGCCAGATTCTTATTTAATCACATCGGCCAAAAGAATTGACAAAATCAAACATTATCTCCCTTAAACCAATATCCATTGATTTCTATTACTAACATGCTAAAATTGAGAAAAAAAAAAAATTTGGCAGCAAAAACATTATCAAATAGAAAAAATTTCAAATACCTTCTAATATATCTCTATACCTAAAGACAATCTATCAAGCTAGACCCAAAAACAAGATTTTCTAAGGTTCAAGGCAACTTCTGGCATTTATCTAACTTGAAAAAAAAAATATTATACCAGCAAAATTTTAAAATAATCAGTCAGCAGTCCAACAATGGAAAACAAGGTCTGTTGGCAAATAACATCACCAATAACCTTAAAAGATCCAACAATAAAAAATAAAGAGAACCAAAGTAGATGGTTAATCCGAACCTTGCAGCAAGAACACCAGCAATGCCATCGTACCAGCGGCAAGCATTGGGGAATCCACTGCCGGGCTTCTTGGGAACTGCCCCGTAGACCTTGATATCAGCCTTACTGATCTCATCCCTAATTAACAAATAATAAACAAAAATCAGAAATCGTTAAGTTGATAAAATATATGATTTAGATCTGAAAATTGAAGTGAGAAATTTTACCCAGAGATGTAGGTTCTTCCGGAGAGAAATTCATCGAGTGCCTTGAGGCCAGAATCTGTGTGGAGATCTGTGAAGGTGACGGCCATTGGAGCTGCAAGCTTGCAAAAACCTAGTAGTGGGACTTGAAAGAGGGGTCTGAGATTAGCGCAAAGGCGGGATCATTATAAGTAAGGAATATACATCGAATATATTTGCGGTTCAGTCTTTTCTCGTCGTCATCGAGTATGAATTTGCACGTAGTTTCTTGGATTTGGACCCAATTTCATATAACTAGTTATTCGTTTCATGAGCCCAATATTAGCCCATCTATAGACACTGTCCAACAAATAAATTTGGATATAAAATTTTAAGTTCTTTGAACTTTCAAATCTTAGGATTTAGAAATTTCATCATTTGTAATTGCTTTTTTAGATAGTAAGTGTTTTGAATAGTACTATAAAGTTATTAAAGATAAATTATTTTAAATAGAAAAGAATGGTTAACGTACGGCGAAACTATGAAATTTTGGAGAAATAAATTTAAGAAAGAAAGTTTAGAATAAAATTCTAGAGAAAACAAATATATATATATATATATATATGAGAGAAAGTAGATAAAAAAATTTAGGACAAAATAGAGAGTATATCGATTGAGAAAATCGATATACAAAAGAAAAAAATAGAGAGAGAAATTATAAAGAAAAGTAGAGAGAGAGAGAGAGAGTGAAATATTTTAGAGACAGAAAGTGAAAAAAAAAGAGGAATAAAATTTTTCTGTAAAACATTAAAGATAAATTTTAGTGAATGAAATTAAAGAGAGAAATTGTAGAGAGAGAAAGTAAACGGCAAAATACTAAATAGTGAAAATTAGAGAAAAAAAAAATAGAGGAATAAATTCTAGAACTAATATTGGATTCGAAACTATATAATCAAATTTTCACAGTAGAATTGATAATACAGAAGATCTTGATTGAAAACGTATGCTTGAAATGTATGCAGTTGCTGGTATATATACCTACGAAATGGTCTGCTGTTCGCATAACTACAATTACTAATTCAGTTCTTATAAATTCGAATATTAATTCACATATAACTGTAAATGCCAATTCGCATACGATTTATAAAATGTACGTTTGAGTGTAGCCATTCGATATAAAATAAAATATGAACGGCTCGGATGCTCGCGCTCGCCCACTGAAAACCTGAGTACCGCCACACACGTCCACACGCATCGTTTTTTGTACATGTTCAGGGGTTACTTTGTTACTACGGGAAATGTCGTATCAGCTCCCCTATTTTCGACGGTTTGCAAATTGCAGTCGCGTCTCTGAGAGCTAATTTGCAAAAAAAAAAAAAACAAATCAGCCTCCGTGCATTTTCAAGAACTTATTTGTACAATAAACGGAACCGGGTGACTGATATGCAAAAGTCCCTTGTTACTATGGAGGCACTCTTTCCGAAATAGTCGATTTTTGTGGACACTTTTTGTAAAACTCTTATTTTTAAAAAAAATAAATAAAAGAATTATCTTATCCCAGAAATATCAAAAGAGAGTCAAAGCTGCCAATTGGGGATGGACAGGAGAAGAAAAAAACCACGTTGCTTGCATCAGTGATTAGCAAATCGGAAATAATAGAGACAAAGAAGAAGACACAGTTTCTTTCTAAAGCTACCGTCTTTTGATCGATCAATCGAGCATGAGAATGAGCTCATCACTAGTAGCACGTTCTAGAAGCGCTTTAGCTTATTTTTCAGCCCCAAGGGATGGAGGGCTTGCAAAAGTTGCAGCTTTTTCAAAGCAGCAAGCCAATGATTTATAAAGAAGACAAAGCTCCATACCTCGTTGCCATCTCTGAAACTGATGTGATGTGATAGGATGAGATAAATTCCTTTGGTCGAGCCGTCGAGTTACATTCCAATCTTACAAATAATTTTTTAGGATAATTAAGCCCTCCCTCCTTTATGACTGAAAAATTATAATTTTTTAGGATAATGATAATTATAATTTTTTCTTATTAAGTCGGGGCTTATATATGCAAATGCTCCTTTTTTTTATCGTGATGAAAACATATTAAAACTATTAAAAGTTATTTTATATTAAGTTCTAATATAATAGTATGTAATACATGTGCCATCCTTTATTGATTTCTGATTAAAACATATTAAAATTATTACAATTATTTTATTTATAGGTTCTAATATAATATATAAATTGATTGGATTTTACATTAAAACTCAAAATATATAAAATCAACTCATAGAATTGGATAAAATATATATATATTATATATATATTGATGGAGCTCGGATTTGGGCTGCCATGTGGCGCGATTGAATGGCGAGGCCCAGATACGGAGAACAAGCCGGTCCACGGAGGTCAAGCCCATCAGATCCAGCAGACACGCGCCGAAGAGACCTTGGCATAGTAAATTATGAGCACTTCGGAAGCGCGCGGTATCAGCAGCGCGCGATCAAGACGCCCGTTGTAGGGGGTCGTCCCATCCGAAGCACGACACCTGAACAGGACACCTCGGTGCCACAGCCACGCGAACGTCCGCCGCAGGAACCGGTCCACCGCGAGGATAGTGGTCCACGTGGCAAGAGAAGAACGTGGTCAAGCCGAAATATCAGCCGAGATCCGATAATTCCTCAATTGACGCCTGGTTAGCCTAGCCTCCGGGGCGTCTATAAAAGGCCATCTTGAGCACTGTATTGTGGGTTGAATTTTATATACTTGAGAACTCTTTGTATTTGAGAGAATTGTGAATTTCGCGAGACTTGTAATATCTTTTATTCTGATTAGTATGCTTTCCGTTGGCATTATGTGATCGTTCGTGATTTTACCTCTTCTCTCCATCTTTCTCTGTTTTGTGTTTTGCATCTTTAGTTAAACTATACTTTTGAACACGTTATTGATCGGTCGGAGATCAACTCGATCATATATATACAACAAAAACATCATCATCACGTTCTACTGCGATAGGGTCTCGAAAGAGTAAATGTATATAAACTATCTATAAGAAATTTATTTTTATAGAACTTTCGGCATAAAAAATAAATCTAAAATGTATAGCTAAGCAAGTATATAGATAGGATAAGAAATCACACCAGTTATAGTTTGCCCAAAGTGGGCCTATTATAAATATTTATAAAAAAATAGTTTTTCTCTTAATTTTTTTATAAAAAAATATACTGAATTTTAGCATAGGCAATTTACTAGAAATTACTGTAATGGGTTTTGGTTGTGCAGTAAAGGATGCATGTAGGCTTGTAGCGGATCTAAAGCTTGCATTGCCTTGGAAAGATCTAAGCTACATGCTGAGCTACATCAAACACTCTTTTTGACGTATACTAACAACCCACGTTACGACATTTTAACTGAACAATAAGACAAAAACAATTTAATTACTATAAAAAAACAAAACTATTTAATATTTCTGTCTCACATTTATATAAATCTTACCCTGTTTTAAATGATCACTACGAAAGAATTCTATACAAATCCACTCTATTTGTTTGCACAATTCACTGCTACAAACAGACTTCACAATTCCTTGCTCGTCATATTTTTCTTTCTCTATGCGGTAAGTGTTTTATAATTTGATAATTTAATTATGTTCAGCCAATTAAACATATTAAGATTTATGCTATTTGTAATGTGCATACAGTTTTATAGTAGTTTATAGAATGTATATACTTTTCATATTAATTTGATTGGTATATAGTTCTTATATATCCAAATACAAACATGTTCCCTAGGTTTTCTGAATTTGATAAAGTTTATGAATTTCATTATCGCATTCATACAAAAAAGCCTTATGTTCTTATTTTGTTGGCAAAATTAATGTAGTTCCATCGTGAGGTCCGATCTATTTTTCTGAAGTAAGGAAGTTGACATTATACAACATAGCTGGCATTATAGCGATTAGCGAAAATGACGGTGGTTACGTGAATTTTTAGTTGATCTCGTCCAACAAACGTTTGAAACTAGAACAAGCAAATAAACAGTATAAAATTCAAACTCTAACTTTTATATTTAATTATTCGCACAGTTGACGTAATTGTTTCTTCCGACCATCAAAATTAGAATATTGAGAAATTTAGGCGTATTTTAATAGTGCCAATAATATTTTATATTAGTTTTGTAAAATTAGTAGAACTTACAAGATAGTTTGCACTTTGCAGTAACTCGTAAAATGATTATTTAAAATTTAGTATGGAGAAATTATATTTATAATATGTCTTATATGATTAGTATAATAAATAAATTTAAAGTTAATTACAATCAAGTCCACTTTTAATATTTAGATAAATTAACTCCACCTAAAACTTTTAATATTTAAAAAAACATATTTTTTCAAAAAAAATGTTTTTTAGTTTATTTTTTTAAATTTGAGGATTAAAATTATATAAATCCAAATTCTTTATTTCATTGGAGTGGGCTCCATTGCAGTGTGATCTGGGGCTTAAAATTAGCTACGAATTCTATTAATTGTTCAAAAACAGGAAATAAAAGAAAAAAAAAAAAACAATCGGAAAATGATGAGATATTGCGCCTGTAATATCTCGGAAATGTACATGTGGATATATAAGGAGAAACTATAAGCTACTATAAGATACATTGAAGGCATCTAAAATAGAAAAGAAATTTGTTTAAAATTTAAAGCATCGGTCTGCATGTACAAATTCATCGTGAGTATTTATCCCAGTAATTGAAATTAAGTATTGAATTTGTATGGATTTATTCTGAAATAATACTTTCAGATAACTACATATCAACCCTATTTTAAAACTTTTTTATAATCTATCTCTAATTTTAAACTATTTACAAAACAACATCTCTCTCGACATTAGTGTAAGATGTATTTTAATTACTATATAAATATATAAATAAATAAATAAATAAATATATATATATATATATAAGATTTCGACATGATCAACTATTTTTGTATTCACAACTTTTTCAAAAAAATATTTTTAATAATTAATTGAGACTTTAAAATTTTAAAATTTAACAATTAATCAGTTAAAATTTTGAAGCTTCTAAAAAATTAATTTAAAAGTATTTTTTTAGTAAAATTTAAATTAAAAGAAATAGATATTATGGTGATTTATAATTTTGTATTCAAAATTTTACTAAAAGTTGTCTGCAAATGTTATTTTAAAATTGACAAATCAATCCAGAGCTGAAATTTTTTTTTTTGTAACTCACAGATCGATCCAGAGCTGAAATGTAAGTGTAACCCTCCCATATACTTTCGCAAGTTGACACATATAAGATATATTTTGTATGAGCTCAAGTCGAACGGATATGAATTTTTGGTAAATGATAACACAAAAACAACAGTATTATTTCAACGATGAGTCTCGTTTAAGTCTAAGAAGATAAGGTAGACATAGCATGCACGAAGAAGTAGAGAAAATGTTTTTTTTTAGAAAAGAAAGTTTAGACGCCTTATATGAGTTTATCTGCATACGGGCGCAATATTTTTATTGTTAATATTAACAATAATGAACAAATAAGAATTTATAAAAAAAATGAAAGGAAAGGGCAGTAGGGCACGTTGCATTTCTCTTTTCTTCTATTTTCTTTTATTTCTCTGAAATACCGAGCTATTTTACGGTAAATCTGCGTCTCTCCCCTCTCCGCCCACATCTGACATCTCTCTGGTTGCATTTGTAAGCCCATTCTGCCCCACTTTACTCTCTCTCTACCTCCTTCCTATTCGCTTGACCATGGTCTGAGCTCTCAGCTTCTAGGGTTTCTCAAACCCCTCTCTATCTTCCATCATCTTTCAATTTCATAGTGTCCTCGCTGATTGCTGCTGAGGTTTAGGCCTTATAAACGATCTTATTTGATTGGATATATCTCCCACAAAAGCCGATAGATTGAATGCAATATTTGAGGATTAGAATCTGCTGAATTGCGTGCCTTTTCTTTTTTTTCTTTTTTGGGAATTCGTCGCCTAGTCTGCAGAGTGGACTCGCAGCGATTGGTCGTTCAGGTAATTAATTGGGATTTAATTGGAAACCGTAATTGTTTGATTAACTAATGCTCTGTGGCCTCTTTAATTAAAACTTCTATTAGCTTTTAATTGCTAAGATTCCTTATTATCATGTTTTCTTTAATTTATTTGGTCTCTCACGGAGAATTTTGTAGCAACAATTCTGGATGGAGCTCCCACGGACCGGGGTTTATCCGTGCAAGAACAGTCCAAATGGCAGGCTTAAGGACGGGGTTTTTCCTTGTTATCTAAACAAATTGTTTCTAATAATTGACTTGTTATCGTGATTTCCCATTTATCATATTCGGTAATTTGATGTACCATAATTGACGTCTTGTTTGTCTGTAAATCCAGGTTGCTGGACATGAGCAGAACAACCAATGAAAGTGACAACTCAGTCATGACCAAGGATCAGGTTAACTCATCATCTATCGATGAAAATAGCAGCGGTGGCTCCATGGCCGGTGGAAACGGAGGTGGTGGAGGCGCTGTGGTGCTTAAAAAGGGTCCATGGACATCAGCAGAAGATGCAATTCTGGTAGAATATGTCCAGAAGAATGGCAAAGGGAATTGGAATGCGGTTCAGAAGCACACTGGGCTGGCAAGATGTGGCAAAAGCTGCCGTCTGCGATGGGCCAATCACCTCAGGCCGCATCTTAAGAAAGGTTCATTCACACCAGAGGAAGAGAAATTAATTATCGAACTCCATGCTAAAATAGGAAACAAATGGGCCCGCATGGCTGCTCAAGTAAGTGAACTAATTCATGTGCTTTTTCCTTGCACAAGATGCTTACTCTTACTGTTTGTGACACTAGATGTTGATCCCATGATCATGCTTTTTTCTGCAAATTTAAGAGGCTGTAGAACAACTAATGAGGATTTATGACTAGTTATTTTATTAATCTTCCCCTGCTTCTTGACATTATTCAGCTAGCACCTTTTTTGCTAATTCATCTGGTTGTTTCTTATATGTCGTGTATAGTTTATAACAAGCATTTGCTCCCGCGTGTTGCCGCGGTCATCGAAAAATGTTTGGTGTATTTATATAGTTGAAAATGATATTAAGTTAAAAAAGGTATTAACTTTTGGAGAAAAAATTTGGAGAAATGATACTAAGTAGAATTTTTTGAGAAAAAATTAAATTAAAAATGATATTAACTTTTAGGAGTTTTTTTATTATCACGTTGTGTACTTAGGGGTAAAAAATAAATCACCATTCCTACCCACTTACAGTATCAATTTTTGGAAAAAGGAATAGTATAAGACTGAAATGTGGCTTATTCTCTACAATAATGGGGACATATCCTTTCCATTACTCATCCCTCAAGTTTCTTCCAATTCATGATAAAAAGTAATATCTAGATATTTTTTGAAAAAATTTTGAACATGAAAGTTGTAAATTTTAATGAGATCTACAATTTTTATGTTCAACGTTTTCCCAAAAAAAAATTCTAAATAAATATTTTAGAGCTCCGAAGTAGTAATAAATTTTAAAATAGCTTATATGATCCGTTTATGTCCGTTAAGAGGTTGAAGTCCCAAACAAATATTTACAAGTATTTTTTGAAAAAAATTGAATATAAAAATTGTAGATCTCAGTAAAATTTACAACATTCGTGTTCAAATTTTTTTCAAAAAATATATCTTGATATTAATTTTTATTATGAATTGGAGAAAATTTGAGGGATAAGTAATGGAGAGGATTTACCCCCATAAATAATTAGCAAGACAATGTTTACCTATCATCAATAATTATACTGATCTGATTTATAAATATTCAGGAAAGAGATAAGAGTTCATATATGTCATCCATATTATACTTATATAGTAAGAAAAAGAATAATTCCAGAAATAGATAAGAGGGTCGGATATGCTTTTTTTTTTTTTTTAAACCTTTCTGATCTTCTGATATGATTCTACAAACTGTCCAGAAAAATATAAAAGGTCATATTTCATCCAAATATTTGCTTAATTTTATAAATTGTCCTAAAAAGACTAGAGGGTTCAGATCTGCCATTTATAGTTATACTTACCTTATTTTGTAACTTATCAGATAAAGAAAGAAAAAAAAAATAAAAACAAATAAGTTAATGTTCAATGAAAAGAGATGAGAGGAATTCAGTTCTGCTGATCATAAATATACTGGCCTTATTTTACAAACTATCAAAATAAAAGGAAAAAAAAAGTAATTATTACTTTTAAAATTATATACATATATGTATGTGTATATATAAATACACACACACAACCACTATATATATATATATATATATGTTAGCTTTTAAAATAAAAAATAAAATCGCTGTCCAGTGAACCGTGTTTATTGTAGCAACACGGGATGTTTTTAGTATATAGTTTAATATGTTAGGTATTTTCTCGCGATGGTTCTGAATCTGAATTCATTGAAGCTTAAAAATATTGCATTCCTTTTCTTTCTTTATTTTCATAGTATTCAAGTACATCATAATTCTAGGGGAAATAAGTTTGTTTAATTAGTTTGGCTGTTCACGACCTGCTCAAGTCTGAACAAGATCTAGTATGTAGCAATGGTTATACCAATCTTTACTCAATGGTGTTGTTTTCCATTTGGTTCTTTTCATCTCTCTCAAGTCACTCCTTAGAGCCCGTTTTAACCAAGGGTAATGGTAATGGTTATCCTAGTAGGGTAATGGTAATGGTTATCCTAGTAGCCAAATTACCAAGGTAATAGTAACAATTACCGTGGTTTCCAACTATCCAAAACACATGTATAAGTATTTTTGATAATCTTTTACTACACAAATATTTGTTGTGCTCTATAATTTTTATATTCAATTTTTTTTCCAAAGATATCTCTGACTAGGTGTTTGAGGCTTCAAAATCTTTACTAGTTAAAAAATGTTTAGAGCCTCTAATGTCTATTTAGAAATATTTTCTGTAAAAACTTTGAATACACAAGTTGTAAAGCATACCAAAAATTTTTTTTTTTTCATTTCAATGTTTTTTTTTTCCAAAAAGTACTTTTATATATGTGTTTTATACTATTTTGTAAGTTTTTCAGAAAAAGAGGGGTTCATTCGGAAAACTTTTGCAAAGCAGGGTTTTTTCGAGAAAGCCAGTTTTCTTTAACTAGTACACACCATCTTCTTTCTTTCCTCTTTGTATGGGGTGAAGCTACTCTTTATTAAGTTACTTATACAGTTAAAAAAATTGGTTACTTCAAAAAAAGTTACTTCTACAGTTGAGGAATTTAGTTTGTCATTATGTTTCAGTTGCAACTTGCAACACTCTAATTAACAAAAACCAGTGTCTATTAGTTGATGAGCAAACATTTTCAGATGTTGGATTGGTTGGTCTCATGCTTCTTTTGAAATGTAACTCCTTTTGGAAGAAGTAGAGCATGTTTCAGCTATGTTTTTTTTTTTTTTTTTTTTTTTTTTTAAATAGACTAAGTAAATTGCTTTGCTTTATGTTTCCCTAGCAGCTTTACTGATTTTACTAAGCTTAAATCCCGGAACCTGTGAAGTATCTTAATGGAATAAACTACATGCTCGTCTTCTATAGCCGCATGTCTTAGTAGCTTAGTTCTTCCCATTTTTGGTTATCTCTGGGTTATCAAGGGTTTCAGTTCGCAATAACCGTTATTTTTCGGGACTGGCTGCACATGAATTGCTTAGTAGTTCCAATTATCTTCTTTGTGTGCTGTTATACATTAGCAGTGGCGAAAGTTTTGACTGAAATTGTAATTGTTATAGTGTTAAATAAACATATATCAAGAAAGTTTTTGAATGAGAACGATCTTGCGTACCAATCCGATCCATCTAGAATGAATTGGTTAAACATTCAATGTGGAATGCCTATCTTGACAGCTAAAAGTATAATTCACAATTTAGTTATAGTATTACTTGGTTACCTCTCAATTGTTGTAGAATAATGTCACCTTATATCCTTTCATTATAAATAGTCCCAAAAGATCATATGATGGATGTACTGCTGTGAGCCAAATGTCTGTAAAAGAGTTTATTTGAGTCCAATAGGATCTGAAATAGAATTAATGATAAGAGGAAGCACTTTAGTTTAATGGCTCATGCTCAACATAATAGCATGTGGTTCTACTGCTCTGCCTCATAGTAGAAGTGGCGGAAGTTGTAACGAATGATCTAATTTAGACTTGGAAGGAAGAATGGTTCATACTTCATAATAGAGAATAGTGCATAAAGGATCCATTATAACTGATTCCACCTAGTGGGGAAAAAAGGCTTTGTTTTTTTTTTAGTTGTAGACTTATAGTTGATGACTCCATTAGTATCTTATCATGTAGCCTTTGTTTCAATAACATACATGCTGATGGTATCCTGCTTCTATGGAGAACAAGTCCACATTTCCTGTGCTGAGGGGCTGCTTACATTTGAGGAAAGTGGAGAAAGTGGTTTAAGTCACTTTCCTCATTTCCTCCATTTTCTTTATTTACTTGAAAAAAAAAGTAGGAAAAGTGACTTTTCTTACTTTCCGTTTACTATTTTTTTATATAGAATTGTTACCTTCCCCACTTCTCTCCAATTTGAAGAGAAGTAGGGAAAGTCAATATATATATATATATATATATATAAAATATTAGGATATTATAAAATATTACTAATAATAGTTATTATATTAATAAGATAATTTTATTAATAATAAAATATACTATTCAAATTATTAGTCCTTAAATATTATATTAATATTTTAATTCTATATATAACAAAATTAATATATGTGTTATATTATTAGTATATTAAATTATTATTAATACTTAGTAACTATTAAAGTATAATATATTTATTAATTTATTAATAAATGTATACATAGTAATATATGTTATATTTATTAAATATTACTACTAATAATAATAATTGCAATAAAATTAAGTAATTATATATATATATATATATAATGGACCTTTAATATTATATTATATTTTTAGTTATATATTTATATATTAATACTTTATTTATATATTATATTAATAGAAGATTATTATTATATAATATTAAAAAATACTATTATTAAATTATTAATTTTTTAATAATATATTCATATTTTAATTATATATATTAATATTATTAATATATTATATATTATTAATATATTAGTAATATAAAATTATTATTTAATATTTAAATTATCTTATTCACACTTTTTTTAAAATTTCCAATTCAGGTAAACAATAAAAATCAAACATACTTTTCTACCACTTTCCTCCCACTTACTTGCCTCACTTACTCCACTTTATCCAAAGTAAACAGCCCCTTATAAATATCTGCACAGTAAAATTCATGTCTTACTCTAATAAATAGTTGTCTTTTTGTTTTGCTCTTTCTGTTTTGGTTAAATATTTTCGTGGATTGACCTGTGACTTCTCCCTGAGAAGTACCAAGCCTACTGCTATTTAGTTGATATATCACCAAGCCTTTTGATATTTAGTTGATATATTACCAAGCCTTCTGCTATTTAGTTGATATACTCTTCATTTAAAAATTATTCTTTGCATAATTGTAAAAAAATGTTTTCTAGAAATATCATCTCAATCCAATGCCGAGGACCTTTCTAATCTGACCCATCATTTATAATGAATCAAGAGGGTTATCACTTTAAATATGTGTTGGTATGAATTCCACACCACCTCAGAACTTTCATTAGATGGATAATAGATATATAAAGCATTTCTCTAAGAAGTTAACCTTCAGAGTGCAATTACTTTGCAGAACATTACTAGAACAAGTGTCTTTCTTGTGAAAGGTACTTGCATGGTAAGTATGTTGACGTTAGTAAGTTATATTTAGTAAAATTTCTTTTTTTTTTATTTTTTTTTCTCCCCTCGACATTAGTAAGTTAATTTGGTTATAAGATGATCATATAGTATTATGTATATGGCATGCATGTTCTCAATTTCCTTGTTGTATTAATATATTCAGTTAGTATTTGATTTTCACATAGGACATTTTCTCATCCATTTAGGTGCTCTAATTCTTTTCGTAACCTCATTCAGTTGCCAGGTCGTACTGACAATGAGATAAAAAATTATTGGAATACACGAATTAAGAGACGTCAACGAGCTGGTTTGCCTTTGTATCCTCCAAACGTCGTCTCTCCTGAGAACCAGAATTGGGACCAACAATGCCCTCCTTCTAATGACTTCAACTGTGGTCAACAGAAGCAGATTGAAATAATACATGGAAGCACTTTTGACATTCCAGGCTTTAAGATAGACAATTTCACTCCGAACCAAGGGTTATTATCGTATGGACCTCCTCTACCAGGTACTCCCTTCAGCAGCATGCTTTCCCAGGATTTTGGTCCTGGATCGAATTACAGCTTTTTGTGCTCCAACCGTGGTAAGCGTCGCCGAGATTCAGAAACCCTGTTATGCGGCTTTAATGGCGACATCCATTCGGGGGTTTCCAGCGAGCATGCAAAGATTTACCAGCCATTTCCTCTAGGTTTTCAGTATGATCGTGATCCTGGAAGTAAAAGGCTGAGACCTTTTGAATGTGCAATCTCCGGCAGCCATGCCGTTTTGAATGGCAACTACTCTACTTCTAGGCCCCTCACCGGGACTGTGAAGATGGAGCTCCCTTCACTCCAATATCTAAAAACTGATCTTACTAACTGGCTTGGCTGTCCTTCTCCACTTCCTCTGGAGCCTGTTGACAATTACCTCCAGCTACAGCCATCAACTGAAACTCTGCAATCTGATCGCTTTTCACCTAGGCAAAGTGGTCTATTGGATGCATTGATACACGAGGGAAAAACACGAAGCATTGCTATGACACAGCCTTGTGAAGAGAACGCAAACGCTTTAGATGTTGCCCCAACTGAAACTGTGGAAAGTTCAACTGTTAACAAATATGGGGCGGACTCGGATGTCTACAGTGACCCTATCTCCCCCTTGGGTCGATCGGCTGCTTCTGTCTTCAGCGAGAATACTCCTAAGAGTGGCAGTTCACTCGATGAGTTATCGAGTTCAAACGCACGTAAGCTGCGAGTTTATACTTCTTGTTACATATACATTTTACTTATTTTTTAAAAAAAAAATTTAATGTATAGCAGGCAGCAGGGACTTCATGTTTGATTCTGGTAAAAATGTCACATCAAGGGTCAACCCACCTCGTTCAGAGTTCCCGAGGCCAGATGTTTTGCTTGGGTCAGATTGGCTCGAGGAAGGCTTTCAAAATGCTAAAGACACTGCAATGCTAAGTGATAGTATTGAAACCCTTTTGGGCGAAGATTTGAGCAGTGACATCACAAATGCTGCTATCGGAGTGTCTACATTTGCACAGCGGAAAGTCTTTGACCAATATGGCATCCATCAACAAATATCCGAGAACCTTTGATTACCGTCATTCATCAGGATTGTTACCATTGTTTCATCTACCAAATATCGTTCATGGTAATTCTGTATAGACATTACTGTTCTTAGATGTAGTTATGCATGTTAATGAGCATGAACTAGAGTAATTACTTTGATGTATCGATAATTGACAATTGCTGCAGTTGTACCTATACCATAATAACTGTGCTGCTTCCATTTTTTGGTGTATCTGTACTCTCTTTCTGGGTAAAACGTTAGAATCAGCTTTCAGTGTAAACGTCATGTATTCGTATCTAGGCCATGTAGATCGTCACTTCTGCTCCTATTGTTCGAGCTACTGTCAGCAGGCAAACATGTTTGTAGCTGACATAGACCAGATTCTGTCTGGCAATACTTGGTGCATCATCTGTGATTAAATCTGCTAAAATGTAGTAGCTGGTTTCTGAAATTCAATAGCTGGAGTGCTACTATAATTAACTAGATCTGTTACGAGTCTTACGTGAATATGTCCGTACATTAACCATATCTATACTCATGATACTCTTTTCATATGTTTTTACATATTGTAATTATTTTGGAGAACTGAATCAAACCGAATCGGAATATGAATATTTGGAGTTATTTTGTTCTGATGGTTTCTGTTTTTCAGATAGATATGGATAATGGTCAATTGTATTAATGAACCGATTTCTAAGTATTGATTGGATTTGCAACAGTAGTTATAAGAAGATATATGGTGAACACCGCCTCATTTAATTCAAAATTCTAAGTGAAGATATTATTCATTACCATTTTTTGACGGTGTATATAACACTATATAACGGTGCTAGGCAACATTCTCCTCCCTTCGATTAATTTTAAAATTGATCTTGCTCTTTCACTATTTACACCATGAAATGCTTAATACTTTCACAACAATCATCCTTTTTTTCCTTCTGTTTAAATCAATCCTATTGATTTACACAGTTGATCTTGCTCTTTCACTTTTTACACCATGAAATGCTTGACACTTTCACAACCATCATCCTTTTCTCTTCTGTTTAAATCAACCCTATCGATTTACACAATTCACATTGACAATAATTTTTATAACATAAATATCACTATTTAGGAAATTCTTATGACCTCCTATGGCATGATATAATCAGAATCACACATAAAATCTTAAAATATATACCACATATATTCTGATGTACTGTATGTGATTGTAATTGTATTAATATTCATGGTAATTCTGATGAATTATATTGCTTTTTTAAAAAAATATATATTTGGTTACATCAAGATTTAGTAAATCTTTGATAGATTTAATCTCAAATTTTATTACAATAATCGAAGCAAAGATATAATGTGTGATGATACCTTATTATATATCAGTTCCTAAGTTCAAAACTGTTTAGAAATTGGCCTTTATATTCAACAATTTTACCAATCAGATCATGTCTCGAAATCTTTGTCAGAAATATTTTTACTAATATATAAATATTTTTTGAAATAATTGAACATAAAAAAAAAAGTTTTAGAATTATCTACAGTATTTATATCAAAATTTTTTTTTTTTAAAATACTTCTAAATATGCCAAAATTAGCGTGTTTAAAACTAATCATCTAATCTGCTAAATTCTAGAGTTTGAAAATATTTATTTAGAAATATTTTTGAAAAAAATTTTGAATGCGAAAAAATAGATTTTGATGTAATTTATAATTTTTGTTCAATTTTTCTTTAGAAAATATATTTAAATAAGTATTTTAGAACGTAAAAGATAACGTTTTTAAAATGATGAGCGTGTTATAAACATTATTATCAAAACCTGGGCTTATATGAAGTTTCCCTTTCAAAATCGCTGCGGGGAATGGGGATATCCTAAGTTTAATCAATTTAGCCATCATTGCTTTTAATCCACCCCATCCAGAATGGCCCAATTCGATTCCTCTAAAGCGGATCCAAATCCGCTCACCCCGAATTCTAAACCGGACTCGAATTCAATCCCTTTCAAAAATGAATCCGGATACCAATTCAAGCCCTTTTAAAAACGAATCCAATTCAATCCCTTTCTAAAACCCCTCGAGCTGCAAAGCTTCACGATCCCGCAAAAATGGCGGCAATCCTACGAATTTCCCCTCTCACTTGTGATTCTCTCCCGATTCCGCGACAACCCAGCAAATCCTATACCCCCACTTCGAGTTCCACCCTAAATTTCTCTATTCGAGCTCGCATTTCTCGTACTTCGGCGACTTCACGGTTTGGATTTGGCTTTGATAGGAGTGAATTTGATTTGGTTCGGCTCCGAGCTGTTGCCGGTGGCAGCTCTGGTAGCGACGATGGCGGGATGCCTACCGGCTCGGGTGGAGGTGGAAGTGGTGATGGTGGTGAAGATGGTCCAAATGATAAGTCCTTTTTCTCATGGTAATTTAATAATTATTGGTTTTTCGTGTGATAATTATGTTGTGAAGAATATTTTTCGATTAGGAAGTGGAAGGAGTGTAGGGCAGAGAACTGTATCTGTTGTAGGTTAGATGGAGCTTGTATTTTCCTTTTGATTATTGCTTGCTCAAGCAGCTTTTATGTTTTTACCTTCTCTTGAATGGTATCATTATTAATAATGCCTGGAGCTAATAAAGTATAAAGGCAATGCCTTTTTCCAAAAAGAAGAGATTTTACCTTTAAGAGCGTTTTTCTTTATATGAATGGTATGTATGTATTTTAGCTGTTTTTTCTTAGGCACCACTGTAGGAGAATTAAGTACGTACCTTTATTTGCCTGAAAGCACGCCGAAACTTTTCTTGGACATAAAATTGCTACCTTAAGAAGTTTTGTAATTTATTATTTGGAATAAATTTTATTTAATAGTACCTTTATTTGCCTGGTACAATAACACATAGTTGACAAGTTATTGTATCTTGTCCAACATATTATCTTGGAGCAAATGCTGGATTTTGTTAAAATCAACATAACTTAAATCCATACAGTACATATGTGAATTTTAGACCAGTGGTTTTGTTTGACGCATGATATGGCTATGGGGACTTTAATATGTTGATGGGTACTTGATAGTTAGCTTATAAGGGAGTTTAGAGTTTTCTTCTCTAAAATGTCAGGCACTAGCAAGCTACGTCTTTTTATTAGATTTCGTTTGCTTTTTTAGCGCACTACGTCTTATTATACGAGAATTTCAAAACTGATAGAGGATTAGATTCTGATTTAAAGAAAAATGAGATTGAAGACAGGTCCTCTTTTTCATTCCTTCTTCATTGAGACGGACGTATAAGTAGTTTAATAAAGGTGCTTTAACAATGCAATTGCTTATATGTTGGTCAACCTTGTAAGGTAAGCAGTTGGTTCATCTACTAACATGTTGGCTATAAGGACATCCTCCTTGAAACACTCGTCTGCATTTTTCGCATCTTTCTCTATCCCTAATGTCGGAGATTGGCTGGCCAAAGCCTGATACAAACTACTTTAACAATCCTAGTTGATCGAGTGGTCCGTAATGCATACCTGGTTGATCGTTCTAATTAGGTTGGACTGCCAGTGCATATGGACTAAACCAGATCGAGCTAGTATGTGTGCTAGTCAGAAAACCTTAAATTTTGGCATGGACATGATTGGTATATATATTAAGACTACCTTATATTTTTGGTTTCTACGGTGGACTTTTATAGGTCTGATACTAATCTGAATTTGAGGTGATGTATGGGAACACAGAAACTTAAAATCAGCTATTCGCCCATTCTCTTGATTACATTTGATTGTTTTCATCGCAAGGATCTCAGTCATGTTCTTAAGGAAATGGCATTCATTTCAGGTACTTGATTGCTCTTGAGAAGCACCCAGTTTTCACAAAATCCTTAACTTCTGCATTTCTAACACTCATTGGAGATTTGGTTTGTCAGGTTCTTCTTTTTCATTCCCTAATTTAGCAGTTTTGGTGATGTCTGCTATTCTTACTTGTATCTTTGCTAGTCTATCGCTAGGAACCATGCAAATCCAGCATCCAATCAGATAAAATAATGTTGACAAGTTTAGAATTAAGTTTACGTAATCTTTTTTGTTGTTTTGTGACAATTGTTGAATTCGCATTAATTATTCTAAGATGTGTGAAGTATGTCATGCTAGAGACTGGATTTGTTCTTAGAATTGGTTGGATATTAGGTGGACGTGGGGCTTGTATTCTTAGCTCTTTTGATTTTTTTCCAAGTTATAAAGAGTTTTTCAACAAAATTCAATGGTGGTTTACTTCCTTGGTGGCCATATAGGAACTACATATATGATGTAGCTATTCTAGTCTAAGGAGATGACAATTGATTTAATTAAATGTTGAGTATGTGCTTAGATACATCTTGAATATGATTGCATGAATTTCTAGCGAGCAGTTGTTTATTTGATTAACCTGGTTTTAATGGGCATTCTTGTCATCCACTTTTGGTTCCCACTATGTGGCATCATTTAACATCTCTAACGGCTGTTCTTGCTTGTTTACAGCTATTGATTGACCGAGTATCAAAATGGGATGTGAAACGGACTTTCATTTTTACTTTCTTGGGATTTTCATTGGTTGGTCCTACATTACACTACTGGTAAAGAAATATAAAAGAGAAATATTTTATAATAGCTAATTAATCGAACAACAATTACCATCACTTATGGTATGGACTATGTTTTCCCTTTCTGTCATACATTGTACTTTGACACCTACTTCGAATCTCTCCGAAGTAATCAGTTTTTTTTTCTTATTTATCATTTGTTCCATTATTTTGGCAGGTACCTGACGCTGAGTAAATTGATAACCCTGAATGGAGCAACAGGTGCATTTGTGCGCCTATTACTTGATCAGGTGGCTTTTCCTTTTGCTCTTAGTTTATCTTCTCATTTTATCAGCTCCAGGTTAATTTTCTCCGTTATTTGTTTCTTTCAGTTTCTTTTCTCTCCCACTTTTATAGGAGTTTTCTTAGCTGCACTGGTTACTTTAGAGGGGAGACCTTCTCAAGTGGTGCCTAAGCTTCAGCAGGTGAAAATACTCTTTGTTTACCCTAAAGCATATTACATGCTATCAAACAAATTTTCACTTTTATCAGATTGTAATCTGCAGGAGTGGTTTTCGTCAGTCCTAGCAAATTGGCAGTTATGGATACCATTCCAATTTTTGAATTTCCAGTTTGTCCCCCAACAATTTCAGGTTATCTCATCATAATGATGTTTGGCTGCTCTTGCTTTAAATGGACCATTAAGTATTGTGATAATTTTAACTCTTAATCCTTGAAAGTTAAATCATTGCAAGTCTTGGTAATAACTTCTATATGATTGACCATTTACGTGGCATATCTATCTTCATGGAATAATTAAAAATGTTAACTCTGTAGTTTGTGTTGTTTTATGAATTTTCGAATCATTTGTTAAAATTGTAATTGATTTGCAGTTAATACCATGTGTCTTATCTAATAATCCTTCGGCAGTAAATATTTTTCCATTGACTACTGTGATCATGTATCTTATCTTCATGCTAGAATTCCAATATTCGGTTCCATCTCAAATATGGAAGCGATATTGGGTGGTTTAATGGGTTAGTCTACCCAAAGTCAATTGGTTAGTGATGGTATTGTATTAATTGTAATCGATTAGGTATAACACGAGTGGGTTGGTTACACTCTGTAGAATAAGTCTGGACTGTATATTAGGTGAGTTATAACATTTGGAATAGTTGGTTTTCTAGTTAATACTTGCAAGAAGTATAGCAGAGGCGCCGTAATGAATGATCGTTGAATGAAATTTAAATGTCAAAACAAGTCGAGTCTTTACAAAACAGTTACCACAAAAAAATCTGCCCATAGTGAAAGGTATATGAGAAAATGTCATGAGCGTTGGTACAGTGCGGCACAAGTATGGTGGTATACTAGGATTCAAGCTTAGTCCGACATCAGTTCTGGCTTGACTTAGCGTGTCTAGAGGCCAATTGACACCACCTGATGTCATTTGTTTCTTGATAGTGGCGCATTTGGCCTAACCTGTGAAGAGATGGGACTAATGTGGTGGATGCATCCAATTTGACAAGTGTGATAAAGGTTTAATGGATGAGTTTTCAACATTCTACTTCTTATATTTGTTGTACTTAGTACTATGAACAACTTTAGGAAATAGCCAAATTCACTTATATCTCCTATTTAGAAAGAAAACAAATGGCATTTGTGGGCCGCTTTCGTCGTGTTGAATTTTGTAATGATTTAAAAGGGAGGTGGTCTTTATGTCTTCAGTATTCTTCAGAGCACTTTGATGTGTAATTATTCTTTCTCATGTCAGGTACTAGGTGCTAATATCGTAGCTCTTGTATGGAATGTGATTCTATCATTTAAAGCACACAAGGAAGTTGTTTTGAAATAGGTATGGTTCTTATTTTCCTTTCTCAGATGTTCTCACGAGGGTTTTAGTTATAGTTATTCGAATTTTTTGACTGATAAACTACAAGACTGTTTTTCCTATTTAATTGTCATGAACGGGATAAACTCCCACGTTCTCATATACAAAGAGCAAAGGAAATTTGTTCCATGTGTCTAGATTCATATTGATCTATGGGAAGATTCAGAGATTTTGCATTTATATTTATTAGTACTCCCAAACTTAAAATGTGCCGAGCGTGCCATTCGTGCCATGGCAATCCGTAGTACTTTATATTTTTATAAATTATAAAAAGGTAATAAAAACAAACTAAAATTTAAATTTTTTTTTTTTTTAAAAAAAAAACAACAAAAAGGTTGCACGCAGGTGCTCAAGCGACGCGACCTATGCGCCCGAGCTGGTCGCGTCGCTGCGCGCGAAGCGACCCAAGGTGTAGCAGCACACGTCCGCGTGTCGCTTGCTGCGACCCATTAAGCCGTACCTTTAATGGGTATTGTTAATCTTCCTCACGTATCCCGCATGATGAAGATGAATAGTACCCATTCTTAAAAAAAAAAAAAGAAAAGAATTTGCTCGGCCGGCACATGCCCGGCAGTATTGCGCATTCCGCTCGGAGTGTAAGACTTTGGTTGAAACAAATTAAAAGAAATACTCAAGTAAGACTAATAGGGATGTTGCCCGGCACATAAAACTTTGGTTGAAAACTAATTAAAGGAAATACTCATATAACACTATATAGGGATGATATTTTCTCTTTGGTGCCATTTCCGATATTGATCATTTTTCCATTAGTTAAAACCAGAAAATTAATTGAGAGTGTACTGAAATAATTTAACTGTCTGACGAGTCTGCCTGAGAACTAGTTATTTAGAAGCATTTTTTGTCATGGAATATCTTGACCGCCATACCGTTTCCCACAATCTTCTAATATAAGTTGCTCTAAAGATAATTAGTAATTGTATATGAAGAAATCTGGATGTTATATTGGTATGCTTTGACTACGCATGTAAGTACGTAACAAAACATGATCACAAACTAAGGTTGCTTCACACTTAAATTATTCACATGTCTACTTGTCAACATTGCTGCATCCTTTTTTTCTAACAATAAGTTCAATTGCTGGAGGGGGTACCAGTTTCATATGTAGTTCAATAAAGTTCAGTTTCCAGTTTAATGTTTATTGAGTAATAGAGAATAGAGATCTTGAATGATTTCAAGGCTACTGTGATGCACTTATATATATATATATATATATATATACTAATCTCCACTTGACATGAGATTAGTCCGCTCCTGTCAACTCCGTAGCCGTCGGACGGCTGAAATCGTGAGCTCATTTTTCGTGCGAAAGTCGCTAACGACTTTTGAAAATCGCTAACAATTTTCTGCTCCGCAAAAACGCGCGTGTTTTCAGTTGTCGGATCGTAATGATCCGACGGCTGCAGAGTCGACATGAGCGCCTATTCTCCTAGACACGCTCTCTCTCTATCTCGTTCTCTCTCTCTCTCTCTCTCTCTCTCTCTCTCTCTATACATACACACACACACACACAAAAGAAGGGGATAAGCAATGTATGCCTTCTTTCGATACAGGGTAGCAGTTCAAGCGGATAGAAGAAGACCTTGTCTGTTTCCATTGACCTGCTAATTGAACAAGTAAGCATTGCTATTCTAAATAGCGGGTCTAAGCTAAGCTTATTGTAAGTGGTATGTGAACTTGGCCAAGTTGAATATCATGTTCATGCTGTTGAACTTATTGACTTATGGAATATATGTTTTTTACTTACTGACTTTATGATGTAAAATATCACGTTTTTATTTTAAAATTCCTTTGTGGACTTTTTCATTTTGCCAATTTGCTGCTCTTAAGTTCAAGATAAGCATTTTAAAAAGGGTGGTAGTTGCAATTGTGTATTAGTACGTCTCTTTCATGCAGTTTTGTCTACATCTTTTCAGAGTCGCTTGTAACGGTTATACCATGACACTCCCTATGACGGTCTAAAAAAAACTATTTAGAAGTATGTTTTGAAAAATTTTCAACATCGAAGTTATAGATTTGATAAGATTTATAATTTTCATTTTAAAATTTTTTTTAAAAATATTTCTAAAAATATGTTATGGGACTTTAAAGTTTAACGGATTTGAAGCAGTCTAAAATAATTCTAAAATCCGTTAAATTCGTTAAACTGTGGAGTTCCAAAGTATATGTTTAGAAGTATTTAAAAAAAAAAAATTAAATATGAAAGTTATAGAACTCATCAAATCTATAAATTTTTAAATATTTTAATTTTTCTCATTGATATATGCCACTAAGCATTTCAACATCACAGGGATAGGAGTCCTTTTTGTTCGATTCTTATTTTTTTTTATTTTTATCATTATTTAAGTAATATTATTTTTTCTCGGAGAAAACTAAGGTGGGACATGGATGACATTGTTGTCAATGTCTCAGAATATTCTCTGACGAAGCATATGGGATTTTCCCTTTTTTGTAATCATGTTCTGGTTTGTGTTATTTTTTTTATATAATCTAGTTTGACAAAGGGCACCCAATGGCTGGATATCTTCAATGGTGGTATCTTTCAGTGACTCTCTTAAGTCTGCTTCACTGTTTTCATGGACAGATACGTTCCATTTCATCAGCAGATTCAAAGGTTTTGTGCTTGGAGGTATGGTTAAAAACATTATAATGTTTTTAATTAGGATACATATTTAGAATTAAAAAAAAATAGATAGAAATTATAAAATATAAAAATCTCTTTTTATATATTATTTTTTATGGATTATTTCTGAGCATACATTTGAGATTTACGGTGCGATATGTCCAATCTCCGGTAATTTGCATCAAACCTACCAGGCAGCACGCCATCATGGCGCTAGCCTGACGTCGCAATTGCAATTTACTAGAATAACCCCAGACCTAATTTGAGTGTAGATTTGAGCTTTGACATTCATTGTCAACGGTCACGTCGCCCGACGACAGACGTGGACCCCAGCCAGGTTTGACTCCCGAGGTGTCGTTGTCTGGTAGGGGACGTGGGCCGTTGATGGGCTACGGACGGTATCTACTACCGTACGGGCAGTGCCGGATGCGTGCCCGATTTATTTGACTTTCTCCTCATTTTGACCATCAAAACTGTATCTATTTTCCATGTATCTATTATTTAATGGATTATTAACTAATCGATACACTCAGTCTCACTCTCCTGATAGTGTAAGGAGTTATTCACCTATTTGATCACGTTCTAAATGTGGACTAGACTCACTAGAGCGACCTATTCAATCCATTAATTTGGATTCCATTGTTATTCGCTGAAACCTTTGTTTTTTGTGTTTGTCAAAAAAAAAAAAACTTTGGTTACATAATTTGAATAAATTATTTGTTCAATAAAAATACTAAGCTCGTTTGGAGTGCTATGTAGCTCGCCAAAAATTCTAAGATAGTTCTTTTGAATATCAAAGTAATTGGTATGGGACATTTCAGTTTAAATATTATAATATAAATGACAATATTATATTTGCCGATTGGAGTACGAATGTATGGAACAATACTCTATGAAATCACAAGAATAATATACATTGTGTCTGTATGCTTAATTTAATCAGTTAGATCATTAGGAGAAAAGATATCCGGATCAGATGGTTGGGGCATAAACAGGACATGTGATTAATTGGAATGTTTTCCATATTGATTAATTGCTAATATAATTTGATTTCCAAATTCCATATCCGATAAACTTATACCTACTGTTTAATAATTCCCTTCTTTGAGAAAATTGAATATCAGTCCTAGGTTTTTTTTAAAAACTTCTTACAAATTAGCCACTCATTTGAAACTCTTAATAATTTAGTTCATGTCTCCAAGTTTGTATTAAGAGTGTTTTTATGATTATACAAGCATTTTTTAGGAAAAAAAACAATTAAATAATTTTTTTTAATGTAATTTATGATTTTTATGTTCAAAGAATTTTTTATAAAGTATTTTTAAATAAATATCTAGAAACTTTAAAGTGTTAGTAGATTTAAAATTTAATCTGCCAATCCATTAAAATAAAGTCTCAAAACACACTTAGAAATATCTTTAAAAGAATTATAAATATAAAAAAAATAAACTTTGATGTTTTTTATATTTTTTTATGTTTAATATTTTTTTTAAAAAATATTTTTAAATATATATATGTCGCACAAAAAATAGCTGATCATAATGAGACTTCTTTATAAAACGTAAATTGATGCTTGGATGATATTTAACTCTCCCATTCTTTTCCGCTCTTATTTATTTATAATTTTTTTTATTTATAATTTTTTATCCTTACTGTTTGTTGATGCAAATGGTACTTCATATTTTATACAAGGAAAATGCTATCTCGAGGCAGCAAAGATTAAAAAAAAAAGGAAAATAAAATACCAAATCTCTAAAACATCAGAACATGTCGCATAGCTTTAAGTGAGCAGAATCTGACATACATTAAAGTTGGCTAACGCATGCTACGAAATAGTTTAGAAAAAGTGACTTTTGCGTATTAGCTCTCCGTTTTTATTCTTCGCGTAAATCAGTTTCTGTAAATACGTTTTCAAGGACTGATTTTTTTTTTTTACAAATCAGTCCTCCGACAACGTATTTTTGAGGGACGATTTGTAAATTCCCAAATATAAGAGGGCTGATACATAATTTTCCCTTAGAAAACCCTTAAATGTCAAAATGTAGAATTACATGCCATAGAGACTAAAATATCTAAGGGAGAAATTCACCAAAGATTTAGGTTGGTATATATGATATAAGATATTCATGTCGCATACTTTCGTTGCATGTAGAGAAATTGTAATCAAGAACGCTAATACCATGGAGATATTCATGGGAATTTATTCTTTAAATCATATATTCAGTTTGTATATATGATATAAGATGTAGGTGCAGCTATAAATACTTAGTTACACCATGCGGTTTAGGACTAGATATTTATATACCCTCTCATATACTTAGTGAATTATGTTTATGTTATTGTCTGTGAATGTATTAATTTTGTCGAATCATGTACACTATTCTTACTTGATATGTATTCTCTCTATCAAATCTTCCATGATTCATGTCTCGGTCAAACGGGCTTTGTCCAAAAAGTTTATGCATTGCAAAACGTTGACAAAATAGCCATTGCTTTGTTAAACAATTTATAAATGACTCTAAATAAATTAATAAATATTTATTTATTTTTAAAATTATAAATATGAAAGAAAATATTTTTTATGTATTCCTTTTTTTTTGTATTTATTTAATTTTTTTAAAAATATTTTTAAATAGTTAATTTAAGCCTTCAAATTTTTATAACAGTAAAGATTTCATAATTGTAGAATATCCGTATGGATATGTTTTTTGAAAAAATTATGAATACAAAAGTTATATTGCATGTAAAATTATTTTTTATATTCAATTTTTTTTTTTTAAAGTCTATTTTATATTAATTTAATAATTATTACTAAAGAAATAGATGTTGATTTATATGAGATTGAAAATTCAGATTTTTTTTTTTTGGAACATTGTTCCTAGTCTAAACTGTCCTATTTTAAAAAGGGCATGTGGCGAAGAAGTACTAAGCTCCGATGCCCGGACTTGGGCAGCAGTACCATAAGCTGTTAATCTTTTATCGTGTTCGCTTTGATGAATAAATGGGCACTCGTTGTCTGTTTGGATGTTGAATATAAAAACTGTATCCAAAATTATAAATTTTATTAAATTTTATAATTTTTATATTAAATTTTATAATATATATATATATATATATAGAACGCTATATAGAATTCAAATGCCGAGAATTTAGATGCTGTCTTGAAAGACTTAAAGGATAAAAAGAATTGAGTTTTCTGGAAACCATTGCTAGTTTTTTAAACGCTTTTCAGCGCTTCTTTATAAATTACCAAATAAGTCCAGAATAAATCTATACGAAATTATGTATAAAAATTTAAATGGAAGAAATAAAATTTAATGTATTATATAATATTCTTATATTTTTTCCCAAATACTAGAGGCTCAAATATTAATTTATAGATATTTTTTAGAAACTTTTAAATATAAAATTAAATCGTATAACAAATTATTTTTCTGTATATTAAAAAGTAATAGGCATGTGTTAATTATCACGAAAAGGAAAATTTATTTTAAAATTGGACTAGTACAGAAATTTATTTGTAGTTATATAAAGATCTACACTTCTTTCCTATTCATCCAATTCCTTATTCGTTTTCCTCGTTTCGTGACCTTAAAATTGCACTGATATCTGACCCCCAAAAATTTTGCAATAATATATCTTAAATATTCCGACCGGAGGAAGTGCCATATCTGCTTTTTAAAACTATATATAAATCAGCTATTAATTTTAAATAGTTTTAAAATTAGCTTTAATTTTAATATTTGTGTAAAATTATTTTAACTATTATACAAGTATTTTTTTTAAAAAAAGTTGAATATTAAAAATAGATTTTGTAATAATTTACTATTTTATATTTAATGTCTTTTTCTAAAAATACTTCTAAATAAATATATTGAGAGTTGAGACTTTAAAATCAAAGTGCAAACAATTAATCCATTAAAATTTTAGCCTCAAATATCTATTTAGAATTAGTTTTTTTTTTAAAAAAATTATACAATAAAAATAATAGATTTTATGTGATATATAAATTTTTGTATTTACTTTTTTTTAAAAAACTGTTTCTAACTAGATATTTTAGACCTTAAAAATAATAAATTTAAAATAAAAAAAATATAAAATTTAATTAATACATGAGCTGATTAGTAAGTTGCCCTTGCTACAACCATTGTGCTAAGCGCGCATGTACACTGTATTTAAGCCCCTGATCTGTAACTATATTGTAAATCAACCCCTTCATTTAAATTATTACAAATAAACTTATGTGGCAGGTGGTCTACAACTCCGCTCCTCAAAACTATTTATAAATGATCATATATATTTAAACCCTTACAAGTAAGCTTATGTATCGCAGGTGGTCTACACTGTCGACCCTTACAAATTAGCATATATATTTAAATCCTCAAAAAATATCTATTTTAGAGAATATATAAATATACAATAAAAATATATTTTAATATAATATATAATTTTAAATATAAAATTTGCCAATATATTTTGAATATATATTTAAAAATATTAACAGTTTTAACTCGTTAAAATTTTAAATTTCAAATTAATAATTTACAAATTTCTTTAAAATTAATATAAAAAATAGTATAATTTCAAATTTTATATTTACTTTATTTTAAAAATATTTATAAATAAGAATTTTATAATATCAATGATAACAAGTTGTAAACAATGTGCTTCTTCGTAACATGGCAGAGACTCCAGAGAGGCTGATACACAAGTGTCACACTCTAAAATGCATAGTAGCACATGCTCTCACTTCCAGGAAGCTTCCAGGAAATAGAATTTCTTGTGCATGAAGCTACCGAATAAATCAACATCCAATGATATTATCTCCTAGTTGATGAATTAAAATCTTTTTTTTTTAAAAAAAAGGTTCTAACCTCTCGAATTTGCATCCAATTTATTCATCTAAAATAGGTGAGATCGAATAATATGAGACATTCAGAATATACCACTAAGATAATTAATCTTAACCAAAGAGGCCAAAACTACCAGCAAGGTTTAAAGAAAAAGAAAAATTGCAAATAGAGGGCCAATCGGCTCCACCACTTCATGTACATCACATGCAAACTACCCGCACCATGCGCTGTACAACGATATCTATCCGATCGGCATCACGCGGTTGTTATAAAACAACCCAAAGAACTCGGGAAAGAAACGAATTCACGTCTACATGACGCTCCACGATTCAAGCGTTGGGAAGCTCGGAAGCGGATCGAAATCGAACCCGACCGGCGACACGACGAGAGAAGCCGGCCCAACCACGTTGGTGGGCCCGGCCGTCTGAACCGGCGCCCGGTTTAGTGAGAAGGCTGACGTGTCAAGCGTGGGAAGACAGCCAGGAGGGAGCGTCGAGCCGATTCGGTTGGGCCTATAAGGCTCCGGTTTAAGCACCGGTTCGGCGAGGTCCGATTCGGTGAAGCGTACGCCGGTGACCTGCTGGACCATCTGGCGGAAGTTGGCTGCGTCGGCGGTGATGAAGGTGGTGTTGGATTTCTTGGAACCACGAGACTTGCGCTTGGTAACTCGGCCGGTCTGGGCGGAGAGAAGCGGTTTCGACCGTGTTGGTCCGGAGGAGGGGGAAGGGTTGGCGAGGTGGAGGTAGGAGGAGGTGGGAGAGTTGGAGTTGGAGTTATTGGAATTTGAGGAGCCCTCGGAGATGGAGATCTGGAGAGCGCGAGTTAGAGCTTCGGTTTCGCGAGCGAAGTTGTCGGACAACCAGGGAGTGTAGGTCCATGGATTCTCAGCCGCCATTCCAGAACTTTTAGGCAGATTATTTTTTTAAAAAAAAAATTTCAGTGAAGCATCAATTGGTTGATGGAGGAAGAAGAACGGGGAATGAGAAGACGAGCGAGAGAAGCAAGAGAGCTGATATAGAGGAGGCGAAGAGGGGGGTGCAGCGGGGGAATTTAATAAGACGGTGGGAAGAAAACGCGTTGGATAGTACACGTGTCAGTTAGAGCAGTAGAGCGACGGTGTAGGGGTATTTTGAGGAAATTAAAATTATTTAGTAAGAGTGAGGAAGGAAATATAGATGGTGGTGGGCGCGAGAGAGAGAGAGCGAGAGAGAGGTTGACGGTCAAGCAGCGTAGACGGTAGGGACCACGCGGTGTGCATGCAAAGCCTGCTCAGATAAAAAATTTCATGCAGATTTATAAAGCTCAACTTTTCGGTTAATAGTACTTGAATTAATCTATTTAACTAGTTCCATAAAGTTCCTAAAATACTATAAGTATTTATTTTATAATTCTGAACTCATTGATTTGTGAGTATACATATGTAATATATACATGCTTTAGAAATATTAACAATTCTGAAAAAGCAATTTGATAAATATAACTTCCAGCGATTAGTGTTGGAGTAAATTTGTTCAGTATTTTCTCTTGCGCTACTGCTACTGCTGTTAAAGTGTCAATATCTGCACAGCAAAAAAAAAATAATAATAAAAAATAAAAAGTAGACCCTGGATAAACAAGGCCTTTTATGGAGAGAAAATTGGAAATTAAAAGAGGAGAGTAGCAGGAGTCAGGACTAGGAGAGAAAGCATGAAAGCTTAACGTGTGTCGCCAGCGGTGACGGCAGCGTAGCCGTGTACTGCCGTCACGTGTATGTGTCAGACAATGGCAAGGTGGGGTCGGACAGTGACACCGTCGTCCGCCTCCTTCACTGACGGCGACCCGCTCTTCATACGTAAACCACCTCTAATTTTATTCACTAGATTATTCCCTTCTGATATAACATTAAATAAATAATTAAAGAATTTTTAGTTTTTAGTATGAAGAAACAATAAATATTTATCTTATTTTTGTCTCTTATTTTATAAATATAATATATGTTACTTTTTTTTTAAAAAGAAAAATTGTCTTATACACTACTATTATTTGGAATAATAATATATCATAATTTTAATAGTATTATTGTTATTTATCTTATATTATTTTTAAAAATGGGATAATACCATATCAGCCTCCGTATCTTCGAAATTGCCGTATCAGCCCCTAGAAACGTATTTTCAGGGACTGATCCGGAAATCGATTCAAAATAGAGGGCTGATACGGTATTATCCATTTAAAAATTGTTTGTAATATTCCTTTTAAAGTATTAAAGAACCGGTTCAGCAAAGCTTCTAGACGGTGGACTTATCAAGTATTAAATCTCCATACTGAAACTTCTCTCTAGAGGTCCGTCTCCGTCCACGTATCGCAGCCGTTCAAAGGAAGAAACCGCGAGTGATTAACGAGTGCGATTGGATTATGGTCAGCGATGACGTCCGCGCTGGAGCGTTTCTGAATTATCTTTGTATTTTACTTTAGAGATTGATTTTCGTTTCCTTCTTTTTTTAAAGTCTGAATAATTGTTGACGTGTGCAGTGCGTCACCCTTCGGTCAGCAGTTTGATCAGTGGAACTGTTGGGGATTTTTGACCAGTGACTACAAATTTCACCCAAAAAAAAATTTAGCACATTGATGGACTAGCTACTAAGACCAAAAAAGAGTATTCTATATTTGGTATGCATTGGGTATCAAAAAAAAAAAAAAAATACATTTTACTTGTACAAAAACAGATTAATATTGGTTTGAATTTTTAAGATTGTAAAAAACGAAAGCACAATACGTTCAGTTGTTCCAAGTTACAACAAAATGGAAATATATTTCTTTAATAAAAAGGAAGAAAAAGCAGTAATATGTTGAAGAGAAATATTTGTGCCACCAACTTTGGCACTAGTAAATATCTAAATCCATTTTTGTATGGTTAAAATAACAAAAAAAATCAAATTTTTAGATGTCTTTTGAAAACTTTTATAAAGGTTGGAGATTGTGATAAGATATAATTTTTTTTTGTTAAATATTTTTTAAAAAATATTTATAAAAAAATAGTTTGGAGTTCCAATATATAACGACTTTGTAACGGATTTACTGCTTGTCAAATTTGCTTCAAATTCACTTTTTTTCTAAAAGTAAAAATATTTAACATAAAAAATTTTATTTTTTATCAAAATTTATAAATTTTACGTTAAAAGAAATGAACTTCAATCCTATCTATGAGCGTCAGAATTAACTTGTGGACTAATATGTGGTACTAATCAATGGACATGCTTACCGCTTTAGGGCCTAATTAATACAATAAATTATTAACACACCTTTGTAGAGCATACTCACATGCACAAGTCAAACAGTAGTAATTTAAAATTTAATGAATATCCAGCACCATCATTTAATCATTTGTTTAAGTACTTTTGTGAGGTTCAATAACATTGAAAACTAGTTTTGCGCGTGGAGTATACATATATTAGTCATTTATAATCATATATAAAAAATAATATTAAAAAATATAATTTTATATAAATTGATAGTTATTTTTATTAACATACTATACTGTATTCACTGTATTCGTTATATATTATTAGAGCAAAAAAAATACTATATGTCATACAAATTATTTAAAAAGTGACGTGAAACGGTAGTTTATATATATATATATGATCAAATTCTTTTTTATATAAATAAAACTTTATTTATGAAAATAAATATTACATATTATATAATATAATTATTTTATAAATAATATTTATATATCTATTTAGATTATTTTTATAAATTATTATTTTATTAAGTATTAATATTAGACTTTTTATATTTTTTAAATAAGTTAAATGACTTTTTAAATTTCTATCAATTAATATAAATACCACATGACTCTTTTATAATAAGAATAACAAATACACCTAATATTTCAAAATTTATTTGGAATTCCACGCGGCACAATAACTTTAATATAATAGTTTCATAATATATATATATATATATATATATGTTTATTTATTTATTTATTTATAGATTATCAATTGGGAGCGAATTTATAATTTCTTTTTGAGAAAACCCTGAATTATAAATGTTGTTTGGGTCAATAATATTAATGAACTCATCTTTTGAGACTAGGATAATTGTTTATTTATGCTTTATTGCTTTAGTATTCAATCCTGAGATACTCATGTTAATAAATCGTTGTAGGTCCTCATCCTTTGAATTTGTGCAGAATCAAATGATCCCAGAGAAAAAAGAATGATCACCTTATGTGTGTCTTAAAAATGGATCGATTATTGGTCAAATTTTCATGTTTGTCTTAAAGAAGTTCGGAATATCATCATCCAACTTTCGGCTAGGCTCGATATCAATTATCCAAGGCTTCTATCTGCCGTCCGTATTCTTCTTTCCACTTTGTTTCTCTTTCTCTCCCTCTCTATTGCTCTCAATGATCGTTTACTAAAATTAGACTTTAGGATAGCAAATATATCGATAGAATCGGCTTCATGTCATGTAACTTATGAACTTTATGAATTCCGTTATTTTAAATGTAGTTGATTTTCCAACTAATTTAATAAATAAATATAGATTTCCAAATATTTGTTAGCATTTATCTTGAATCTTGTGATACTTATATGTATCTACTCCACCAATTAGTGGAATCGATCTTTTAGATTTGGTCAAATCATTGGACTGATTAAAGACCACTTTGAAAGGCATGTTACATAATTTTGAATCCTAAACGATTAAACTATTCAATTATTAATTAAAATCTAAAACTCAGATCATTGTAAATCAAGAAAAAAGATCGTTGTAAATCAAGAAAAAAGTGTTCATGATACATTTCATGTCTATAGAAAATTGCTCAACGTTCCAAGTTCTCAATTTTCTAACTTTGTCAGTTGTTAATCTATTTGGTTTGTTACTGGAGGCACAAAATATACTTAGGAATTTGCACCAATTATTCAGTTTAATAGGCATTGGATATATATATAAAGATCGACCTTATTCAAATATAAATAAAGTTGCACATCGACGATTGGCTTTTCTAACAGAGAATTGGATCTATTCATCTTAATATAGTACACTAAAAACTCCAATACTAAAAAGTTGTGGGTGCATCAGGAGCTACTGGTTAAGCCACCTAGCATGTATCTAATCCAAATCTCCCCCCCCCTGGAGGTTTGGCACAATAATAAAAAGTTACTAGTCATCATTATATTTTTGGTGGCGATAAATTGTTATCCAAATATCAAAAGTGCGTGAAACTTAGTATGTATAGATGACATATTATGTGACCAATGTAAGTCATTTTATTTTTCAAAAGATGTCATAGATCATGTATTTTTGGCAATTATTTTCGTAACTGATCAATTTTTTGTGACCTCATAACAGATAAATTCACTCCTCGATACTGCAGATCACACATCTCTGTGGGCTTTGTATTTTTCTTCTATTTAAGTTTGCAACTGTTAGAATTCTGTGTTCAACTACAGAGCATACGTTTCTGGGCCTAGAATCTTAAGAATGGAGCCGTCTTTAGAGGCTACAATTATCAATTATGAGCCTGTCTTTTGGAGGTATGCTGATTGTGATTCACGCATCAACGTGTCAACAGGTGGAGCTAATCTGTTTCCCAACAATTTGGACAATAAAAAGAATGTGCAGAAGTGAATAAGGCATGAAGCCGCAGCTAGGTCCGTGCCTTGCAGCAGGCAGGGGTGCATCGTTCAGTTGGCCGAGTCATAGTCGGAGTCGCGGAAATGTGGGCTGGCGATGATGGGCTGTTGTTCTCGGCACTTCCTGGGTGGAATCTAATGAATGGACTGACAAACCATGAAAGGATCAACCAACGCTCGAGGAAGCTGAACTAGGTCCAGATCTGATGTTGGTTTGGTTTCTATACCACTGAACTAAATTAAGAACCAATTGGACCTCAAATCGGCCCATCAAAATACGAATAGAGTCCAGCTCAACTTAATTATTAGCCAATTTAGGCAATGGTTTACTTAGTCTAATTGGGCACCTCAAATTAAATTAATTGGATCAGTTAAGATTTGGACCTAATGGGAGTATGTTGACTTAATCAATCTTGTGATACTTAATGTATCTATCCAGCAAATTTATCGCAGAAAAAGCTGTTTTATCAGCAATTTCAGATCTGTTTCATCATGAAATACATCCTCTTTACTCTTTCATCAACCAAAACTGTTTCATGAACAAAACTACTGAAAAATCCCAAAATCAAATTTGATCGGCATTATCAATATCAAAACTGCAGAACGGTGGTTGGCGTAATCTCAGACTATTAATTTGCTGGATTTAATGCTCCATCCAGACTTACTGTGCTTGTAGTTTCTTGACCAATTTTATATAATTACTAGTTTTCTAAATGTGCCATATACGGATGTTAGTTATATATAATAATATATAAATAATAATACTGAAAATTTACTTTCTTTATAATTTGTGTACTATAACTTTCTATAAATTAATAGTGAAATATTCTATACAATTTTTAATATATATATACACACACTACATAATATATAAATATAATAATTGTATATTAATATTTATATATTCATTTAGATTATTTTATTAAATATTTATTTTTAATATTAGATATTTTATATTTTTTAAATAAGTTAAAGTCAAATATCATATGGCACATCAAAATTTATATTTTAATAATTTAAAAATTTGTCTTATCGAAGAGTTTTGGAGGCCGATTTTTCACCATCCGCAGGAGGAGAGAGATAAATCTTTCTATGTCCATGAGAAAAGTACGTTTTTATGATATTTGAATCTGAAATTTTTGCTTTATGCAGTTCTAGTTGGCTTGCGTAATTAAGGCGGCACAAGCCAGTGATAAGACGAGTCCATTAACACCCTAATTTCATCATATATGAATTCAGTTTAACTGTCTCTAACTTCCCCCAATTCTCGACCTCTCCAAAGTGCTGGGCGACGCGTCAAAGCGCTGCACGATACGCTACTCGTCACGCCACCTCGCCGCCCCCATTCTACTCCGATCGAGAAACTTTTTTCTTTCTCGTGGCGGCGGCGAAGATGTCGCGTTGAGATTCGTCCGCCCCGGCGATGAAGCCGAACGATGGACGGTCAAGATTGCTCCTCCTCGCTCGAGGGGATCGTGGGGTTGGATCGGCCCAAGTTGGTGGAGTGGGATGAGTTACAGCAGGAGCTCGCAAGATTTTGTAGCCTCTCCTCAGAACTCGACAAGGCTACCGACCGCAAACAGCAACTCGCCGGTCGCCTCCAATCCGCAATACAGGTAAGTTATCACTCTTGATTAATTGTTATTCAAGCCGTAGATATTTCGGCTGATCAATTACTTTATATTATTGGAGAATTAGAGTATCAAATTGTGTGGGTTATAGTGTAGTAAAGGTAAAACAATACTCTGGCCTTTTCGTAACTGTGAGATAATTAATCTTCTTTGACTTCCACAATTATTTTTTGTTATATTACTCGGTCTTTGTTGAGCGGAAATTATCAGCAGGTAAGGTCGGAGTCGTTGCGTCAATTTAACGAGCTTGAAGAGATGAAGCAGAAACTGCAGGCAAAAAAGACTTTGATGTCAGAGATGTCGATACGCACGAACAGGTTGTCAGAGGATCTAAAGAAGAAAAGAGATGAGCTGTCCTTTGCAATCAGGCTCTTACTGGTCTCTGGAAAGACCCTTTCTGCCGCCGATGAGCATTTGCAGGTACTTCAAATTGATTGATGTAAGTCATGTAACTATCTGTTCGGGAGTTGCTTATTGGGTTTGCTTTGTCTGTGTGTAGTTGTATGCATGATAATTGATAAGTAAAACTTGCATGCGCATAGCCTTGGTGATTCGGAGCATGATAATTACATTGTCTGTGTGTAGTTGTATGCATTTTGGTGTTTGCTTCATTTACTAACTTGCTTAGTCTTTCATACTAAAACACTAAATATTATTGAAAAGTGAATTTTGTTATACAGTTTTTGATAACTGAGGATAATCTTTGGACAATGAAACTTTGGATTTGCCTATACTCCTAACTCTGTGAAATTGAAGTTTTCCCACGGCAGCACCACAAAATATTTGGTCAATGGTATATATACATATTGCACTCTTGGCCCGTCAATTCAAATCATGTATTGCAGAAATTAAGGGATTTTCTTTTAAATTTGTAAGACGGGTGGGTTTCACTTTGAGGTGAATATTCCGAAATGTTTAAATTGTGGCGTAATCAATATACATACTAAAGATTGCATAATATTTTGAAAGATCTACATATAGGGTGAACAGCATGATATCACCGAACTTTCATGTTTATTTCAACTTGGTCTCTCATTTAAAAAATAGAATTTTTTTTTTTTTTTTAAAACTTAAGTTTCATAGTAACATTTTTATTACTCATCGTTGTTGAATTGAGATACCAAAATCAAATGACTATAAAATTGAGTGAGCAACCATGATTTTTATATTTGAATCTTATATTTTCCTCCATAATCTACATAGCTCAATTTTTTGAAATACTGTCTCTATTTACTACTAGCTCTTGAAATTCTTGCAAGTTGTACCTTAATATTTACAGCTTGAGGGGCAAAACCAACCGTGTAACAGGGGGGCGGGGGCAGGTTCGAGCCCCGTATCCCTTAGTCTGTTTTCTATAACTTGAGTAAATTGCCACTTAAGAGATTGGAAACTAAATGGGGGCAAGTCATATTTAGTTTGTTTAGTCCCTTGGACTGGGATCGAGAGTAGACATAAATTCTACTCCAAGATAGTCATATCAGTTTCACATTAAGAGGTAACGGTTAGAAATGTTTGTGGCGGTACTTTCTTGCTTGTTATCAAATCAAAACAAGCCATGTTATAAAAAATCTTATAGTTGGCTACATAATTTGAGAGGCATGATTTTGATTTTATCAGGTCTAGCTAGATATTTTATTTGGTTAGTTGCATTATTTCCATTGTTGAGCATTTACCAAAAGAAAATGCAGCATATTTCATGTAGAATACTCTGACTTTCTGCGTAGTTTTAATAAAAAAGCCTCTTAAGTGTATCCTTTTTTTAGTACTTCATGAAATACCCTACTTTTTTTTTCTTTCCAGGAAGCTATAAGGTTACTAACAGGTAAAAGGGGATATGGTTCTCTGAGGAACATGCAGAAGATGCTGAGAATAAGACAACAGTATATGGTATCCCAAGTTGCAACATTGTATCCTGTGAAGACCTTAAATAAACAACATCCTATGGAGAAGCACGATTTATGTTCTCCTGGTAATGTACCACATTCATTTACTTGCACAAGTGCTATATCTATTATTGTGTATAAAGAAAAGAAACAAAAGTCATTTTTTCCCCATTGGTAACTTGGAATACATGTCATGATTCATGTTAACATGACTATTTTGAATGCATTTTGGGGATTTAGCCTAAGATGATAACCTTCTAAATAAACTCCTAAGTATGTGTGTGTGTGTGTGTACAGTACAGTACAATGAAGGATGCTGCACATTGGCCAACATGCTGTAGCTCTACTGCAGTAAGGGTCTTGTTTGTTTCTAGCTGCCGTCAGTTGGATTATGTAGTTGACAAACCATCACAACTAGGTGGCCACAAGATTGATTGAATTTGTGACGAATGTATTATGAACAGAGTTTCCTTGTCAATTATGCAGAAGCATATCCTTCATAGCATTAACTCATTACATCAGCCACTTATTGAAGTTCAAGCTACATTAAGAACTAAATGCAGTTTTAATGTTTTCAAATAAAAAAAAGTAAGCTACATTAAGAAGGTAAGAGCTCTATTTACTACTAGCTCTTGTTTGGTCTTCCATGTACGTTTTGCATGGATTATGTTAAATGATTACTAGTGCCGCTTGTTTCCTCCTTATTCATATTTCCTTCATGCCATATTAAGCTTGGATTTCTCGTCCTTGTTCTTACATTAGCATTGAGATTATTATTTTTTCAGGGGAGTCTGCATCAATGCCCTCACAGAAGTCAGTACTGACAATTTTAGGTCTACAACTAACTGTGATTCCTGTCAAAAAATTAAGTTTTTTCGGAAATAAGGAGGAGGTCCAGAAGTCTGCAACTGTTTTGGGTTATGTTGCACATGTAAGTTGTTTTCTCACGTATGATGCTAACCAGCTAGGACCTTTTTTTTTTTGAGATTATTGTGGTGAAACTCTGCCCTAACCGGCTACTTTGTGCGACCATCATAACAGGTAGACTCACAAATGCACCTGCTTGGAGTTAACTTTCTTCATCCTTCTCCTTAAGTTAATTGCCTAATTTGTATAGTTCTGTATACGTTGGGACTTATCTTGTGCTTCTTCCTCGGCTTTGTAGGCTGTTATGCTTATTGCATCTTACATTGGGGTCCCTCTTAGATATCCCTTGCGGTTGGGTGGTTCCCGTTCATATGTTCTTGATTATGCACCATCAACAGAGTCCACATCATCTGAGTCTGCATCAAGTTCTATGGATATGAATGCAGAGCCTATTGCGTTTCCACTTTTTTTGGAAGGCCAAGACACTACAAGAGCAGCATATGCGATATTTTTGCTGAACAAGGTAGCTTTACATGACGTAGCATTCTTTTTGTCTTTTCGTGTAGCTTAGAAGATAAAAAGCATCTATCACCATTTTTATGTATTTTGTCCCCATCAAGGTGCTAAAAAATGACTTCACCCCTAGTTATGAACTCCGTTAAGTGTTAATTCATATTACTCAAGTATTCTAAAGTGTTATCAATCAAGGTTTACCGTGTCGTGCCGTTTCGAGTTTCAGTAAACTCAGATCTCGAGACGTGCCGATCATGCCGTGCCGACCCAGCCGAATCATACAATTATCAGAAAAAAATTTAGAAATAATGAAAATTTATTATATAAATAGTAATGAAAAATTAAATAATAAGTAGAAGTCTCATTCATTTGTTAAACAAAGTATGGATTACATAAGTTATTATCACGTTAAGTGTCGGAATGGTTGATAAAAAGGATCAACGAAACCAAAAACAAGTAAATCTATCCCGTACGTTGTTTGAACAAAATACACCCACCTATCCCACGAATAAACAATGAAGGTACCCACCTTTAAAAAGGCTGCCCAGCCAGCCAGCAAAAAAAACTGCCGACTGAAACGGTCGGCACCGGCCGTGATGGCCGAAACGGCCGTCCGCCATGTGGTAGCACCGAGACGTCTCGGTTGGCACAAGGCGTGCCATGTGCCTAACGAGAAGTCAAATCTTGCTATCAATTCAAATTTTTAGCTTTATGATACTTTATAACGCTTGGTATGTTTGAACACTTTTAAAACATTTATGCAATTTAAAATTGAGGAAGAAGTCATCCTTTTGGCATGTATATAGGGGCGGCTGATCATGCCAAAAGGGCATCAAGGGGCCAGATCTTTCCAAAAGTCGTTAGCACGGGCCCGATCATGTAATTACCCATTTCAATTTGCACGTAGGGGATTTATCCCACCTGAAGAGTGTTTAGAGAGAGCTTGAACCTCTCCAAAAAGGGGAATGGAGATAAGAGATGATAAGGATACACCTAATCCTTGTAAATATCTTCCTTCATAGGGGATTGAGAGAGTCATGTTCAACACTATGTAAACTAGTCAAACAACTCGCAAATAGGTTGAGTCGAGTTGTACTCGACCTTAATCTAGCATAGCTACTTGTGCTTAATAGAACTTATAAGCTCAATCCAATAGACTCAAATAGGTCATGGAACTGACTGGAAGAGCATCTTTTTTACCGTTGATACCAATATGATTCAATAGGGCACTAGATGATTCATAATAATAAAACCTGACGAGTTCTTGAAATTTTAAGCGCAAAAGATTGCAGTAAGAGCCAAAATTATCCTACGGGTAGCTTAAGTCTACTAAGACTTTGAGCTACCATATTTAATAGTAAACTTCAAGAAATTTTATTAACCAAAGATGCATGGGGAAGTGTAAATAAAGATAGCTGCGACTGGGATTATCAGTAGTATACCCTCACAATGCGGTCTCCTCTGAGCTTAATAAAGCTCACAATCAGGGAGAGCTAAAACTCGTACTCGAGATTTTGGGTCAAGTTTGAGAAGAGCGATACTCGACTCGATTTTAACTCCACACTAGTCGTAATAAATTGTTCCTGAAGGTCCAGCAACCAGCTCTGGCTTGCCTTTATCTGCTGCCTTGCTGGCTGCCTGATCCTGTTTACCTAGCCTACTACATCAGTAATTTCTACTAATGCAACAAGTAAACTCATGTCTCGAGCATTTCATTTAAAAAATTGACTGAAGCATTCTGTTTGTGTTCTTAATCAGCTAACTCACCCCAGCTAGCGCCGAACATTCTGTTTGTGATCCTCACTTCAATTTTTGGGCTTCTGTCTTCCTCCATCTTCTTTCTCTTCTTTCTGCTTCTCTTCTGTGCTTAAGTCGAACCTGCTGCTGATTGCCTGCCCTTCCTATTGATTCTGTCTCCCAACTTCATTGGTGGTGGGTTGACATTGTTGCTGCCTACTTCCCTTCCCTTTCGAAATTTAGTGCTCCTCAACTCCATTGTTGCTTTGCTGCATTCTTTCTCTTTTTATGCTGTTCGGTTCCTTCTTCTCCTTGTGCTGTACTGTTGTGCTGCAGAGTGCTTCCTGATGATGGCTGTTTACTATCCTCTATGGTTTCTAGTCTCCTTGGGCTTTCGAGAATGTTTTTTCAATTTTTAGCCTACGACTTCTTTGCACCATTCATACCTTGATATTAGTTGTTGTTTGTATGCTTATTTTGTATTTCTTAACTGCAGCTGAAATTTTCATAAATATATAATGAACATGTCAGAGTAGGTTGAACTCATACTTACAACCTAGTTTCCCTTGTGATGGAATATCTTGACGTTGACGTTTATTTTACTGCTGTGCAGGATTTAGAGCAGCTACTAAACTTTCTTGGCGCAGAAAGTTTGGGGCCAAGACAAGTACTAGCTAATTTGAAGGAGGTTATGAGGATAGTCCGATCTTGTGAATACATGGACTCTTAATTGTTAAGTCTTGTAAATACATTGGTTTTGCGATTAACACGATACCAAAAGCGCTGGGAGGGTAGCTCAAGTATCTGACAAAATTTGGAACTGAAAGAGGGTCATAGTTTGACAAAACTGTGGTCCTTAGAGAAAGAGAAGCTGTCGCGTTAAATTCTGAAGCATCTGTTTGCTTTCCTTCTCGCTTGCTCCAGAAGTTTCTATAATCTTGTCTTTCAAATTGTTGAATTATCCAATCGACAAAATTTGCTGTCATCAAGCTATTTTCTGCTTGCGGAGAATTCTGGGAGGCTTCTCTGGTTTTAAGTTCATAATAATAAAGAAGCTCTCACATCCTTGGACAAAATCGGAGGGTCTTGGACGGTGCCAAGCTGTAGCTACTTATTATCCATATCAGCTGTTGATCTTGGTGCTTGTTCGGATAGAACTCCTGGTGCAAAGTGGTAGTGGTGTTTGTTTTTCTTATTTGAACTTTTATAAGCTTTTAGGCATTTATTTTTTGAGAGTATTCTCTTGCATTATTAAAGAATTATGCACAATGTATTCCTTTATTTCACAAGGAATATCAGAAGCTTCTTGTAGTGGATTGTTCGACCTTAAAGCAAGATGTATGAAGTTTCAAGTTAAAACATCTCTGTACTCTGTATGGATCCAAATTCTTCCGAGATAAAGGACACCTGTTGGGCTTAAATCATTATTATTTTTATATCTGTAATAATCTAATGGATCTAGAGTATAACTCTTGCTTTGATTGATAAAATATATTCCAGTGCCCTATATTTATTGTTTATCCACTAACTAAAGGAAAATTTTACAATCCTCCAGACATAATTTTATTGTTTAACGTCCAACTCAATAAAATTCATAAATATAATTTTTTAAAAAATTGAATTATAAAATTGTTTAGAGAAATAAAATGTATAATTTATAGTTCAAAATATTTTTTAAATATTTTAAAATATAAAAAATGTCAGTATAAATAATTTATTTATACATAATATTTTTATCTATTTATTTATTTTAAATTTGTTTTAAAATTTTACTTAAAATTCTATTTTCTACAATTATTTTAATTTAAAAAATAATTTAAAATGAGTTTTATAAATTAGTTCTAATTAACGAAACTTATGCATGGCACATTATAAAAGGACACTATAACATTTTCTCCTGACTAAGTTCGATCTAAAAGATTAGATATCGGATCTTTCCATATTAATTTAAAATATAAAATTAGAGATGTCTATCCACCTGTTGCAAAGAAATAGAAACGCTGCTTCCGGCTGTGACTGCTTGACTAACGCCGTCTTCTCTCCGTCTCCATGAATTCGCAGTTTATTATTGACGACGCTGTTTGTTCTGACCCTGAGTTATATCTTCCCAGTGCCAATACCGGGTCATGACAACTCTCGCTTCTTCTATCTGAGCCACTGAGCTCATTTTCTCCGCCCCTAAATCGAAGTAAACCCCGACTTTTCCCCGATCGACCCCTAAATTCTCAGATTTTGATCACCAATTGCTCGGTTATCTCTAGGAAACATCTTTTCTGTGCGATCTCGTTGGTCAGTCGGTGCTTCGCCGGATCCCAGTTTCGCTGGCCATCTGTGGTGATACTGAGAGAAGCTTAAATATCCACAGGTTAGTTAATTAGTGGATGCAGGGTTTTTGAGTTTGACATTTCTTGCGTCTCTCATCAATCTGATTATATAGACTGCGTTGAAGATAAGTTTATTTTCTTTTCTACTAAGTTTGTGCGAAGCATAGGTTTTTCTTTCGCATGTTCAGTACTCGAAAATTTCAAGCGTAATGGTCAATCTGATGAATGTTATCTGCTATTATTATCTGGTTTATTCTTTCGACGTTCCCATAATCTTATCCTTTTTTTTGTATCTTTTTTTGGAGGGGTGGGTGGTCTGATTTATCATGTACTTTTTGTTATCTCATGTATATTATTCTGGTGATTGTTATCTTATGTTGGTTATCTATATATTTTTTTTCAGGTCCATCAGAATTGCTAAGTTTCATGGTTTTTGAGTGTCAGAGATCTATTCCCTTTGGCAAGCCGCTTCCTTCCTTTCTTCTTTTCGAAGGAAAGAGTTACGCCTCTTTAATTTTTCATCACTAGTATCTAATTTGTATCCGCCGTTCTTGTAATTTGCAAAGATCAAAGAAATTGAGCATTAATTAGAGCGAAATTCATAGATCGGACATGCAGCCTAAGGTACGTATTCATGCAGACCCATCTCAGTGCGACGACCAGTTCGATAGGATACCAGACTCTTTGGTCCTCCTCATCTTCAACAAGCTTGCTGATGTACGGTCCCTTGGACGCTGCTCGGCTGTCTCCAAACGCTTCAATGCACTTGTTCCTCTTGTTCACGACGTTTATGTCAAGATTGATCGTGTCGTCACTATTGATGGCGACACTGATGATGCCATGAACATATCCAATGCCAAACCTCGTAACCTTTTCTCTAACTTCTTTAAGTTCATGTTGTTCACCATTTTGAAACCCTTCAACCACTTACGAAGCCCTAACGGGACAAACAAGCCCCTCTTCCCACAGCTGTCTCATCACTCACCCGCACAAGTTCTGAAGAACTTTACACATGTTCAGAATCTGAAGATTGAACTACCAGCAGGTGATGTGGGGACTGAAGAAGGTGTTCTTTTGAAATGGAGGGCAGAGTTTGGAAGCACTCTTCAGAACTGTGTGATATTGGGCGGCTCATGTGTTGACCGCAAGCCTGCTTCCTTTGACCAGGAGACATCATTTGAAGACAATGGAAGCATTCCAGAATCATTTTACACGAACGGGGGGCTAAAACTGCGTGTAGTCTGGACAATCAGCTCTCTGATAGCTGCTTCTACAAGGCATTATCTTCTCCGTCCAATTATTAAGGATCACCCTACGTTGAGGAGTTTGGTTTTGACCGACGCCGATGGACAGGGTACCCTCACCATGGGTGTTGAGCAGCTGATGGAGTTTAGGGAGAAGCCTCTATCACCTTCAGCATCATCTAACAGGACTCAGGTTCCTGCGTCCAACATGAAACTGAGATACACACCGTACCTGGAACTCCCTGGAGGGATTGGCATGCAGGGTGCTACATTAGTAGCAATTAGGCCCTCTGGGGAGGGAAGCAGTGGAAGTAGTAGCAGTAGGAAGGAGACAGAGGCGTTTGTCCATGGAGCATTTGATGGGCCATTTAAGGTGGCGGTGAAAGCACTCTTGAAGCGCCGAACATATCTTCTCGAAATGAATGGTTTCTAAAGCTTTAGCGTGCACCTTGCCCGGAATACTATGCATGCAGATTAAACGGTTCATTTTGCTCTTTTTATATCCCCAGAACTGAGAAGATATTTTATCCCTGCTGCTTTAGGTGTAGACTGCCGATACCTATTAGGTTTGGTTATGCCTTGCGATTTTCTGTGCTCACTTTCGCATTTGTACAGCAATAACAGCTTATCGTTCATTTAAAAATGTCATAAGCATCGGTTTGGTACTTATCACTGTCATGTGCATATGAGTATCTTTGCTTACTCGTGTAGGTATAATATCGTAAGCTTGAAGATTGGTAAATCCTTGGTTCGTGTATAATTCAATAATATATTGCCAATTTGTGGACTCCCTAAAGTTTGCAAGCAATCCTGGTAGCCTTTCATTTCAATGTTTATGGGTAAGAAAGAAACTGAAACCATGATAATAAGTAAGCCATGGTACATTTTAAATTATCATGCCCTGTTCATGAGCTCAATTAAGTGCTGGTTTTGTGCAAAACAATGTTTCGGTGGAAGTTAGTAAGGTGCATGCTGGTTCAAAGTCGGCGCTATACATCTGGGGATTTATTTAACATGAGTTGCAAAATGCACATAGGGCTATAATATCTTGATCTCAAAACTACTAGACATACATCAAAATATACAATTCTTGGGTTTTTCTTGTGTCACGTATGAGCATACCAGTATGGATTTCATGCATGACCATGTCCGTGAATTTATGTCCTTACTGTCTGTCCAGTATGTGGTGTTGACTTATAACAATGTTATTCTTGGTGTTTGAGAAGCAGTATATTCATGAATTCCATCAAGTTTCTTCTATAAATGATGGTAGTTGATGAAATTCTTGTTTGTAGGTGATCTAACTGCCCTAGCTTGAGGGAAGCCTACTTAATTGAACTGTGAAAAGTGGTTCGGCTCTTTTATTTCGTGATCTTGAGAATCGTCCACCAAATCCTCCTCCTTTTTCTCATATCTTTTCTTTCTTTGGTCACATGTTTGTCATCTACTTCTTGACCCGATTGGAAAGCATCTTTACATTTGTGGTCCTAAGTGTTTTGCTACTGCTAATCCTGTACGTCTAGAATTGTATATTTCTTTTTTTTGGTCCTTTTAAAGAGAGAAAGAGAACTTTCTTTCTTTATGAGTGGCTGGTTCATATCATCTATATGCAGAAAAATGAACCTGATTATGCTACTTTTCAATAATTAAAGTATGGTTCGTAGGGGAGATTTTAATGACTGTTATTTGATTGAATTAGTACAAGGCCAGGCGTTAACAAGTGTCAACTGAAGACTGGAGGTGGTTAATGTTCATGCCAGTTCACATGCAAATATCAGGTTTGGAAAATTGATATTTTATTATTGAAAAACATGGCAAGCAGCCAACCTCCAGCGCAACAGTTGCAGGTGTAACAATTTCATAGTGAGGCCACCTCTAATCATAGGTAGCAGTTTCTAATCATAGGCGCGTGACTCTAATACTGTTGGTAATCAAAGGCTCGAATCCACAACAATTAAACACTTTCTTAGGTTCGATAAAACGGGGACTTACAAGCGTCCTAGGCTTTGCTCCGTCTTGTCATCCTCACCGAGTGGCTCAGTTAGGATCTGTTTATTATAATAGAAAATAAAAAATAATATAAATTGAAAAGAGGTAAAAAATAATAGATGATAATATTTAAATTTGTTTGTCTATTTTGAATTGATGAACATAAATAGTAGAGTAAAATAGAGGTGCGCTGAAAATTTTATATTTATTTATTTAAATTATAAAAATACAAAAAATATAATATTATTATTAATATTTAATTTTTTGTTTAATAGAAATATAGTAGGTTGAAAATTATTTATGAAATTTATTTGGATTTAACATGTAATTCAAAAAAATATTATATAATAAGTATATCCATATTTATTATTATTATTTATTACCCATCAGTCATTTTAATTTAATAACTATTAAATTTATTAAATAAGTTTATAGATAATAAAATTATCATTCTTTAGTTTATTACTACATTTAAAATAGACATAACATTATTATAGCAATTATAAATTTATAGATTTACTAATTAATATATTAATATTCAATTCTATTAAAGGAATAATTATACTAATATTAATAACAGTCACTTTCTGTCCATCTTTTAAATTTTGGTGAGAAAATAGCGAAAATAAAATTTATATGAAGAATATTCCTATAGAAATGGAATAATGGTATGTCTATAAATTAAATAATTTATAAGTTAGTATATTTATTTTCGCTAGTTTTGTTATTTTTTTTTAGAAGTAAACAAAAAAAAGATCACTATTTTAGTTTAAGTAAATAAACCAGTAGATGCAGCAGTGTCAGCCGGAGATCGAGAAAACAATTTTGTGTGCATTCGTGATTAGTTGATGGAGTTCTAGGCCGATCATAAATATCAACTTAAAACATAATTTTGAAACAAATAAAATTGTAAAATATATTTATATTCTCAACTTTTTAGTTTATTTTTTAAATATAATAAAAAAAAAAGTCCAATAAATTTTCTGAACTATTAAAATTTATATTCTGAATCACACAGACCGGGAAAGTAGCAGTCGTAAATAGTGCTCTTCTAGAAAAATAAACGAATGTAGGCTGCTACAGTGATCCGGTGATTTTGAGCTGCTGCTCGCTGCTATCATCTATAGGCAGTAGGGGAGAAGGGTTGAAAGGATAATGTAATGGCGGTCCACTGCCAGCCTAAGATGTGCTAACCTCTTCTGCTTTACAGCTCCCTCGTTTCTTCTTTTGGGGAACATTCCCTTGGTTCCGAGGTTGAGCTGCTTCCCCAGCCTCAGCCTCCAGCTTCCTAGCCTTCTTCTTGAAGCACCGCACTTGCCTGAGTTTCGTCTTGTACTTCTTCCTCTTCCCCGTTGTCAGAATCTAGTGGTGGCCATTAACCTAACAAATCATATCAATATAAGCAAACCATTAATATATATATATATATATATATATATATATATATATATATATATATATGTATATAATGGTGGCCACAGTGTTCTGTGCGGCTACAGTTTATATGATTTTATAATCTTAACGAATTTAAAAATAATTTAAAAATTATTAAGACTAAATTTTTGAAATTCTTGAACATCTATTTAGAGTATATATTTTTTTTTAAAAATAATATTAAAATAATTTTTAAAATAAAATTTATAACTTTTGTAATAATTTTTTTTTTAAAAAAAATTATATATATATTTATTTGGAGAGAAACAAAAATGGGTGCAGAAAATGAAGGTAGAGGATCCGGATTTGGGGCAGTTTATGAGTAAACTGGGAGGCTTTCTTTCGTAGACAATAGACGTGAATTCGCACAATGCACCGCTCATTTGGGCACAGAGTAGTTTGCTTGCAGTTTGAAGTACGAGAGATAGCATCTCATATGACAGCCACAGGATATACGAAGCATACTAATGGATTCATACACAGGAACCTCTTTAAAATTTACACACACACACACAAAAAGCCCATAAGAACCAACTATAATATGCCTAACCCATTGACTACTGATTTTATAAGATAGAAATAAGCAAAAGTAGAATGTTCTCCCAAATTGTCCGGATGATTTATCTTACACAAAATTATAAAATTACTAGATACAAAAAACAATCCGTTGCTAACCGAGACTATATATGAGTTTTACAGAAAGTAGAGTTCTCGAATCTCCATTGTGTTTCTCGAAACTTGATTGTTGCATATATGTGCTCATTTTCTTTGGTGGTGCTCCGACAGTCCTACTATTTCATAGGCGATGAGGACGATTACAAAAGCCGCTCTCTTTTATAGTTTTCAGATCCGAAGTATATTATTTCGGAATACTCTATAAACAATATCAAAATAGTAATATTTCCGAATACTATATATATACCATTTGGGCTAGGGAAATGTTATTTTATAATAATACTATTAAATTATTTACGGTGTCATCATTATAAAAAATTTACACTCTTTATATATATATATTTTTTGGTCGAAACAAATTCACATATATTATCATCGTTGGGCTCGTCATTTATTCAGATCCTGATGCTGAGCTACCCTGCATCGTGCTCTCATATCTGATTAACTCCCTTCCTTCTACCGCCAAATTATTCTTCGATTTTTCTTTTTCCAGATTTACAGATTAATGGTGGAGCCGCCACTCGAGCGCCGCTAAATCTCTTTGTTCGTGGTAGCAGTAGGTCCGTGATTGGTAGAGGCAATGGTGGGTTTGGATCTCAATCTCAGCGCCGGGGATGCGTCGACGATCGGCGGCATCGCGACCGTGTCGCTTCTGCACTCATTCATCCCCACGCACTGGCTCCCCTTCTCTATCGTGGCACGTGCACAAAAGTGGACGCTCTCGAGAACCCTTCTTGTCAGTAAGTCTTTGATTCTCCGCGCCTTCTCAAATTGATTCTCAATTAGCTCTTAGTTTTTGCGTGGTTTTTAGATTTTTTTGAAGAGTGATTTTGCATCCGGCGAAGCTCGCTGTTGGGTCTAATTAGTGGCTTATGGTGGTTGAGATCCTAATCTTGAAGTGGTTCAGACTGTTCGGTTATGTTCTTGTTGTTTACTCGCATGTCGCGACCAATTTGGTTAGTAGATTGTTATTTTATGATGAGATAGGTTTGAGATTTTGCATCATACTTGTTTTTTGTAGGTTTGATCCGATAGTCATTGTAATGACCGAATCTATTTCTGCATGTCATTGAAATGTCGGGCATATTTCTGAATAGTGTCATTTCTGTTATTCAGTATATTTGTAGAATTTCTCGAGCTCATTAAGATGTAGTTAATGTTGGTGACGGACAAGTTGGACACTGCTCTAAGACTTCAAGGCATATTGCATGGAACCACATCTAAACCCAAGAGCTTACTGGTTTTTGGCCCATGCTGCATATTAATGAGCGTCAATGTACTTAGGGATATCCAGCATGGCGCTGATCTTACGTCTACAATCTAAATCAGCATAAGATGAAACAAGCATCACAGTACATAAGACTAATTTATGTACAATGCCTAAGCAGGGAAAATCACTGGGAGAGTACTGACAGGAATCCGCTAATCAGAAAGAGACTACAAGACAATTGAACGGTCATTATTTCATGGTCTGCCTTAGTCAGAGCATGAGAAATCCATTTATAATATTAGGCATAGTGTAAAAACTGTATAAAAATACACTTGGCAATCATAGTTGTCTGAGGCATTCATGGCATTGTTTGCCTCCCTCGCACTTAGGTGTGCTTAGTGCATGTCTTTTGCCTGGTTGCGCCTCAGCCTATGTCTAATACTTATGTTCTGTCAATTATCGATTAAAGTCAAAATAAACTATGTTGGTGAGATCCTTAAAGTTTAATAATACGTTTTTTGCAATATGATGTATTTTATGAATGACATTTATATTTTATATCTTTTTGAAAAATTGTGCCTCGGCATAGCAGTCCCCTGCCTTTTTTCTTTGCCTTGTGCATAGGTTCCGGAATATGTCTTGCACCTCGTTGCACATTGCACATTTGACAACCTTCATGGCAATGCATTTCTTGGAACTTTTCTTGGCATGAGTTGAGTAGATTTCCAAGCTTATCATGCTCTTTATTTGGAAAGCAAAATAGTTATGGATAGGCTATACTTGATTTGGTTTATTATCAGCAGCCCAATTTAATGGACATATGATGACATCTTGTTTTTGGAAATGGGTCATCAAGTGAAGGTTCTTACTAGATTCTATCTTAATCTGATTATTGAATTTCTTGCAGCTGCATTTGGAGCGGTCTTGCATGTCATTTCAACCTCACTTCTTGGTATAACTGCAATTACCATGGCTAACACCATTGCTGGGGAGGAAACAGTGCATAAACTGGCTTCTTTGCTGCTATTAATTCTGGGAGGAACTTATATTGCGCTTTATATATCTGGAAAGGGTGGGCACAGCCATTCTCACCATCCTATGGAGAAAATGGCTGTGGCAGGCCTAGTTCTTGTCCCTGC